>CM054178.1:89965557-90565557 GCA_028829895.1 Sinotaia quadrata
CGGAGAACAGAAATGTAGTTACAGAGAGATAAGTGATAATAGTTTTTACATAACCTTGTTTATACGATGCCGCAATAGTCTTTCACAAGTTTTTGTAAAAATGTCACAAGTTTATTGTTTACAATAAAATTGTCAATTCTTCAATGTTTCTCTATCATGCTGAAGAATGTTCCATGAGCCACTTTTCTCTCGAGACTAATCTTCGGCATATTAGTTCCCTCAAGCAGAACAACAATGTAGTAATTTCCAGTAACTTCCTAAATCTAGAAATTCTAGGATGTAGTCGAGCATTCCTTGCCATGATACATTAACAGAATTCATTATATCCTCACATTTACACACTTGGGGGGGGGGGGGAACAGATAGAGACTTCTTGAATCTATCATGGTCGTAGTGGTTCAGAAATCAATAAACCAACAAATTCTAGAAATTCCAGAGATTCTAGAATTTAAAAAGGCTGATAATTAGTTTATTTATTTGACAACATAAATGTACAGTCATCAGTCCGACTCCACAGTGTTAGTAGTATCCAATTGTCTGTTCTCTTCACTCAAAGATAGGTTTTAAAATCTTTTTCTTGAAATAATTAACTTATTTTCTAGCTTTTACAGTTCTTCTATTGAAAACTGTCTCATGTTTTTCGTCCCTAATTGGATTGAGTGAAATGAACGCAAGGAATAAAAATCGTCTCCACTCCGTAAACTGAAACCACGTGATCACGGACATAGGCTCCTGTCTCGTGCCCGGATATGGTGTGGCAACAATCGAGCTGTTTAGCTAACACAGTTAGGCAAACGTGGTCAAGGCCCATTGCACGTTCTTTCAACTCCATTCCAACGTCAAACTACCAAGCTTGAAATCGACACTGAACGCAGATGTCGGAAATCGGAAGCCGTTCCTTCAGTTAAATTCTCCCTCATACATTATCTCCCTTTAGATCGACTTTCCGCAGGGGGTGGTGGAATGAAGGGAAATCTGTTGTTTCTTGGGGGGGAATGCACATGGCGTTATTTTTTCACTCATGCGATTTATTTCAGAACAATTCCATTGGTCAACTTCAGGATTAGACGTTAATGGCCTAATTAGAAGCTTAGCTTTGGACATTCTTGCTTGAAAGCTAAATGAAAAGAAATTACGGGGGTGGAAGTCTACAAGCATGGATCGTATGGGCCTATTTTATAAGGGGAACTGTAGGCACTCTTCTCTTTATTAAGTGTACAAACACAACAAAACAAAAGCTGTTAGTGACTAACCGCGACCAGTGTTTTCCAAAGTATATTAATATCTCGTAAGGGCGCAGCGGGATACATAATCACACTAAGATCAACACAACTGGTAGGTGTTTTCTGACTTGATGGGCCACGGGATATACATAACCACACTAAGATCAACACAAATGGTAGGTGTTTTCTGATTTGATGGGCCACGGGATATACATAACCACACAAAGATCAACACAACTGGTAGGTGTTTTCTGACTTGGTGGGCCACGGGATATACATAACCGCACTGACATCATAGCAGCTTTCTGACGAGGGGCGCCAGGGGGAAAAAATCTTGATTATACATTAAAGGGCGCCGTGAACCGAGAAAGGAACCGCTGGCCTAGATGATTATGGTCATTTTAGATGCTTATTACTTGCAATTTATCTGCCTTTTATTTTTCGGCATTCCATAATATTTCAAGTCCCTAACTAATCTTGCCAAGTGTTGGTATTTTACTACATCATGGGAGAAAACTTGCGTCAATTCAGTAATCATTACTACAACGACTGTCTCCCTTGCATTAATAAACTGGAAGGAAACGCGTATGATTGGGCATAGTTAAGGTAATGAGAATGATATGAAAGTAAAACAAGCATGCGACTTGTCAAGACATGTACATGTAAAAGGTATGACTGGATTTTACTACTGCAGTGATTGCTGTTTGTCTTTTCTTGATTTATATTTCAGTGCCAATGTAAACTTCAGTGCCTAGCTTGTATTGTTCAACGTCAATGTCTTGTTCGCATTCATTTGTTAAAGATCGGGATCTGCCTTGCACTGAGTCAAGTGTCAATAGGCCTATCTAGCTTGCACGAATGAGTCAAGATTCAGTATCTAACTTGCATTAATGAGTCAAGTGTAGTATCTAACTTGCTTTAATGAGTCAAGTGTAGTATAAAACTTGCATTAATAAGTCAAGTGTAGTATCTAGCTTGCGCTAAGGATTGGCAGTTTGATAAAGATTGGAATATTCGGTAACGCAGACGATAGAACACCGTCGTCTAGATCAAAATGACCTGGATTTGATCTCAGAGAAGGGTGAAAAACCGACAGTTTGATCCTTTAGCCGCTTCTGATATGTTTAGAGTCTACGTGACAAAAATCGAGTGCAGTGTGCTACAGACTGCTCAAAATTAAAATTTCTCTTTGGCAGTTTAAATATTGATCTAGGCAATATTCCCCAACAAAATATACACTCGCACACACACTCAAAATCTCTCACCATCTCTTCCAAAATGCATGCTCGACCCCCCCCCCCCCACTTTTATCCCTATTTTCTGTCTATCTAACTAGCTCTCTGGGTATGTTTTAGTTTTGAAGTTGCTTTAGATCATTTCTATCAACACTTTGGCACTTAAATTTTATTTTTAACCAAATGTAAGTTACTTAAAGCAAAACAAAACAAGAACAAAAGTGGAATACAGCCATTTAAAAAAAAAAATCTGGAATATGCGTGCATTGCTTTCAACAGTGTTTGAGGACAAGCGTTATCATTATTAACTGCATTGACGACAGGCAGAAATGCACCTCCTAATGCTCTGCT
The DNA here is from genome assembly GCA_028829895.1 of Sinotaia quadrata. Taxonomy (NCBI): domain Eukaryota; kingdom Metazoa; phylum Mollusca; class Gastropoda; order Architaenioglossa; family Viviparidae; genus Sinotaia; species Sinotaia quadrata. The sequence continues at coordinate 89,968,367 of CM054178.1, forward strand.
ATTATCTTTGAAATATAAAATGTCATGCTGGATAAATAAAATCCTAACTGAAATTATTTTTTAAATATATATAATCTTTATAGTGGATGCGGACGAGAAAAAAAACTACCACCCCCCACCCCCCACCCCAACAAAATTCCTACAGGAAACACACACAGTACTGGCAGTAGCTTAAAAAGAAGAAAAAAGAAAAGAAAAGAGTGACTGACGGAAGCCGGATTTTCATCACATCCCACAAGCCAACACCACGATCCTCACGACAGTCTACAGGACAAGGGCCACCTTCTTCTCCCCTCCCCAAAGAAACCAGTGAGGGGAGGCGAGTCCCACTAGAACACTAGAGGACAGTTAAGATAAAATGTCCAGTTCTAGTGATGACTATAAACAATAAATGTAACCACTATGCCCTTTCTATTGACTTCAAAATGACAATTGCAGAGTGATGTCCCATGAAATGTTTCACGAGTAGGAAGAAGGGAAAAAAATTCTAGTTTCAAATCAGATTCATGTTGTGGCAAATGACTAACTAGTAAGCGACTGGAAGACAATAAATGTTAGATAATGAAGGCTGGGAGAATGGGAGAATGTCAAATTAGCTGGGAGAATGTCAATTAGCTGGGAGAATGTCAAATTAGCTGGGAGAATGTCAAATTAGCTGGGAGAATGTCAATTAGCTGGGAGAATGTCAAATTAGCTGGGAGAATGTCAATTAGCTGGGAGAATGTCAAATTAGCTGGGAGTACTCTTTTATAAAATCCATGTTCCTTTAATTACTATTTGTTAGGCTGTTTGGGTAGTACTGCTGGCTTCTTTTTTTTTAAATGCTAATAGGATTACTTCAGTTCAACTTTGATTTGTATCCTTACTTGCGTTATTTTTATTTACTATTCTGACAATTTTATATTAAAATACGCCATTTAAATGATGGTTATTGGCCTTTGAAAAATGTCTTTTCTTAAGTTATTTGACTTACATCCAATTATTCCAGTCAAATTAAATAGAAGATGGAGCAAGTGCCTGTTATGACAAATAACACACTGCATTTTGAGGACGAGTCGAGGTTAACGTGGAGTAAGGGTATGGATGGGAGTGTTGTTGAGTGAGTGATAGCATGTGAAAACAAGGCCATTCTCAGACGATGTACATATATTCTGTAGTGGGTAGAAGCCTGTAGGCCTTTAGGCTTCTTCGTAACATTGTTTTTAAAAACTGCAACTCTAGAAATATATCGATACTGGCCGCTCCAATTAAAAATACAAAAAGGAATCATGTACTGAAACAAATGAGCATGTGATGTATATGATAACTTTGTTTCAGCAATATCTAATATTCTTTTCACAACTGAGGAATTGCATATCAAACTCCACTCTTTTTAAATCGTTTCTGTGAATATTTTTGAATCCATTACCTCGGGCTAGCTTTGACTGTTTAATATTTACCATGTTACTACAGCTAACAACTAAAATAATTAAAAGCATTTCTTTATTTTAGCCAAGTAGGTCTTGAACAGACAACATTTGGATGGTGGCGAAAAGATAAGATTTTAGCATTTCGTTCAAATTGAAAAACTTTCGAACCGGAAAAATAAGCAAACTAATCTCGCATCTCTATCCATCCCACTCTCTTAGCCAGCTCGCCACTCTTGGCAATCCCACTTTCTTAGCCAGTCCACTCACTTAGCCATCTGACACTCTTAGCCATCTCAATCTCTTAACTATCTCATATCCTAGCCATCTCGCACTCCTGGCTAATGAGTGTGTTTGGTGACTAGTGAAAATATTGAATAACTAGAGACTCGTTTATTGACTAAAGAGTTTGGCGACTGTTGAAAATAGTGAATAACTAGACTAAATTTATTGACTAGTAGGTAGGTAACTAGTTAACTAGTAGGCTTGATGGATAGTGGGTAGATTTAGTGACTAATTTAGTATCTAGTCAATCGAACTGGATGATAGAGCAGGTAGCGAGTGTTACCGGCCTTGCACACTAAAGACAGGTAGCGAGTGTTACCGGCCTTGCACACTAAAGACAGGTAGCGAGTGTTACCGGCCTTGCACACTAAAGACAGGTAGCGAGTGTTACCGGCCTTGCACACTAAAGACAGGTAGCGAGTGTTACCGGCCTTGCACACTAAAGACAGGTAGCGAGTGTTACCGGCCTTGCACACTAAAGACAGGTAGCGAGTGTTACCGGCCTTGCACACTAAAGACAGGTAGCGAGTGTTACCGGCCTTGCACACTAAAGACAGGTAGCGAGTGTTACCGGCCTTGCACACTAAAGACAGGTAGCGAGTGTTACCGGCCTTGCACACTAAAGACAGGTAGCGAGCGTTACCGGCCTTGCACACTAAAGACCCTTGATAGTAGAAAATCGGAATGGTGTACGGATTCTTTTTTAATACTCCGCTCTAGAGACTAACCTACCCATAGCACCACATAGTTTAACCTACCCAAAGCACCACTTAGTTTAACCTACCCAAAGCACCACTTAGTTTAACCTACCCATTGCACCACTTAGTTTAACCTACCCATAGCACCACTTAGTTTAACCTACCCATAGCACCACTTAGTTTAACCTACCCATAGCACCACTACATCTTTTTTTTTAATGAACTTAAATTTCAGTCCGTAGTTATGTCTAGTTGAAGTCATTCAACGAAAGGTGAAAGTGGTTCAAAGTGCGCCGCTTTGATGACTTGCAAAGTGCGTTGCTTAGGTCGCATGCAAAATGGACTGTTTTGATGATTTGCAAAGTGGGCTACTTTGGTCATTTGTAAAATGGACTGCTTTAACGGCTTGAAAATTGGGCTGCTTTGGTCGTTTGTAAAATGGACTGCTTTGATGACTTGCAAAGTGGGCTGCTTTGGTCGTTTCTAAAATGGACTGCTTTGATGACTTGCAAAGTGGGCTGCTTTAATGGCTTGCTTTGGTCGTTTGTAAAATGGACTGCTTTGATGATTTGCAAAGTGAGCTGCTTTAATGGCTTGCTTTGGTCGTTTGTAAAATGGACTGCTTTGATGATTTGCAAAGTGGGCTGCTTTAATGGCTTGCTTTGGTCGTTTGTAAAATGGACTGCTTTGATGACTTGCAAAGTTGGCTGCTTTAATGGCTTGCTTTGGTCGTTTGTAAAATGGACTGCTTTGATGATTTGCAAAGTGGGCTGCTTTAATGGCTTGCTTTGGTCGTTTGTAAAATGGACTGTTTTGATGGCTTGCAAAGTGGACTGCTTTAATGGCTTGCTTTGGTCGTTTGTAAAATGGACTGTTTTGATGGCTTGCAAAGTGGACTGCTTTAATGGTTTGCTTTGGTTGTTTGTAAAATGGACTGTTTTGATGGCTTGCAAAGTGGACTGCTTTAATGGTTTGCTTTGGTTGTTTGTAAAATCAATAGAAGTACACCATGTGAGAGCCAAATAAAAGAAAACAAGTGTCGATTAATTTAAGAATTGTTATTATTTTGTTGTTGTTTTCTTACATCTACGGAATTTTTTCTTCGGTATTTGTTTTTTCTCTTTTGTTTTCTTTGTTTATGCATTTTGGTTGGTGAAGCTGTTTATTGGTTTGCTTGTTTGCTCATTTGTTTTGTTCATCACCATACTTTGAATAATTACCCCGAGAAGAAAATTCACAGAACAAATGGTCGTTATGTAAACAGCGGTTGCAAGGTTGAATTAAGTGTATGTCAACAGTACTGTTATTTTTACTTTTACACCCATACACACACACACACACACACACACACACACACACACACACACACACACACACACACACACACACACACACACACACACACACATTCATTCACACATATATATATACACACGCATAGAAGGGTTGTGAGAAAGATCAAGTATATATTATCATCAAATGAAATAATAAAACCATGTTACTCCTCCATTTCTCGCTGTAGACAGCCACAACGATAGAATAAAGGCAAATAAAGCAATTAAATTAAGAACCATTTGTATCAGTGTGATTTGCATATTTCTTACCGAAGTTTTGACCCATTTCACAGACTCGGCGCACATACACATAGACAGACACACAAAATAACAGCAATAAAAGCAACTTCCTCTTCATTATTTTTTCCAGTTCCCATAATATCTTCAGCCCATTGACAACTAATCCCTGATCTACCGTTGCATTTGCTCATATTGATTTTAAATTGCTAACTTTGTAATTTAGTTTTGACATCATGTGGCCAGAATAATTTGCGACTGGAAGGTGATCTGGACTAGCTGGTGACCAGTTGATGGTCACGTTCAAAACTGGAATAAAGAGACTGCTTCAGCAAGAATAATGACGTCTGCAAACTGCAAAATAACTGTTACATTCATTGGTTGACTGAACAACACCAAATGGTGAACGGATTTGTCGCAGTCATAATAGCAGTATGCTATATATAGAATCAGTGTCTACCATTTTGTTGACAGTGGTCCGACAACTCGCGCTCAAACTTTAGAATTATGTGCCTTTTCACCAACCCCTCCAGTCCCCTTTAGCTCAAATTCAGGCTTGCATTTTAATAAGCAACCGACTTAAAAAGTGCTGAGAGGGGGCAATTGCACTGTTTGTTTTTGTTATTGTTTTCTTGCTTTTTTTTTTAAGCGCTAAGCCGCTTTCAGTCTTAACTGCAAGGAATAAATTTGGCCAAGAAGTGACGCAAAGGACTGTTTACCCGATATGTTCTGGCCAAGGTTCAAAGGGCACCTTGCCTCGTTTCATTCACCCAACCACATCTGCAACCCATATGCTTTTCAGTTACATGCGATTTTTACTGTTTGAAATCTTCGGATTTTATCTCACAGTGGTATTCACGGCAGTTCACTCTTGCTTTAGGAGGCACTGAATTGAACCGGTGACCGAGCAGCTTCGAACGTTGTAGCGGGATGAGAGGGGTGGGGGGCGGAGGTGTTAGGGATTGAGAGATTAATTGCGCTGCAGCATTCTCTTCATTAATTTGTCCTTCACAGAGTACAGGCTGGCTCCGGGCCATTAAATCTTTCTTTTTATAAAGTGCACACAGTGCACTTTCAGTCGAAACAGTAAGAGTTATCTTTTCTTTCAGTTTATAAAGCATTCGAAACTAGTCTTTGACTGAGAAATAAAATGTTTATAAAGCATTCGGAACTAGTTTTTAACTGATTATATAGAGAGAAATAAAATAGGGTGGGGCGGTGGTTGTGTTGGAAATTGCTAGTAAACACTGCATGCAGAATCAATCACGTACTTCTGACCATCCTTTCCGTCCAGTAAGGTTGAGATGTGTTTCAAATTTGCGATAGTGCTCTTTACAACAGCGCGGTCTCAGAGTCACGTTGAGAGAGAATAACTCAGGACTGCGCTGGTATCCACAAAGTAGGAGATAATAATATAGCCATTACAGCGGAAAGAAAATAAGGGGAGCTAATACAGTCTAAAGCCGGCAGCCGGGGGAGTAATATGCTAGCAATATTTCGCATATAGCTTTCTATGGTGAGCAATACTGTAGAAATGCAGTTTTCTACTCGTCATCGTGGTGAGCAATACTATACAAAAGCACTTTTCTACTCGTCATCGTGGTGAGCAATACTATACAAAAGCACTTTTCTACTCGTCATCGTGGTGAGCAATACTATACAAAAGCATTTTTCTACTCGTCGTCGCGGTGAGCAATACTATACAAAAGCATTTTTCTACTCGTCATCGTGGTGAGCAATACTATACAAAAGCATTTTTCTACTCGACATCGTGGTGACACGCGAAAGCGGCGGAAGCCGGAAGCGCCCCCTACACTAGCAAGCAAGCAACATCGTGGTGAGCAAAAGCCACAAGCACGCATTGTCCATTAAATTCAAGTGCAAACGGTGCACTTTCAGTCGAAACAATAAGAGTTATCTTTTCTTTCCGAATTCTGGATAGTTTCTGCTTCATTTCAAATAACGGTCTGTGGTGCCGAGACCAAAGCGCTTTCGAAGCCGACCATCAGTGAGGCGGGTGTGTGTGTGTTTGGGTGATTCAACTGAATGCAAGACCAGTATACACCCGTGTGCTTACAAATTCCGTGTTCTTCAGTTATTCATAACGCTGTGAATCTCAAGACACTGAAGTGTGTGTGTGTGTGTGTGTGTATGTGTGTGTGTGTGTGTGTGTGTGTGTGTGTTTTCAGATTCAGGATCGGGAGTGACGTGAGTTGGGGTAGATTCTTTAGGCCGAAGATGTGAACGTCGGCACAGCTCACGCATCTCAACTATGTTTACTGCCGTCATACATAAGTCTGTGCGTCATTTATGAAATTCATAAATTTCACTTTATTCACTGTCATTATGCTGTGTATATGTGCGTGTATCTGTGTCTGTAAATATATCTTCTTGTATGCCGCATCACGTGTGCGTGTGTTTGTGCGTCAAGAGAGTGGTAAATAGTATGCGTGTGTATGTGCGTCAAGAGAGTGGTAAATAGTATGCGTGTGTATGTGCGTCAAGAGAGTGGTAAATAGTATGCGTGTGTATGTGCGTCAAAAGAGTGGTAAATAGTATGCGTGTGTATGTGCGTCAAAAGAGTGGTAAATAGTATGCGTGTGCCTGCTTGTACGTTATGTGATGTACCCCCTGAGAACTCATGCAGCCTTGATATGCCACGTGACTTAGCAATCGTGAGAAAACACACAATGTTATTTTAAAGCGGCTGATACACACTGAGTGTTATAACATTATCTTGTAGCAGAACTTAGATAGATAGATTCTTTTTTTTTTTAATTGTCTTCATACAGATTAAGCACATTCCTTAAGTTCCAGAATGCCATTTTGCTAACATTGTCAGTCATTGTTAACATGACAGTTCTATATCAATACACATCGGCGTTGCTGAACATTGTCAGTGACAGCAAAAGTGGCAGTTGTACACTCATACACATTAGTGTTGCTAAATATTGTCAGTTACTGAAAAAATGACATTTCTACACATGTTGCTGAATATTGTCAGTGGCTGTGAAAATGACAGTTGTGCATTCATACACATTAGCGTTACTAAATCTTGTCAGTGACTGCAAAAATAACATTTCTACAGCTGTACACATTAGCGTGGCTAAATATTGTCAGTGACTGCAAAAATGACATTTCTACAGCTTTACACATTAGCGTGGCTAAATATTGTCAGTGACTGGGAAAATGGAATTTCTACACGCATTAGCGTTACTAAACATTGTCACTGGTTGCGAAAATGACAGTTCTACATGCATATCTAGTTGTTTCTAGACCTCTGAAGCGAGACTAGTCTTGAAGTCGAAACAAAACAGAGGGTTAAGCGAGTTGTGTTCGGTCATGAATGTCAGAGACACCGAGGTTCCCAGTTCTGGCCGTATTGCAGTACGGCACGACACACGAGTTTGTGATAGGTTCTCTTTGGATCCCCCACCCACCCCCACCCCCGAACTCTGACCCATCTATTATTAGATAATATTTCAGACCTCCGCGCTTCGTGTAATTAAGAAAGTCACGCAACACTAATACAGAGAGAAATCATTAACGACAGCATTCGGCTCCAGCATCCAGTTGCTCTTCTCGACTTCTCTCCCTTTGTTCCTTTACCACGTCACTCCGATCGAGTGTGCATATGAGTAGTCGTGCGTAGTGCGAGCTGTTCTAACAACATTCCAAACATTCCCAGAATTCCAGGAAAGCGTTGAGTTTCGGCTGTCAGTAGGTTTTATAGACTGTTTTCCTGCAAGTTTTGCGACTAAACCCAGTGCTCAAACAAACTTACGCCACCACCAACCATCGCCTGATCTTGTAAGCCGCTGTTTAGTGCTACCCCTTGACTCGCACAGACACACCCACCCATACACACGCAAGCACACAAGATCGTTTTGATACATTAGGGATAGCTTTTCAGAACCGTGAACAGTGACGTTAAAGCAGAAAATACTGAAGAACGTATGCCTATTTTTGTTATTTATTTTTCCTCTTTCACAGTTCAACGCTTTCAACGACAAACTTTTATTTTGTTATTTATTTTTCCTCTTTCTCAGTTCAACGCTTTCAATGACAAACTTTATTTTTGTTATTTATTTTTCCTCTTTCTCAAGTTCAACGCTTTCAATGACAAACTTTATTTTTGTTATTTATTTTTCCTCTTTCTCAGTCCAACGCTTTCAATGACAAACTTTAGCTCCCTCCCCCCAATCCCCACATCCTTTCCTTTCATCATAAAGTTTCTTGGTTTCTACTGCCGACTGTGGTGGCGAGAATCTGGGTGATGTCTGATAATACAGGCGCCACTTTCTCTTTATACTTCACACTAATGAAGTTAGCTGGATTTCTATAAATAACTAATTTTTTTCTGGTGAACTGGATAATTTTGCAGTTGAGACTGATTTCCAAAGCTCCTGTCCCAGTTGTTGGGTATTTTGTAAAAGAACTGCTGAATCAATGCGTTAAGAAAAATCCGAATTGTTTGTTTGCTTTTAAAACTGAATATCTACACTTGATTCGGTCATGGTCAGCGTTACTGAGTCACGGTGAATGTCGAAATAAGTGCTGAGTGATGGTATTTGACAGTCACGATTAATGTGGGAGTGTCGTTTGTTTAAAAGTGGCAGTTGCGGATAGTGTTAGTCAAGATTACTGACGTAAATTGGAATTGAGTGAAGAAGTGCTTTATTACTGACGCACTATTTAGCACTGACTAAAGAGTTAAGTAAAGGGGCGCTTTAGTACTAACGCACTATGGTTACTGTCGCACTATGTTAGTGAGTGAAAGATTGCTTTATTACTGTTGGGGGGGGGGAGTAAAAGAGTGCTTTATTACTGTAGCACTATGTTGTTGAGGGAAATATTGCTCTTTTTCTTTAGCACTATGTTGGTGAGTGAAAGAGTGCTTTATTATTGTCGCACTATGTTTGTGAGTGAAAGATTGCTCTATTATTGTTGCACTATGTTGGTGAGTAAAAGAGTGCTTTATTACTGTCGCACTATGTTTGTGAGTGAAAAATTGTTTTATTACTGTAGCACTATGTTGGTGAGTGAAAGAATGCTTTATTACTGTTGGGGGGGTTGAGTGAAGGAGTTTAAAGCTTAAGTTAAAGTGAGTGGAGGTGGGAGTTGGTGAGTATTCCTTTAACAATAAAAGTTAACGCTAAGATAATTAATTAATGTCTGGCCACGGGGTTGAGTGAGTGTTACGGTAAACTTGGGTGGTGGTGGAATTATTGAGTGGTGTCTCTGGTGAATGAAAACAAGATAAGTCTCATAACAACAGGGAGGTAAATCTTGAATCAGCCTAATGCAGAAAAGTAATATGTCAAATAAATTCTGTTTCGGGGTGAAAATGTGAGGATCTTACCTAGCACACACATTTTTATTATGCTAATTAGCAACACATGTTGGTAGTAAAGTCAGTAATTTATTTTTGCTATTTAGTTATTATGCTTATTAGCAACACATGTTGGTAGTAAAGTCAGTCATTTATTTTTGCTATTTAGTTATTATGCTTATTAGCAACACATGTTGGTAGTAAAGTCAGTCATTTATTTTTGCTATTTAGTTATTATGCTTATTAGCAACACATGTTGGTAGTAAAGTCAGTCATTTATTTTTGCTATTTAGTTATTATGCTTATGCTTATTAGTAACACATGTTGGTAGTAAAGTCAGTAATTTATTTTTGCTAATGACAATACCTTCCAATAAAATGACTGAAGCGCATTGTTTTTTCAAGTGAAAGAGTGAGGGGTGGGGGTAGTTGGTGGTGGTGATAGTGATGGTAGTGGTAAATGATGGCGGTTTTTTGATGGTGGTGATGGTGTTTATGATAGTGGTGGTGGTGGTAATTTGGTGGAGGTGGCTGTGGTAATTAATGGTAATGATGATGGCCGTGGTGTTGGTAATGAAGGTGGCTGTTGATGGTAGTGATGATAGTAATGGTGGAAATGGTGGTGGTAACAGGGATAATAATGATGGTGATAGTGATAATGATGGTGGTGGTGGTAATAATAATGACGGTGGGGTAATAATGATGGTGGTAATAATAATGGTGGTGATAACAATGATGTTAGTGTGAATGATAATGATGATATGGTGGTGGTGGTAGTTGTCACATGCATAGGGTTGTTGAATGACCTTGTCACAGTATCATAGAATTATTATTCATGAGATGTATTATATTCATTAGATCCATTCTTTTACTCATCTAATATAGCAGCAGGCAAATTATTTTCTTAAGGCACTTAAGTTGGAAATGTTATCTTTCCCTTTGATCAATTATGAATTATATAACATTCACATATTTCCAGCTCAGAACCCCCAGCCAACTCTTCTCAGTCAGACTAACAAATGAACCAAAATGTGGGTTTTAGATAAGAAGAACAAAGAAGATTTAGCAATAACAATAGAATTTTATTTCCGAAAACCCAGGTCAACCGAGACCGTCTATTTATTGTCCAAAAATTAATGTTTGTTTATTTGTTAAAGATTCATCTGGACAATTATGGATTGGGTAGTCCTGAGCTAACTTAACTTTGTTGTTTTCAATAGAAGTGAACTCTCATTTTGTTTACTCACACAGTGCCCTTTGCCCTTGTCGATGACCGTCAGCTTGCGACAGGAATAATGTGTGCTTCAGGATGAGCATGAGGATCAGTTCAGCAGAGAATCATGATGATAAGAAAGAAAGGCCAGCTGCAATAATGTTAAATCTTTGTGGCAACAGCAATAGACAACTCTTACAATTTTACGTCATTAAACGTTAGCTACAGCAATAGACGACTCTTACAATTTTACGTCACACAACAATAGACAACTCTTACAATTTTACGTCATTAAACGTTAGCTACAACAATAGACAACTCTTACAATTTTATGTCATTAAACGTTAGCTACAGCAATAGACAACTTACAATTTTATGTCATTAAACGTTAGCTACAGCAATAGACAATTCTTACAATTTATGTCATTAAACGTTAGCTACATACTAACTTATACTTTACAAAATTCTCATCATGTACAAATGAGACAATAATAATTCCATTTCCATATTTACATGAATCTCAATAGATACAGGCATAATCAATGAATTGTTTACAGTAAATTCACCTTGAATGATTATCTCAATCTCCCATTTAGCTTTACTTGCTACAAATGGTTTTACAATGAATAAAGCAAAGCGCACAACACATGCTTATCTCAATTTCAATATCTACACCTACGGCATGAACTGTCAGTAGTGCCACATAACCTTCTCTGAATTGATATGCACTAGTTTCATACATCAATCATTAGTAAAATATATATATATATATATGAATATTCTACACAACATTTTAATCAATAAAATATAACAATAATTTCTGAGAAGTCAATATAGTTACTGCTCTGTGAAAAGTGCGAGCTTATTTTTCATCCAGAATGATGTGTGCACAGTGCGTTATGATACGTGTGTTTATCTGCAATATATATGTCGCTACTCTGGGCACAGTGCGTTATGATGCGTGTGTTTATCTGCAATATATATGTCGCTACTCTGGGCACAGTGCGTTATGATGCGTGTGTTTATCTGCAATATATATGTCGCTACTCTGGGCACAGTGCGTTATGATGCGTGTGTTTATCTGCAATATATATGTCGCTACTCTGGGCACAGTGCGTTATGATGCGTGTGTTTATCTGCAATATATATGTCGCTACTCTGGGCACAGTGCGTTATGATGCGTGTGTTTATCTGCAATATATATGTCGCTACTCTGGGCACAGTGCGTTATGATGCGTGTGTTTATCTGCAATATATATGTCGCTACTCTGGGCACAGTGCGTTATGATGCGTGTGTTTATCTGCAATATATATGTCACTACTCTGGGCACAGTGCGTTATGATACGTGTGTTTATCTGCAATATATATGTCACTACTCTGGGCACAGTGCGTTATGATACGTGTGTTTATCTGCAATATATATGTCACTACTCTGTGCACAGTGCGTTATGATACGTGTGTTTATCTGCAATATATATGTCGCTACTCTGGGCACAGTGCGTTATGATGCGTGTGTTTATCTGCAATATATATGTCACTACTCTGGGCACAGTGCGTTATGATACGTGTGTTTATCTGCAATATATATGTCACTACTCTGGGCACAGTGCGTTATGATACGTGTGTTTATCTGCAATATATATGTCACTACTCTGTGCACAGTGCGTTATGATACGTGTGTTTATCTGCAATATATATGTCACTACTCTGTGCACAGTGCGTTATGATGCGTGTGTTTATCTGCAATATATATGTCACTACTCTGGGCACAGTGCGTTATGATGCGTGTGTTTATCTGCAATATATATGTCACTACTCTGGGCACAGTGCGTTATGATGCGTGTGTTTATCTGCAATATATATGTCGCTACTCTGGGTCGAACTACCAGTTTTCTCGCGTCATTCATCGGAACGCAAACGTCCATATGAGGGCATCCCACATCAACATTCACCCTCTCACTGTCACTATTCCTCTTATATAAATTTCCACTGCCCACACTGATCAACGAACTTTGACCTCAATCCTTTACTGTGTGTAGCTTATGTGGGTATGGCAGATTGCATAATCGGCCAAGTGGAGATCAGCCATAACTAGCAACTATCACTTACTGATTATTAAGATAGAAAAGAAATAATTGAAAAATAAAGAGCATAATTTGCCCCATGGTTCGACCATCACAGCAATAATGATTGTGTTAATGATGTTTGTGGTGCTGGTAATGATGATGTTAGCAGTGGTGGTGGAAATGGTGGTGGCAATAATGATGGTGGTGGTGGTATTAATGATGGTGGTGTCGGTGGTGGTAGTGGTAATTATGGTTATGGTTATGATAGTGGTGGTGGTAATGATGTTGGGGGGGTGATGATGGTGTCGGTGGTGACTGTGTGAGGGAACAGAGAGGAACTGAGTTACATGTAGAGAGATACTCACAGTGCATCTACTGATTGTGGAGACAGAGATAATCATTGAGTGAGTGAGTGTGTGTGACGAGACAGTGATGGTCATAGGACATATATGTAATGAAACTGAAATTAATATAATTATATGCTGAGTGTTTGTGATGGAACATAGATATCTAATGAAAATGGCATGTCATGAAACAATCAACGTGTGCAACATGTCACAGAAATAGTAATATATGTTGTGAGGGCTTGTGTCTCATATAGTAGAGATATAAAGAATTATATAGGAAAACACACACACATACAAACACACGCACACATGCATACATATATGTGAACACGTTGTACATATAAAAGGAACAGCTAAGGACATGGTCTGTGAACATGGAACGGTAAAAGAATATTATGTGATTGTCATAGAATACTGATAGGACTAATCCGTATGTGATATGGAACAGTTATAAGAAGTGTGAATGTGTGTGTGTGTGTGTGTGTGTGTGTGTGTGTGTGTGTGTGTGTGTGTGTGTGTGTGTGTGTGTGTGTGTGTGTGTGTGTGTGTGTAAATTTCCAGAACACTGCGAATTGAAGTTAGCTTCTATTATCTCTCTACTAGGAAGTTATGAACTCAGTCGAGTGCTTAGAAATTTAAAACTAATGGAAGTGTGCTGGCGATTAAAGTGTACATTTTTAGAAATGACGCAGGCTCACAGAGAAATGTAAAATTAATGGAAGTGTGCTGGCGATTAAAGTGTACATTTATAGAAATGACGCAGACTCGCAGAGAATTTAAAGGCTAGGGGTCCTGTTTGATATATTACCTCGCCAGTTTGGTCCAACAGACTGTTCAAAAGAGTAAACTTCATCTGTGGCAGTAGTCAGGCAGATATTGGCCGGGGCAAAATACATAGCTAGCAACTAGATTGTCTGCCCATGACGAAGCACCACTAGTTGTGTTTTCATAACGAGGACAATCAGATTGGACTGAAAAAATGTGCTAACTAATTTTTCAGATATTGAAGGATGGTTGCCCATCCAGCTGCGGAATCTGGTCTCATTAGAACACCATGGTACAAAGTAGCATCACCCAATATTACCACTGATTTTGAATGTCAGCTGACATGTGACGTCATGGGAACCATTGTAACTAGTGCAATGTCGCATAATCATACTCGTGATCAATATTTTAAACCTGGGAGATGAAATCCTGGTGCTTTCTCTGAGGACCACCAAGAAAACCTACCCCTTTCGTGGCAAGGCTTCTTTAGCCAAATACAGAATCAGAATTCTTGGTGAGGAAGAATACACATGTATCGCATTATACTATAAAAACATTTAATCGGAAAGTACTTTAACAGATGTCTATTGGGTTACTTCCTTAGTTGTTGTGTACGTAACTGTTGAATGAGCAATTGGTGCTCCTATGATAGAAAACCTGTTACTTGAAATTTCAGACAGACAGACAGAAAGCTCACATTAGCTCAACCCCAACTTTGGCGCCAAATTAGCCACATTTAACTTAAGCTTATTTCTGTTATTTCCTGTCAACCTGACCACATTGATCTGGTGAGTCGCATGAAGATTTGCCCAAATAGTTACGTGAAAACGTGCCCAGGTATATACATGAAAACTTGCCCAGATATTCACCTGATGACTTGCCCTGACTTGCCCAAATAGTTGCACAAAGACTTGCCCAAATAGTCATGTGATGACTTACCCAGGGAATCATATGGGGACATATTAATCCTAAGCAAGTATCATACACTTATCAAGTCACAGATTACTCATAGAAAGGTCACATAAATTAACTATTGTTTCTTTCCGCTCTTGCTCTGATTCTGTAATAATAATCATAACTAGCATGGGCGTTCATCATAGCTAATCTCTCTAAAAGGTTCCAGAAGTTAATTATCTTTGACTATAAGGTCAGTGCTGAACAGATAAAAAGACATCAGCACATATAGAGAAAATTAATAATTGCAGATTGTTCCACCTCCAAAACAAAATGTTGTGTCAATTCTTTTCTTGGGCTAGCCGACATCTATTAGTGGCTGGTTCCCAATTTCAACACCATAACCACTCCACTGTCTAATCTGACCAAGAGGAAAAATTTTCAAATGAAATCACTTAAACTTCTGAATGTCAGGATACCTTGAAAAATTGTCTGACCTCCTGCACTATATTTGTCTGACATTAACTGCAACTTCAACTAGGTATGTCCTTCACAGGTATGGGTGTAGTTTTGATGCAGGAGAGTTCTATAGAAGGGTTAGTAGTTTTGATGTAGGAGAATCCTAAAAAAAAAAAAAGGTTAGTATTTAGGAGAGTTCTAAAGAAGGGTTATAGTTTTGACGTAAGAGAATTCTAAAGAAGGGTTAGTAGTTTTGATGTAGGAGAGTTCTAAAGAAGGGTTATAGTTTTGACGTAAGAGAGTTCTAAAGAAGGGTTAGTAGTTTTGATGTAGGAGAGTTCTAAAGAAGGGTTATAGTTTTGACATAAGAGAGTTCTAAAGAAGGATTAGTAGTTTTGATGTAGGAGAGTTCTAAAGAAGGGTTATAGTTTTGACGTAAGAGAGTTCTAAAGAAGAGTTAGTAGTTTTGATGTAGGAGAGTTCTAAAGAAGGGTTATAGTTTTGACGTAAGAGAGTTCTAAAGAAGGGTTAGTAGTTTTGATGTAGGAGAGTTCTAAAGAAGGGTTATAGTTTTGACGTAATAGAGTTCTAAAGAAGGGTTATAGTTTTGACGTAAGAGAGTTCTAAAGAAGGGTTAGTAGTTTTGATGTAGGAGAGTTCTAAAGAAGGGTTATAGTTTTGACGTAAGAGAGTTCTAAAGAAGGGTTAGTAGTTTTGATGTAGGAGAGTTCTAAAGAAGGGTTATAGTTTTGACGTAAGAGAGTTCTAAAGAAGGGTTAGTAGTTTTGATGTAAGAGAATTCTTAAGAAGGGTTAGTGCTCTTTGCATATGTAAAACGTAAATTTACGAACGTGGAATTCAACTTCGCCGTTTCTGAAGGACGGTATGATAGAAATTGAGAATTTTTTTTTAATAATAAAGGTAAAATGGAGATTGAAAGCCAAAAGGAAAAAATATGGAGATATGATGTCGAAAGAAAGAGACAGAGATGTCAGACTCGGGTTCGTGTTCTTAATCATTATTGATCAATATCAATTAGATAGCAAACAAGGAACTAAAGTTAGAGACATGTATCAGTTTGTCGGGATTTTAAAAAAAAATATTGCTAAGGTATGTACTTATGTGTTTATACCTTAAATAATACATTGATTTTTGGAATCATCATCCTCATTATAATTAATGCAAATCACAATTGTGTGGAGTTCGCGTAAATGTGTTTGCCAGCACCACATGCACATCCATTATTTCAAGTGCTAGTAAGTCGTAAACATTGTGATATGAATTGAAATGTTCCACCAATAAATTAGGACTTCGGGTCAAGGTCAGATGCTAATAACCACTACTGAAGGGCGAGCCAACATAAACAGCATAGCTTTCCAAAGTCAGAGAACACGTGACCTTTTTGTCTGCGGTGACAGAGTACAAGGTAACGTCACAGATGACTGTGCCTTTTATGCCGGTTGGTAACAATTTCACATGACAAGAAACTACATGCTGTACTTAAGAAACTGACGCTTGATCTACATTCCTGACAATACAGAAGAAGGACCTCGACGCTGAACAAAATGGCCATTCATACATTGTAAAATAAAGCTATTACGCAGCAACATTCCACGAAATAAAGATATGCCGATATACATGCCTGATGGGAGGGGGGGAAATCGAGTTCCCCGGCCTAACCGGAAGTGATGCATGATTGAAAAATACTTCTAATAAAGAAAAGGTAATAATGTAATAACATTTAACAATAAATGATCCAAAGCGAGCCGACATGAGTGCCTAAAGACAGATTAAAAACAGTCGGAGTATATTGGTGCTAAGTATCTCCCTTATAACCTTAATATAATTATCGTAACGACTGAGAAAGAGTGAGTGGGTGTTCCTTCAACAGTTGTTCTTGTTGCCATGTGGTGTGCGAAGCAAGTACACGGTCGTGTAGGGAGAAAGAAAACTTTTCGTGACGGGTATTTTCACTACAAATGAAGCATTTACCACAGCGTGCGTGGTGATGTAGTAGTACCGTTAACTTCTTTTGCTCCACAGGAATTGCGGGAAAACTTTTCATCTTCATGTTCTCGGGTTTTGGAGGATTCCTATGGTCTAGTAGCATATAGGCCTCTATTTATCCGACGGACAGGAAACTGAGTCAGCCATCTTAAGAAACCACCTGTCTGTTTTTCATATACCTACACCCAAGAACAATCGAACCCCCAATTACTCGAGCGAGAGGTCAAAATGTACTATTATTACTGCATTAAAATGCCGATGAGGTTTAAGTTTACTGTTTTCATTCAATCAAAAAGTGGCGCGCTTTAAATACTAATAAATAACAGAAATAGAGAAAGGGGAGTGTAAGCGGCTTTCATTGAGTCTATACAAGTGTCGCCCTACACGTCCAAACTGCTAACAGTCCTTATCTCTCTCTCTCTCTCTCTCTCTCTCTCACGCACACATACAGAAAACAGGAACAACGGCGGAGTCGTAACCTAGGCAGCGAGTTCCGCAAAGGGACCAGCTTGACACGACTTCTGATTGGCTAAGAACATCATGCCATGTTTATAAATGTGTGACAGGCGGCGGCTCACACACGTACGGTTGT
Source organism: Sinotaia quadrata (assembly GCA_028829895.1). Lineage (NCBI taxonomy): Eukaryota > Metazoa > Mollusca > Gastropoda > Architaenioglossa > Viviparidae > Sinotaia > Sinotaia quadrata. Next base: position 89,986,002 of record CM054178.1, read on the forward strand.
TTGGTAAGAAAGCGTGTGCAAAATAAACACGCAGCTCGCTTGTTGTGCAACTGCATACGTTCCGAGACGGCGTGCGCCCAAGACTGAATGTAAGAAAGTGGGCGTTGCTGATTTATCAAACGCGTCCTACTTAACAGTCGCGATAGCGCCGCTAAGTTTGCGCCACGTCGCCAGAGACAACAACCGAGTGTGCGACTGCCAGATCGATTTAGCGGTGAGTACTTCCCGGAGATGGACGGGCCAAAGCAGGACGTGCTTAGGTTGGGGGGGGGGGGGGTGGAGATAGCGAAAAGACAAACAAAATCAACAACAAAAAACCGCAGTCAACATGTCGGGTAGTAGTACAGATTAAGCTCAGACGTTTCTTGTATAACCCTCCGCGAAATCAACGAATTTTGGAAGTTATTTGACACTGAGAAGTACACGATTGTTTGAACAATAAAAATTAATTATACATTGCGGTATTATTGCCTCAGTAATTAAGTGAAAAAATGAACATTGACGTCAAAGACTTCTGGGTAACCTAGGGAGAATAAGTGTGCATTTATTGAAATGTTAATTTTTCTTAAGATTTTTTTAAAAGCACTTTAAAATGAGATATTTTTTCCTGTTTACTGCAGTATTGTAATACAGAATGAAGTTTAAATAAATCGAAACGGTTTCACGTGGCATGGTTAACAGCCATATAGTGTTCCTTTACAGTTAATTTGAATTTGACCTTGAATTATTGCGACACCAACACGGACATTTATTGGCTAATCATCCGACGTCCTATTTCCGTCAATTTCAATGGCTACAGTGTTCTACTGGGCAGGATCGAGTTAATCGGCCTTCCTAATTAAAAGTCATTATGTCAGCCATTTTTAATGGGTAATTGAAAGTAACTCGCATTTCACCATCAAGTTTTCAATGATTCCCCCCAGCGCTACCACCACCACCACCACCCAAAAAGAAAAAGAAAAGAAAAGATTGAGGTGTATGTATTTGTGCGGGTTTGTGGGTGGGTGGGTGCAACTAGTTTTACTTGTTTCTAAGGTATTTACAAATGAGGATTTATAACTGACGGGTCTTAGGAGCAGTGGTGGCCATCATTGAAAACCTTATTCCCTTATTCAAATACTCTTCTATTGTTTATTTAATTCCCACTCAATACTTTTCATTATTTATATAACTCCATTTTGCATTATGTTTTTATTTTCTGTTCGGTGGTGGGAAATTTTGAAATGCCGAATATTAATTAATGTTTCAATAACAATTTCTCAAATTGTTAATTAATTTCTCGTTGGCTTGCACTTCAATGATCAATAATTTCAGAAATCGATAACTAAAATAATTGTTCCAACTAACGAAAGCAGTCTTATGAAAAGAGGATGAAGACAAGGAGATAGGATGGCCGGTAGTGTGGTACAGTGAATTCGAGTATTATTTTTTAGCTAGTGTCTACTTGAGTTTGGTCATGAAAGTTGTTTTGCCGTGTCGACTACCTTCAACAAGGTTGCCGCCGCTTACGTGAGTACGTGCAAGCGTGGGAGGATCAGTTGTGAGAAGCGGATTGGTGAAGCTCCAACAGCCGATGATCGATCAAACGTCGAGACTGAGGCTGGTAATAATCATAATGTATCCGGCACCTACTCCCCTCTCACGTCAACAAGGTTCCCACTACTTGCCACACAAGACAAAACAATAACCTCACTCACAAAAAGGAAACCAGCAAAACAGAGATCTTGATAAGAAACGCAACACTTCACTGAAATTAAAAACTTTTAGTCCATCTATATGCGGCTGTCTTTACAGTTTATACTGCTCTGATACCAGTAAACAAAATCAAATATTGACTTAACAATCAATCTAAGACTATAGGATTGAAAGCTTTTGTCTCAATCAGTAGGATTTATGAAAATAATCCAAACCTATAGATTTTAGGCCTTCAGTCTAAGCCATATATGCCTTAGGTGTACAATGTATACTATAGGCCTACAGTCACAGAGAGCAATATTATCTATCCTCAGTGCTACCACTTACTCTCGTTTTCAACTTCAGTACATGTCGGTGTGCATGGGGACGTGTCTGACAAACAGTACATGTGTGGTAAATACATGGGGACGTGTCTGACAAATAGTACATGTGTGGTACATACATGGGGACGTGTCTGACAAACAGTTCGTGTGTGGTACATACATGGGGATGTGTCTGACAAACAGTACGTGTGTGGTATATGCATCGGGATGTGTTTGACAAAAGTACGGGTGTGGTACATGCATTAAAGGGAGAGGAAAGTTAAAGTTTCAGTTTACTGATGTCATTCCCTATGTCCCTCCCTTCTTACCCGGGTTTAAGAATGTGCCGATGATGTAACTGATGGGTGATTGACACGAAGACAGATAACATTGGTTCCACATGCAGGGTACTAATTAGCTTAATTGACCGCTCCAGGTGTGTAAAAACACCACATTTAACAAATGCAAACTTTACAGAATGGTAAACATAAATATGGAAATGATAAGAATTTAACAATGAGATGGGTAAAGAAAAATAAGAATTTAATAAAACAATAACAGAATTAAAATAAAAGTGAAATTTGGGGGACAGCCCGAATGGATTACATGAGAACAGATAACCTACAATGTCATTCCCCAAGATGGTAAATGCTCTGTGTCTGATACCAAGCTTTTAGACACTAAAAAAAAATGGTCTGATGGATAGATTTCTAAAGGTCCTATTGGGATCAGAGCTCACAACATATAATAAGAATGAACGGGATTCCACTTTTATACCCCACAATCCTAGTAATTTCCTTTCCAAGAACAATTTTATCTCAGTTGACCTGTGATGTGAACATTTAACTTTTGTTTTTAATTAATAGATCTTTCAAGATAGGATAGCCTCCCTTAAGCCCTTTTCAGGAAAGAATGTCACACTTCATTTAGTTCCAAGTGACCCAAAATGCAGACCTGGCAAACAAACCCAAAAAGCAAAACCAGAAACCCTTTTCATTAAAGGGTGATTCTATTATGACTATCTATTTTTTTAAACAGTGATGTAGATACCGGACGTTCCCTTGCTCATGAAATGGCCGGACAGGAAGTAGGGATTTTAGGCTGTTCATGTGTATTTATTCTCTTTTGCATATAAGTTGTCATTAAATTCTCTTATACCCTATCATGCGTTTGGTTTTTACCTTGGTTCAGTGCCATGAAGTCTGCTATTTGTCCTAGTCTATTGGCAGGCAGTCTGTCAGGACAAAATTGTTTATGATTCTATGGTGGGTTTTCTCCCACTAGGGTTTCCACTGGCCACTACCTATTATGCAAGACTGGCCCTTTCATGTCCACTCCATCTAACCACTTTTTTTCAGCTAAGGCCGAAATTGAATACAGTGTGTTCTTTCCAAGGACGCAGGACACCTGACAAATTTATATTAATCCATCTATAAGTGCTTCCTTTTAATTCCAAATGAAACTAGCAAATTCTCAGTAATGAGCTAATGTGGCTTCATGTAATTAAAATCTGGTAAAATATTTTCAATTTTTTTTGTTCATCACATCTTTGGATCTAGACGTGGTTTGAGAACACATCTCTTGATGCGGATGTTGTTTGACAACATCTCTAGGTGCGGATGTGGTTTGACAACATGTCTCTGGGTGCAGACATGGTTTGAGAACATGTCTCTGGATCTGGACGTGGTTTGAGAACATGTCTCTGGATCTGGACGTGGTTTGAGAACACTTCTGAGGATTGGGGCTTGGAAAGTCAAATTGACATCCACGGATGGTGCTGTGTTTGACATCTGATTTTTATAACAGCTGTTATTTTGCTGTTATAAAATTGAAACGGCTGCATTTATTTACTTGCGGTAGAAAATATGTAAGAAAGTTTCTGTAGGTGGAAGAGTCATTCCTAATCCCATTGTCAGAACTCGTTTGCTTAGCTGTTATGTAGCATGCTGGCCATAAAGAATTTCATGCAAGAAGGGCCGACGTGGTTGGGAAAAATGTTACTTGTGAAAAGTGAGAGGGATGAGGATCTAAAACTTGTGACCAAAGAATTTAAAAATTTAATTCTCAAAATATTTTTACTATATATTTTGCTTTGCTTTAGTCACCAGCTAATCAACAGAGATATTTTCATTTGAATGAATTATTCGGTACCATACATAATAATTTTGCATACTACTTTACTTTTATAAATTATTAGCCTCTAACACAACTATCAAAATAATATAGCGCATTATTTTCAGGTGGTGCTGGTGTGTGTGCTTTGGTATAAACAATACGTTTATTAACTGATCTATATCAGTCAGTTGGTTGCATCACTAGAGACTGACTTAATCTGACATCATGATCATCTGTCGCAGCTATATGAATAATGTTTCTGAGTGCGGTAAATGTATGTAATATAGAAAACAATTGTCACAATCTACTCGTTCTGTATACATCTATTAAATTCAATGCTAATTCACCATAAACGCCATGGTTTTATTTACTCGAGGGTGTGTGTGTAGAGGGAGGGATGGGTGCATGCAAGCAACGTGACTCGCTTTAGAAAGGATGACAGGTCAAAGTAACGAATTGTGACATTTTTTTGGGGGGGGCGGGGGGAGGGGGTAAATGTCAAGAACAAAGCGCGCTGTGCTTATGAACAGATTCTATTTTAATCAAAGTTGTTAAATCCGCCAAATTTGTCAGCTACGCTGCTGATGTGCTGACCAAATGAGCCAGGAATGCACACGTCAGTGAAATTCCGGACTGGGAACGCATTCATTGCGTAGTAGCTGATGACGTGATATATGACTTGAATGCAAGGATTTAGCTGTCACGGATATACATTGACGCACACATTCACACAAGAATACGCACACAAACGCACACTCACGTACTCACACACTCGCGTACTCCCATAAACACACACACATACATACACACACACGTACTCATTTCGACGTAAATTAAAAAAAAAAATTTTGTTGACAGTCCTACAGTGTTGTGACTATGGTTCAGTTTGTTTTCAGTTTTTAGACTGCGACGAAGGGGGGGTGGGGGGGGGAATGTATCGGACAGACTTGGTGAATAAACGTTCATAGTGACTAGAATAATAAGTAAATTTCTCCCGTTGGCCTTTTGTGAGAAGGGATGTCTGATTACGTGTACTTCTTATCACTCCTAATTCTCACACACCAACAGGGAGCCGTCCACTGTTAGGAATAATAATGTTGACTTAAATGTCTGTCGACTGCTTGGTTGTGAGCCTTGGTATCGATATCCTTCCAGGATGTTTGGAGATCCAAGTCTTTACCTAGGATATGCGTACTGCAGCTGAATGCAGGCTGCACATTTTCACAAATGGCTGGACAGGTTTATTTACGTATCTCGCTTTACAAGTGACCGGACAGGTTTATGTAGGCGTCTCTCTTTTCGCAAGTGGCTGGGTAGGTTTATTTAGGTGCCTCGCTTCTCACAAGTGGTCGGACAGGTGTCTCTCTTTTCATGCAGGAGTGGATGGGCGGGTTTATTTAGGTGTCTTTCTTTTCTCAAGTGGTTGGAGGACAGATTTATTTGTCTCTCTTTTTGCAGGATTTATTAGTTATCTCCCTGTTTTCCACAAGCGGCCAGATAGATTTATTTAGGTATCTCGTACTTTTGCAAGTGACTATACATGTTAACTTAGGTGTCATGCTTTTTACAAGTTGTAGGACAGAATTATATTAGGTGTCTCACATTTCACACGTAGCCAGATAGTTTTATTTAGGTGTCTCCTCCCTTGTCACAAATGGCCGGACAGCTGTCATTATTTTCACAAGTTTGACAGATTTATTTAGATGCATCTCTTTTCATAGTGGTTGGATTGTTTATTTATAGATATTTAGGAAGTGGGCGGATATGTTTATTTATAGATCTTTCAGAAGTGGGCGGATAGGAAAATTTTTACAAGTTTTGACAGGTTTATTTAGTTGCTTCTTTTTCACAACTAACCGCACAGGTTTATATAAATGACTCGCATATCACAAGTGGCCGGACAGGTTTATGTAGGTGACTCCACAATCGTTTCGTGGTTATAGTATGTATCTTTAACGAAAAATCGACGATTTTGGTATTTTACATCGATGTGACATCGTGATAGAACACGAGCTCTTGAATGTGGTACATTAAATGTCACGAGGACAGATGATTACAAACTTTGAGGGTTTTTAAAACTGTTTTTAATTGTAACTGTTTTTAATTGTAATTGTTTTTAATTGTAATTGATGACACTGTTCACAGACACATTTTAAAAGTATTTAGAATTGATTTTCTCTCAGGTGGATCTGCTATGCAAAATCCAACGTGTTTGGCAGACAGAAATAAAAAGACATTTCGGAAGGACGGACAAATGAATAGTTTAGGACAGTTAGGTTTTTAGGCAGGAAAAAAAGTAAGGAAATGATTTTTTAAATTAAAGCGCGTTAACACACTCACACGGAGACACACACAAGCTTAACAATAAAAACGCCTTTCCATTTCCCCTAGGGATAAAAACGCTAAAAATAAACCGAATCACACTACGACCGAATGATTCTCGCCTGACCAGAAAAATCGACCAATCAGAAGCAAGTATTCATTTCGCCATTAACTGGCTGAACAGACCACCTTGTCCGTGAATGAATAAACAGAAGCCCAAGCAAACTAAACGAAAGTGACCACTAGGACACTTCGAGACAGAGGCAGGGAATGTATTATTTTTTTCAGAATCTTTCAATAAGATCTGCCCACGATGTCGCCACGAGGAATGGGCAATAAGACAACGTGTTGTATTAATCTATTTAAATAGGTTTTAAGACAACAAGTAGCCTATTCATCGATCCAAAAACCATTTTGAGTCACTAAGGAGGCCTCTCGGTAGTTTTTCGTGAAACAGCAGACCATCAGGTTTAATATTTCCATGCCGAGTCACTCCAATTGGTGTGGCATTTCTATGCTGAGTCACTCCAATTGGTGTGATATTTCTATGCTGAGTCACTCCAATTGGTGTGACATTTCTATACTGTCATTACAATTGGTGTGGTATTTCTATGCTGAGTCACTCCAATTGGTGTGGCATTTCTATGCTGAGTCACTCCAATGGTGTGACATTTCTATGCTGAGTCACTCCAATTGGTGTGGCAATTCTCTGCCGAGTCATTACAATTGGTGTGGCAATTCTATGCTGAGTTATTACAATTAGTGACTCAAACTGCTACAATAGAATCATACAATCACATTGTTTTTAAAAGTTTTAAAAAAATTGTATTGTAAATTTGTCAATCAGTGGCGCCAACACTATCTGTCGGTTCGATACTGCTCACGAAATGATATCTTCCTTTTCAATGAAAATCCAGATTTTCTTGACTGGTAAACAAGATTTTGATTGAGGCATGAGAGAAAACGGTGAATGTAGCCAAACAGATTTTCTGCTGTGTTAGTGATGCTAGACACACCACAGGTGAGTGTAGCCAAACAGATTTTTTGTTGTGTTACTGATGCTTGACACACCACAGGTGAGTGTAGCCAAACAGATTTTTTGCTGTGTTACTGATGCTTGACACACCACAGGTGAGTGTAGCTAAACAGACCGCCCGATGTGTGTTTGCTTTTAGGACCTACGTTGCACAGATGATAGGTTACTGAGGTTCGGTTCCGGCTTTGGAAATCGAACTTTCGGGAGGTCCTTAGCTGTTCTCTCTCTCTCAAGGCGATGAACTAACAAATGTCTAATCAGTTCGACGGGACGATACATCGAGTCTCGTGTATGTGATACAGATTTAAACGCAGACGATCCCTTGAGAGTTTCAAAGTTTAAAAAGTAGTTTTTTGGTCATTGCCTGGAGTCTAAATAAAATATTCATCATACACACGCTCAGAATCTTAATTCAGCATCTGGAAAATTAACTGTACATTCATTTAAAATCTGCACACTCCACATGGCACTCATAGCAAAATATCTCTTCCAGAGCAAAAAACTGTCTTGGCTCTGGCACTAACTTCCAGAGCAAAAACCTGTCTTTATCCTGGTCAATAAATTTAACAATAAATTAATTAAAAGAAAAATCAACTATACAAATGACGATTACAATGAAACAGATAATTTGACATCAATATTCCATGAACCCAAGTTTGGGTAATTATAGTTTCAGTTTCTCTCTACATATGTTATATAATAATAAAATTACAGCTAATTATAGTTCAACAATAGAGTCAATACAAATTGCAGGTTAGTAATATCAGAGAATAGAAATTGAGTTATTAGAATAGATTATTACAAACTGCACATAACCTGGATTAAATACAGCTTCCACAGTCATTTCACTGGCCTTTTCAATCATTCATTCATGTCACAGTGTCAAAATATTACAATGTCAAATTGTCCGCACTCAGCACGTGTTCTCGCCTTGTGCGCATGAAAACACTGATGCGTCGCTACCCTCAACCGATGTTGTACTCTCTTACCGTCAGTTTATTGAGGAGAAACTGGACTGATGTACTTGGCATCCTTGCTTTGGTACATCAAAAGTGCTCCTTTATGCTTACACACTCTGCAACACACTTTGCAAGTTTTCCCGCGCTTTCCCGGTCACTGACGTCACGACTAGTGGACAAACGAAGGGTAGATAGGAACTTGAAAGTTGAACTTGAAGCTCCACTTGAGACTCACAGCTCAGGGTCGGACTCACACTAACAGAGTGAGACACAACCACAACCAAAAAGAAGAAATCCGAAGAAGGCTCAATTCTGACACTCAAGCCTGCCTTCAGAGATGAACTTCTCTCTTTGTCTTTAAATTCAAAATTGATTAGATAGCGAAATTCTCTAGTCTACTGTAAGTAAACTCTTTAAACTCAACCCATTGGCTAGTCTCGTTTTCATAAATCATAATCATTGGATAATAGAAAACTGCTCATTCAGTTTCCACTAGGCCAGCAAATCTAGAATATTCTTCCCTTAGGCTGTTTACTTCAAACTCTTCAAAATAACACCATAAGGAGTGCCCAAAGTCGGGTCACTCTGACAATTTAGCAACTTATATAACAATTAAAATTTAAAATAGGGAGGGGCAAATTTACTTTGTCACAGGAGTCTATACTGAGCTACTCATATGACGTGTCCTGCTTAGCATCTGGCAGCTTTTCTATCATCCAGTGACGTGTCCTGTAAGTCTGAAGTCATGCTATCCATGAAGTCTGAAGTTGGTTAAAAGTGACCCAGTGTACAATGTTATAATTGACTAAACTCGCAGAGACAATATCTTTTGTTAAAATGCCAAGAAAATAGCAAACAGAATGTCTTTGCCTTATTCTTTAAAATAATTCATAAACTTTTCTTTTACTAAACTTTTAATTGTTTAGTCTCCTGTAGCTGCTTTTGTTTGTTGTCATAAATTGTATTGACAGTTTAAATATAGTATCTTGTTCTCTCTCTTTTTAAATATCTATTTCTCAGTCTTTTGCTGGGTGGGTGGGTGGGGGGGCATGAGTCAAAATGACGTCAGTGTACCATCATTTGGGCGAAACAGTTGCTGATATACATTTTTATAACCAGTAGTAATACTTTGCATCGGCATTTGTAGATGTGTTACATCTGTAGCTAGTAAATATTTCTTATTATTACAACGTTACCACAGAGTATGTCACGACAAATATGAAGTACTAACACCGAATATTAGTACTAGGAAACACTACTACCGAACACTAGCACTAGGAAGCACTACTACCGAACACTAGCACTAGGAAGCACTACTACCGAACACTAGCACTAGGAAGCACTACTACCGAACACTAGCACTAGGAAGCACTACTACCGAACACTAGCACTAGGAAGCACTACTACTGAACACTAGCACTAGGAAGCACTACTACCGAACACTAGCAATAGGAAGCACTACTACCGAACACTAGCACTAGGAAGCACTACTACCGAACACTAGCACTAGGAAGCACTACTACCGAATACTAGCACCAGGAAGCACTACTACCGAACACTAGTACTATCAACCATTAGAACTAGGAAATACAACTTCCGAACACTAGTGCTACTATGTACTACTACGGGTTACTAATAACCCAGTGCATGACGGTAGGACATACAGATAATAATAAGTAAATATCCTACTTAAACAATGTTCTTTTTACACCACATTCAACCCGCGATTCTAAAATGTACATCCGAAACCTTTCGAATCTCTTTATCCCCACAATTCCTTCTGGCATATCTTGCCCTAAGTTTCTGAGAGCTAAAAAATTTTGACCGAATTCCTTGCCCATGCAGATGAAAATTAATTAAAATTAATTTTAATTGAATTAAAAGTCAATTCTTCGGCGAATTTCATTTGCACCTTGTGAGACAAAAAGTTTTCTCTTTGGACTAAATGGCTTATGTAACGCTATTTTGATTGAGAGCTTGCAGGAGTAAAGTACAAACAAATTCATCAGTATATGTTAAACTAATACTTTAAAATAGGTTATTTAGTTACTCTTCAAGTATTTGTTCAATATATTTAACTAATAGTTTAAAATAAGTTGTTTAGTCATCATTCAAGTATTTGTTCAATATATTTAACTAATAGTTTAAAATAGGTTGTTTAGTCATCATTCAAGTATTTGTTCAATATATTTAACTAATACTTTAAAATATGTTGTTTAGTTATTATTCGCGTATTCTTACCGAAGCTAGCTACATACATACATTTTACACTGAGCATAACTCTCGCCATTAAATGTCCTACTAATATAGGAAATAACTTTTAAAAAAATATTCTTTATGGCTGCATTGGAATTTCGCCTCTGTACACTCGGAATAGTGCTTGATCAGGTAAGAAATAACTTTATGGCTTCATTGGAATTTCGCTTCTACACAAGGAATAATGCTTGAACAGGTAAGAAATGAAATACTGTTATTGAAATCGACTTGTTCAGTTTCTCCTAATTATGAATGATATATTGTAAGCAACGCGACTGTTGAGTATTAAAATAGAGAATAATGAATATAAACATTTAAAACGACTCATAGATACAGCGTTCAATTCCAAAAGCAGCTACCAAAGACGACACTTCTAAATAATAACTTTCTCAAGTGAAGACTTTTAAGGCTACCAATTAACAATATAACAGGCGAACACTGAAAATATGTAAGCTGAACTGCTATATGATAAAGTTATATCTTAATATATATATCTTTTTTTAATCATAATTGGACGTCGTTATTTCTTTAGGGTGATCTATTCAGATAACTGAAAAATGGTCCTTTAGAAAAGGAAACTGATAACAGCACTCTACAATCTACAGAAGTTTAACTATGTCAAAACGCGTGGCCTCTCGCGGATCATAGCTGGTTTGTCGGGTCACATTTCAAATTTGGTTCAACCAAACTTATATACCATTAGTTTTGATTGTTTAGCTTGCCAAGTGATGTATTATATTGCTAAACACAATGTTTAGCTTGCCAGGTGATGTATTAGATTGCTAAACACAATGTTTAGCTTGCCAAGGGATATTTTAGATTGCTAAACACAATGTTTAGCTTGCCAAAGGATATTTTAGATTGCTAAACACAATGTTTAGCTTGCCAAGGGATATTTTAGATTGCTAAACACAATGTTTAGCTTGCCAAGGGATATTTTAGATTGCTAAACACAATGTTTAGCTTGCCAAAGGATATTTTAGATTGCTAAACACAATGTTTAGCTTGCCAAGGGATATTTTAGATTGCTAAACACAATGTTTAGCTTGCCAAGGGATATTTTACTTCCTAAATTGTAATGACAAGCTAAAAAAATGTAGCAAATGAAATATATAGATTCACTGGCGGTTTGAGTTACGATTCACTCTGGGTCTACCAAACTTTCAGCTTGTCACAACTTTTATCAAGTTAGATCGCTCTGTGTCTACCAAACTTTCAGCTTGTCACAACTTTTATCAAGTTAGATCACTCTGGTTCTACCAAACTTTCAGTCTGTCACAACTTTTATCAAGTTAGATCACTCTGGTTCTACCAAACTTTCAGTTTGTCACAACTTTTATCAAGTTAGATCACTCTGGTTCTACCAAACTTTCAGTTTGTCACAACTTTTATCAAGTTAGATCACTCTGGTTCTACCAAACTTTCAGTTTGTCACAACTTTTATCAAGTTAGATCACTCTGGTTCTACCAAACTTTCAGTTTATCACAACTTTTATCAAAGTTATCACTCTGGGTCACACTTAAACAGCAGTGAGTGACCTGCTGACTACAATCGTACCAAATCATTATGGCGAAAGATTTTTTAAGTGTTTTGAATTAATAGGCGTCGAACGGCTTAACGAACACACGAGCATATGGACAGTATGAATTATTTCGGAAAAGTGTGCATACTTGTGACCTATCGGGTCATTGAGAAAGTCTGAATCCCTGCTCACTCACTCTCTCTGCCCATGTAGACAAATAAAAGATTACACTTATTATTTACCGAAAATTTAAGATTTGAAAGAATTTTTCTTTTTTAGTAGTAGCTTAAATCTGTGTGTATTGAATAGCCAAATTGAACTGTTATGTTATATTGTTTTGCTGAAACTAGCTTGAGCTATTTAAACTTAGCAAGGCAAGCTAAATCAAAGGGCTATTACTTAGCAAGGCGAGCTAAATCATAGGGCTATTTGGATCACATTGTTTGGGACATTCTTACCATATCATTATGGCAATACAATTTATAAGAGTAGTTTGTAATATTTTCATTATATTTTTTTAAATCATTAAGCGGTCGGTGCATTTTTTTAGAATTTGACCAATTGAATCTTGGAATATATATATATGTATGTACGTATGCGTGTGTATATATGGAGAGAGAGAGAGAGAGAGAGAGAGAGAGAGAGAGAGAGAGAGAGAGAGAGAGAGAGAGAGAGAGAGAGAGAGAGAGAGAGAGAGGTCTTTGTAACAAGTTTTCGTGAAGAAAAAATATACACCGTTCGACATCTAACTAAAATGACAATGACACCGATCCAAGAAAATTGTCTATAGTAAACAACTGCAATCAGCTATGAAATTATTTCTTATAATAAACAGTCCCACCCTTGAATTTCTATACAAGCTTAACTCTACACAACGCATGTTATAATAGAACTGAGAAATGAGGTCAGGTGTAACACTAGGGTACACTTTATAATAATCAAGTGTAACACTAGGGTACACTTTAATAATAATCAAGTACAAAAACACAGAATACATAAACATACGTGTATAATGCACCCAATATAAGAATTTACAAAACCAACCAACCAACCAACAAATCGCATACGACACACAATACTGCAGGTCTCTAAAAACTGAGAAAGGAAAATTTCTCTGAATTACATCTGTAACGACTAATTTACTGTGAACTACATCTATAACGCCTAATTTACTGTGAACTACATCTGTAACGACTAATTTACTGTGAACTACATCTATAACGCCTAATTTACTGTGAACTACATCTATAGAGACCCATTTACCCTGAACTACATCTATAATGATTAATTAACTCTGACCTTCACACCTATTATGATCTATTTACTCTGAAATACACACCTATAGAAATTAATTTACTCTGAAATACACATCTATAGAAAATAATTTACTCTGAAATACACATCTAAATAATGACTAATTTACTCACATACACATCTACATAACGACTAATTTACTCTGAAATACACATCTAAATAATGACTAATTTACTCACATACACATCTACATAACGACCAATTTACTCTGAAATACACGCCATAGTGATTAATTTACTTTGAAATACACATCTATATAACGATTAACTTAAATACACATCTATATAACGATTAACTTAAATACACATCTGAAATACACATCTATAAACGACTAATTTACTCTGAAATACATATCTACATAAAGACTAATTTATTCTGAAACACACTTCTACATAACGACTAATTTACATATCTATAATAAATCAATCTATGTATAGCATACATTGTTTGAAACAGTTCAAGAACGCTAACTGTAGGACTGAATTTACATATGTACTATAAATCTATGTATAGCATACAACTATTTGTAACAGTTCAAGAACGCTAACTCTAGCAATGAATTTATGTGTACTATAAACAAAATACGACACAAAATTACGGCGTGGACAGCTGTCAAGAGCGACCAACATTGACTCATAGTTGCTCTTCTGAAATAAACAAATATTGCATTTATCAATATATACAGACCTACCGGATCAAATGTAATAATATTACATTATGCACAGGTGCTATATCTGATTTTTTTTACAATTTAACAAACCCAAATATCGCTTGAAAAGCTCTAAGTTACATTTAGCAATGGTATATTTGTCAAGTAAAGGCCCGGATGGACCAAACTTGAATTGTGACCCGAACCGCAACATAAACCCCATACTTTCAGTTTCTTCCCCCCTCCCCCGCCATAAATTTCCGTAATTTAAAGGTCATGGGCATGAAAGGGCCGTTCGTGTTTTCAGAACATTTCTGATAATTTTTTTATCTTATGGGAACTTTTTGTCTCAAAACAAACTACGATGCAATTTTTCAGCGACAGAAATTGAATTAACGCGTCAGACTATGCACGTCTGGTTCCATTTGTCATTTGACTGTGTAGGGTTACTTTACAAAATGAAGTCAAATGGTAAGATTGGCAGTTTCTTTTGACTGGTAAGATTAGCGACTTCTAAATCAGATTTAAGTGCCTAGAGCCCTAGACTGAGTTGGGAGGGGGGGGGCGCTTTAGAACACAACAGTAGAACACATTGAGGTGCAGATTAAACTTACGTCACTGTCTTATCGCGTCTGTTGGCCAACGGGGCAAAATAGGACTGAAAAAGTTCAGACTACACGAAAAGTAGAACGCCGAGAGTGGTCGGAAATGTTGGCGACTGGCACCATCTTTATCGGTTCACTGTAACTGATAAGAATTTAAACTAAACCAGTCACATTGCGGTCGACCTTGTAAAGGGTCAATATAAGGGGACGAAATTTTGACGAAGAATTTTACTTCCTCATTTGTATGAAATATGTTTTCTCCCGTTCGTTCGTTTCATGTGTCGTTTAGTGCTATCACTCGAGCTTCGTAGTCAGACCGACGACAGGTTCCATGTAAAATGCCGGTTCTGCATGGGTAATTTTAGCCGTGTCAGCATTGGTAAAATAAGTGGCGAGAAGTCAAATAGAACGATTTTAATAGAGAAACAAGTGAAAAGTGACTGAACTTATGATAGTATGGCAAATAGAATCGTGTGCCTTAGTAATCAGAGAAAGAACTTAGGTATGACAAACAGAATCGTGTGCCTTAGTAATCAGAGAAAGAACTTAGGTATGACAAACAGAATCGTGTGCCTTAGTAATCAGAGAAAGAACTTATGATAGATATGACAAACAGAATCGTGTGCCTTAGTAATCAGAGAAAGAAAGAAAGAAATATTTAAGTATGAATTCGTTTGACCGTGATTGAAAGTCAAGTGTTTAAAATAAACAACACTGAACTCTCAATTTAGTAAAAAGCGTAAATACTTAGACCAGAATCGATCAGATAATAATGATAACTCATTCTACAAACGCTGGACGTAGAATAATTCCCAACTCGACAAGTTGAAAACAGCTGTGTCAGCTCGACTGAAGAGTAAACAACGACACGTAAACACGAGACGAGTACAAATTGGTTGCTTTGTAATTATTGACAGTTTTGTTCCAAATTACCTCGAGCAGCATGTGTTTTCATTTATTTGCCAGGTCGAGTTCATTGCTGAATTTATATACAAAATAACAACGTGCTTCGAGGCGTCCCCCATTCAGCGATCAGTGTGCATATATTAGAATGTACACATCGTCACGCTTGAATGAGCGCAAATTATATCAGAAGGTCGCGTTGCGTTGCTGTCAATACACAAACTGAATAGTTTATTAGCACGTTACTAATGACATCAGCACAAGCCACAGCCATTACACCTGAGTAGCAGCTGTTTGTTGATTGTTGTTGTTTTTTAAATTTTGACTCGACTTACTTAACGACGGCGATTAGTGTGCGTCAGGTTTATTTTTAATTTTTTTTTTTTAATGCAACGACTGACGACGACAAAATAAATTCCGTCACGGACTACTTAAGTGCCAATGCACTACTACGTTGCTATGCTGTGGCACCACCACCACCACCACTCAGACTTATTTACCGTGACGTTACTAGAGAGCATTATCTATTGTAGCCGATTGGGTTTCCAGCTTTTCAAACACGTGTGACTGTTCGGTATGGGTATGTTATAACAGGACGTGGAATATCTCTATGCACTGGTGACGCACACTGTCACATAACACGCACACACACACAAAAGCTGATTTTTTTTTTTCATTTTTGTGGCGCTTTCAGCTGTGTGCTGCAGTAATGAACCGCGCCACCCGAGTCTGACTAACCGAGCTTGCAAAAAGTGCGCGCATACACCCCACTACGTTGAATCAATTGCTGGCACTGAATGCAGTTCTCTTCGGCGATGGCGTTACCCTGGGTGTCGTTTACCTATGAGTGGGTGGGTGGGTGTGCAGTTTTGTGTTGTGGTGTGGCCCATATTGCTTTTCTCAATGAATAAAACGTACCGACCACTGAAATAGTGCAGTCATAACATCTGAGAGGCAGTGTACCGATTACTGAAGGATAACTTTTCGTGGTAAATTAAATTAAACGATGATTGTAGGCAAATATAAGTGCAGTAAATCAATATCAACGATGATTGTAGGCAAATGTAAGTGCGGTAAATCAATATAAAGGATTATTGCAGGCAAATGTAAGTGCGGTAAATCAATATAAAGGATGATTGCAGGCAAATGTAAGTGCGGTAAATCAATATAAAGGATGATTGCAGGCAAATGTAAGCGCGGTGTCTATATATATATAGTTTTTCAGCTCTGTGTGAAACGCTAAAGAATTTGGAGCGACCTTGACTTTGAGCTCGTGGGAGTTTATTCACATGGCCAGCTTTATCTTGCATTGTCGCTGGGTTAACGAAACAGATACATCAAAATACTCATCCCAAAATTTGACAGTCATTTTGCTAAATGATGCTGGAGCATATGGGAGATTTTAGAGTGACACTAAAGCATCCAGATCTTCGAACACTTGGGAGGTTTTTTCACATTACCAGCTTTATGTTGCATTGTCGTGTTCAGGAAGAAAAACGATGGTTAAGGTCATTTGTTAAATGATGCTCGAATTTTCAATCGAAATGTGACTTATAATGTAAAAATAATATCTGAGCAGGTAAGGAACAAAAGTTATAAAAACCGTCAGCGGGCATTTGGAAAAGAAATGATAGATAGAATGTGACATTTTGAACTCCTGAAATGTTTCAGAAAACCCATTGCACACCACGTGATCGAGTACACTTTGACATTTTGAACTCCTGAAATGTTTCAGAAAACCCATTGCACACCACGTGATCGAGTACACTTTGACATTTTGAACTCCTGAAATGTTTCAGAAAACCCATTGCACACCACGTGATCGAGTACACTTTGACATTTTGAACTCCTGAAATGTTTCAGAAAACCCATTGCACACCACGTGATCGAGTACACTTTGACATTTTGAACTCCTGAAATGTTTCAGAAAACCCATTGCACACCACGTGATCGAGTACACTTTTACATTTTGAACTCCTGAAATGTTTCAGAAAACCCATTGCACACCACGTGATCGAGTACACTATGACATCGTCAGTACGAGCATAGGCAGAGTTTAATTTCATTCCAACGATTGACCCGGCGACACACATTTTTTTTTTTTTTTTGCTGTGCGTCTGCCTGGAATATGTAATGCTGAGTGGTGTGACGGGTACCCATCTTGAACGGCAGCTTAGGTACAGTCAAGGTCATTTGCCAAATGATGCTCGAAGTTTTACTCGCAATATTACTTATAACCAAACCTTCCAATAAACAAATTCATTTATGTTTCCTAGCAATGCATTCATTTTAATTTTCCACCATCGTGAAGGGTGGCAAATATTCTAGTATCAACAAGAACAATGATTGCAGGCAAATGTATGCATGGTAAAGTAAAATAAATGATGATTGCAGGCAAATGTATGCATGGTAAAGTAAAATAAATGATGATTGCAGGCAAATGTATGCATGGTAAAGTAAAATAAATTATGATTGCAGGCAAATGTATGCATGGTAAAGTAAAATAAATGATGATTGCAGGCAAATGTATGCATGGTAAAGTAAAATAAATGATGATTGCAGGCAAATGTATGCATGGTAAAGTAAAATAAATGATGATTGCAGGCAAATGTATGCATGGTAAAGTAAAATAAATGATGATTGCAGGCAAATGTATGTAAGGTAAAGTAAAATAAATGATGATTGCATGCAAATTTATGTATGGTAAAGTAAAATAAATGATGATTGCAGGCAAATGTATGCATGGTAAAGTAAAATAAATGATGATTGCAGGCAAATGTATGCACGGTAAAGTAAAATAAATGATGATTGCAAATTAGCTTGAGTGTGACAAATGAAGGCTAACATTAGCGTAATAAATTACAATAAACCATCAATTGAAGGCATACTTTAGCACTGTAATGATGTAAACTGACCACTTATTGTTTACGTTAGCTGAAATTGATGTATACCAATGATTAATACTTACTTGGTACAGTACTGAAGTATACCGACCATTAAGACTTAGCACAGTACTGAAGTATACCGACCATTAAGACTTACTTAGTACAGTGCTGAAGTATACCGACCATTAAGACTTACTTAGCACAGTACTGAAGTATACCGACCATTAAGATTTACTTAGCACAGTGCTGAAGTATACCGACCATTAAGACTTACTTAGCACAGTGCTGAAGTATAACGACCATTTAGATTTAGCACAGTGCTGAAGTATACCGACCATTAAGATTTAGCACAGTACTGAAGTATATCGACCATTAAGATTTAGCACAGTGCTGAAGTATACCGACCATTAAGATTTAGTACAGTGCTGAAGTATACCGACCATTAAGATTTAGCACAGTGCTGAAGTATACCGACCATTAAGATTTAGCACAGTGCTGAAGTATACCGACCATTAAGATTTAGTACAGTACTGAAGTATACTGACCATTAAGACTTACTTAGCACAGTACTGAAGTATATCGACCATTAAGATTTAGTACAGTACTGAAGTATACTGACCATTAAGACTTACTTAGCACAGTACTGAAGTATATCGACCATTAAGACTTAATTAGTATAATATGACGTAATTCGACCATGAATAAAGACTTACTGTAACAAGGTACTGAGATAAACTGACCACTGAAAGCTTTCTTAAGCAGTGTTGAAAGAACACAAATAATGTATGTAAATAAAATAGATCATTGAG
This sequence comes from Sinotaia quadrata, assembly GCA_028829895.1. Taxonomy (NCBI): domain Eukaryota; kingdom Metazoa; phylum Mollusca; class Gastropoda; order Architaenioglossa; family Viviparidae; genus Sinotaia; species Sinotaia quadrata. Next base: position 90,005,375 of record CM054178.1, read on the forward strand.
TGTGGTCAATTAGACTCTTTATCTAAAAAAGACAACCAGTGTTCGCCATTTTGTTACATTTAAACTCTTTATTTAAGACAGACCTTCAGTATTCGTCATTTTGTTACATTTAAACTCTTTATTTAAGACAGACCTCCAGTATTCTTCATTTTGTTACATTTAAACTCTTTATTTAAGACAGACCTCCAGTATTCTTCATTTGTTACAAACATGTATCGGTAGACATTTATCCAAAGCGAAAATTCTACAAAGTCACATTCAACCAGCCAAAGAGCTCCTCTTCACCCCCACAACCCAAGCAACATTATTTCAGTTCTAGACAAATATCAGTCGGACTGCAAGGAAATTACTCGAGCAACGGTAGAGTAAACGATGTACGTTTTGTTTGTTTATTTTTCTCCTTTTTGTCTGATATCAGAAAATAATGGCCTTCTCCTGTTGAAATATACCGATGTGCAAAGCTGGTAGTAAGATTTCAACAAACGGTAGCATTTTCGGATTGTCAATTGCTCGAAAGTCCATCAGTATCAGTCTAGCAGTTGCTGCCTTTTGCCTAGCCATGTCTATATGGGAACATCTGACCACTGTAACGTCATCCGAGGATATTGTTGGACAGCAGGGAGAAAAGTGTTTAAAACGGGTGGGGAGGAGGTCACAGATAGGAGGTGGGACAAAAGAGTAAAAGGTAGCACTTTAGGGGAGGGGGGAAACAGATTTACACATTTAATATATTTTAAGAGCACGCACTCACATATCAACGCAAAGACACACACAAACACAGCATACACAAGCATATACAAACAAACAAATACATACACACACGCACGCATATACAGACACAAAAGCACACACACAACCAAACATAAGAATTATTATGATGGCTAGCTTGGAATTTTAACAATGGTGTTTTAAATTAATAATAATAATAATCATCAAATGATTCCAAATGTAGACTCTGCAAATCCATGGATGAGACAACAGAGCACATACTATCTGGATGTCAGGTTCTGGCTGGAACAGAATACACCAAAAGACACAATGAAGTGGCAAAACACATACATAGAAATCTGTGTGAGAACTATGGCATACAAACTCCAGAAAAAGCATGGATGCACCAACCAGAAGCAGTCACCGAAGCAGAAGTCAAAATACTGTGGGACTTCGAGATAAGAACAGATCGGGTGATTCCTGCACGAAGACCAGACATTGTAGTTCTCAATAAGTCCAACAGAACAGCAACAATCATTGATATCGCTGTTCCAAGTGATAGAAACATAAAAACAAAGGAAAGAGAAAAAAATAGAAAAATACCAAGACCTCAAATTAGAAATTCAGAGACTTTGGTTTTTACTTCACTCTGCACGATGTTGTAGTATCCCCAGGTATTTATTTACTTTTCCATTGAAACAACATTTATTTTTTCCGATATCGAATTGCAGACCTTCTGTTGCTTTGTTCCTGCCTCTCTGGACGACAATTCTTCCACATTTCTCACATTTATTATTATTATTATTATTATTATTATTATTATTATTGCAAAACGGAGCTCAGATGTAAACCTTGCATTTCTGTAACTGCGATCATTCTCTTTTGGTCATGTCAATGAAAAAGAGTTCTCGTGCAATTTGTGAGCTTTTCATTAACCAGCACAGCTCCATGAATCATAGAACTTGCTGAATTCCTAATGATGTCTATAGAGTCCGGACTCTGCTAACAGTACTTAATAGACCAGCACGCTGACAATAGGCATGAAATAAAAGGCAGCGTGCCTTGCAAAGTTAATATAGTAACAGGCAGCGTGCCTTACTAAGTTAATATAGTAACAGGCAGTTTGCTTTGCTAAGTTAATATAGTAACAGGCAGCGTGCCATGCTAAGTTAATATAGTAACAGGCAGCGTGCCGTGCTAAGTTAATATAATAGCAGGCAGCGTGCCTTGCTAAGTTAATATAGTAACAGACAGCGTGCCTTACTAAGTTAATATAGTAACAGGCAGTTTGCTTTGCTAAGTTAATATAGTAACAGGCAGCGTGCCTTGCTAAGTTAATATAGTAACAGACAGCGTGCCATGCTAATATAGTATCAGACAGCGTGCCTTGCTAAGTTAATACAGTAACAGGCAGCGTGTGCTAAGTTAATATAGTACAGTAACAGGCAGCGTGCCGTGCTAAGTTAATACAATAACAGACAGCGTGCTGTGCTAAGTTAATATAGTACAGTAACAGGCAGCGTGCCGTGCTAAGTTAATATAGTACAGTAACAGGCAGCGTGACTTGCTAAGTTAATATAGTACAGTAACAGGCAGCGTGACTTGCTAAGTTAATATAGTACAGTAACAAGCAGAGCGCCTAAGACGTCTGTTACCCACCAACAACACAACAACAAGTATTTCCTGAAAAAAATGTCCTCGACAAAACTATAACTCTCATGGACCCTCCAAGAAAGGAATTGTTAATTACGTCACAATAAACAAATAGGATCTGAACTCTTATGTAAAATGAATCTAGTCACTATGTGTTCAACTCTAGGTAAAAAAAAATGTCTTGTCTCACCTCAGTTTTCGATATATAATTAAGACATTAAAAAGGAGTTGTCTATTACATCAGTGTTAAATTCTGTTTAATCTGATTAATTGTATTCTCTAAAATAGAGTGTGATCTGCGTCTATTTCTTTGCTTTTTCTGGAAGTCACAATTTCATTTATCCAATGCAAGTCTAGGCAAGACTGGAGTACAGCTGATTACCCTTTCTGTCTCTCTATATATCATTCTGTCTCTTTGGTGTACGACCAGTCTCAACGTTTGTGGCAGTTTCATGCCGAGATAGGAGAAAATGTGGCACCGAGACTCTGTCGCATTCGTTAATCAGTCTGATACAGCATTTCCTTGATTCTGGTCGTTAGCGTTGCCTAAATGTTTTAAGCAACTGTTGTTAGCATGTCAGTGTCCACTCTTAGTGGCGTGTACTAGTCAGCTAACAGAGACAGCCGAACAGATATGTACAAAGTTTAAGACTTCTCTAAAAAGCCGTACAAGTGTGTACATAGTTCTAAGATTGCTTTTTTAAAAAAATGGACAGGTGTGTATGTAAGTTCTAAGACTGTCTTAAGAAGCCGGACAGGTATGTACATAGACTGCGTTAAGCAGCTGGACGGGTAGGTATGCTGCAATAAGATTGCCTTAAGAAACAGGACAAGTGTGTTCATAGTTCTAAGGCTGCATTAAGAGACCGGACAGATGTTATAAGTAGTCCTAAGACTGCCTTAAGGAGCCGGACATGTGTGTACTTAGTTCTACGTATGAAGAAGCCGGACTACAGTTGCTTCGAAAAGCGCGAATCAGGGCCGCCTTAATAGCATTAAAGGCCCACGTGCAAAGCAGTGCACTGGGGCCCCTACCAACACAACCACTCACGGGTATAAAATATACATAGACTAGCACGGGGTCCCTAAGCACGGGAGGCCCCCGGGCAAATGTTATTAAGACAGCGTTAAGACAGCGTGAGCCGAGACCGCATGTAGCCTCGTAGTGGTGTGGAAAAACGTTGTGTCGCTCCCCACCACTGAGAGCGCTCTCTCTCTCACAATCTCTCTCTCTCTCATATATATATATATATCAGTGCTCCCCACCCCCGCCTCCTCCGCGCATTCGAAGCCGGCAAAGGAAAAGAGGAAGCTGGAATACATATCTGCGTTTATTCGCATGTGACTAAACGTGCTAGGCAGCGATGGAATGTATCTTTATAGCTCCCAAGTGAGCGTTGAACTCAGTCAAGCTTGGAACACAAGCCTCCTTGAGGTCACGCACTAGAACATACAGCTAGATGGTTATAATCTAGATAACTAGAATCCTAATAGATAGACGGACAGTGAGACAGATAGATAGGCATTCATAAAAATAGATAAACATTCAGACAGATAATATCAGAGATAGTCAGATACTAAGAGAGTCACTCCTATAAGCAGATATACAATCAAATAGATAAATGTTTTAACGTTTACGAAATCAATGAACGCTGGAAAGAGACGATAAAGCAGAAGTGAATCAAGTAAGCGATCTCAAGTAGACTGACAGATTACTCATCAGCGATCGTATAAATATCAAATTAGCATATTTGTGTATCTCAAACTCTGAATGACAGATATTCAGTGAGACTCTTGTGCAAGATAGAGACAGAAAAGTTGTCTGAGATATTAAGACAACTTGATGCAGCAAAGCAAATAGAGATAGAAGCGGTCTAAGAGATTCTTGCTGTAAGGTAAGAGAGAAATGTAGATCTACAAAATACGTACTGTAGGTTATGAGTTTCTTGCTGTAAGGTAAGACGGACAGAGAGAAACGTAGATCTACAAAATACGTACTGTAAGACAGACCGCAGGTTATGAGATTCTTGCTGTAAGGTAAGACGGACAGAGAGAAACGTAGATCTACAAAATACGTACTGTAAGACAGACAGCAGATTATGAGATTCTTGCTGTAAGGTAAGAGAGAACTATAGATCTACAAAATACGTACTGTAGGTTATGAGATTCTTGCTGTGCGTTAAGACGGACAGAGAGAAACGTAGATCTACTAAATACATACTGTAAGACAGACCGCAGGTTATGATATTCTTCTTGATGTAAAGAAAGACAGCAGTAAGGAATGTTTATGAAATTCTTGATGAAATGAAAGACAGCAGTAAGGAATGTTTATGAAATTCTTGATGAGATTTAAGATAAAACAGAAAAATGGATGTAATACAGTTATGAAACTCTTGGTGTAAGTAAGAAAATTGAGGTTTAATTGTTATGTTGTACTTAATATGCTGTATGCATGTATCAGGCTAATAAATACTGTTGCAGGAAACTAAGTTGAGAATTGAATGTAAGAAAGAAAAGTGGTGTTAGAGATGAATAAACTGGAAATGTAGCATTTGTTCCCTGACTCTATTTTACATGGAAAAAGCAGTCTTTTGGTTTTTACCAGAATATCCCAGTTTACTGATTTATAAACCACTATGACCATGTTAGACTTGAGAAGTCTCTACCCCAGTGTGTAAGTGAAAAAATAGAAAAATACCAAGACCTCAGATTAGAAATTCAGAGACTGTGGAATGTAAAAGCAGTAGTGATACCTATAGTGATAGGAGCCTTGGGGAATATAACATCTGAATTGGAAGGCTACCTGAATAAACCTCTGGAAACCACAGACTCGCTCCACTACTCGAAGCAGCGCTGTTCGGAAGTGTCCACATCCTCCGTATAACCTTGGATCTCCCAGAGACCTTGGATCACAACCGACAGTCAAAAGAAGTCGTGGAAAGAGGCATAATAATAATAATAACCATTAATTAAGATGGCAGTGTGTCACAGGATCTGTCATTTTCATACATAAAATGATAAATAACACTACGTTGTGATAGACAATAAAATTATTCAGCACAAGCTAATATGTCTTGACTAAGTAAACAGTACTTGTATGAAGATAATATTAATTATTCAGCACAAGTTAATATGTCTTGACTAAGTAAACAGTACTTGTATGAAGATAATATTAATTATTCAGCACAAGTTAATATGTCTTGACTAAGTAAACAGTACTTGTATGAAGATAATATTAATTATTCAGCACAAGTTAATATGTCTTGACTAAGTAAACAGTACTTGTATGAAGATAATATTAATTATTCAGTACAAGTTAATGTGTCTTGACTAAGTAAACAGGGCGCAATACCTGTATGTAGACAGTCTTAGAGTAAATAATACTTTACCAATCAGAAACGCAAAGTGTTAAATATCAGCTTATAAACACAATACATTCACAAAAAGATACACAATTGCTGCAAAAACAGATAATATTATAAATTATCTGCTGGGTGTGTGTAGATTAATATAAAGAAAGTACTAAAATGAAATTCACAAAATTGTTGCTATTTAACCAAAAGGTAACTATGGATACTCTATAGGAAATTTTGTGTTAAAAGTGAAACACTTTTGAATCCTCATAATATTTTTCCATTTTCATTCAGTATTTTATCAATTTTTCTTAAATGGCTGTAACAAGCTGACACTAAATTGAAAGGGCTTGTCTACACTTCATCACAAAGACAGCACATTAGGAGAAATTCCATTGCTACTGGCAAAGAGTCCAGCAGATATTTCAGGCTTGAAGTGGTCTGCATGGAGCAAGAGTTTTGGCGTAACCATCCTCTACCCTGGGAATGCGTATGGCTATTGATTTCAATTCAGTTGCTTGCAGATAACAGATAGGTCACATATGATCTATATTTAACTTCTCGATTTGTGTGGACTTCATATGAATTTTCAAATTCTTTCCTATAACTTGTAGTGACAATATAATTGATTTTAACACTGATAAAATATTTGAACTAAACTAGAAGTTAGAAGAAAACAGTTTTATTATTTAATAGCTGATAAATTGTATTATTTATATTACACTATCCAACTGTGTTATTATTATTATTATTATTATTCAGCCTCTTTCCACGACTTCTGTTTGACTGTCGGTTGTGATCCAAGGTCTCGGAATCTTACCAAGATTCTGGGAGATCCAAGGTTTTACGGAGGATGTGGGCACTTCCGAGGAGCGCTGCTTTGAGTAGTGGAGCGATTCTGTGGTTTCCAGGGAGTTTATTCAGGTAGCCTTCCAATTCAGATGTTATGTTCCCCAAGGCTCCTATCACTATAGGTATCACTTCTGCTTTTACATTCCACAGTCTCTGGATTTCTAATCTGAGGTCTTGGTATTTTTCTATTTTTTCTCTTTCTTTTGTTTTTATGTTTCTATCACTTGGAACAGCGACATCAATGATTGATACTGTTCTGTTGGCCTTATTGAGAACTACAATGTCTGGTCTTCGTGCAGGAATCACCCGATCTGTTCTTATCTCGAAGTCCCACAGTATTTTGACTTCTTCTGTTTCGGTGACTGCTTCTGGTTGATGCATCCATGCTCTTTCTGGGGTTTTTATGCCATAGTTCTCACACAGATTTCTATGTATGTGTTTTGCCACTTCATTGTGTCGTTTGGTGTATTCCGTTCCAGCCAGAACTTGACATCCAGATAGTATGTGCTCTGTTGTCTCATCCATGGATTTGCAGAGTCGACATTTGGAATCATTTGAAATTTTCATGATTTTCGCTTTGTGTGCTTTGGTGTTGAGTGCTTGATCTTGTGCAGCTGTTATGAGTGCTTCTGTTTCTGCTTTCAATCCTGCCTCTTTCAACCATCTGTACGTTGATTGCTTTGTTGATATTTCGTCGGCTTGTCGTACATACTGGCCATGCAGAAGTTTCTGGCTCCATGTATGTGCTAGTTCTTGCTTCGTTGTTTTCTTCCATGTTTCTTTGTCTGTTTCTGGGGGTTGGAATAGTCCACTCATTTTTACTGCTTCTATCAGTGGATCATCTTTGTTGTTATACCAGATGTAGTCCACAAGGCCAATGACTTCTGCTTCAATGACATGTTTGATTTTCTTCAGACCTCGGCCTCCCATTTTTCGAGATACATAGAGCCTGTCTACGTCTGCTTTGGGGTGTAGGGCTTTATGTATTGTGAGTAGTTTTCTTGTTTTCCTGTCCAGTTCATTTATTTCATTTGCTGTCCAATCTATGATACCCCCAGTGTAGCTTACTACAGGTATTGCGTATGCATTAAGGGCTTGTATTTTGTTTGCCCCATTTAGCTTGGACTTCAGGACTTGTCTAACACGTTTTTCATATTCTCTCTTAACTTTGGACTTCACTTCTCTCTGCATATTTTCTTGATGTTGTAGTATCCCAAGATACTTATATCCATTTTCCATTGAAACATCGTTGATTTTTCCGATGTCGAATTGCAGGCCTTCTGTTGTTTTGACCTTGCCTTTCTGGATGATAATTCGTCCACATTTCTCAAGGCCGAATTTCATGTTGATGTCCTCACTGCAGATCTTGACAGTATTGATCAGGGATGTGATGTCACGTTCATTTTTTCCGTATAGCTTGAGATCGTCCATGTACAGTAGATGGCTGATGACCTGTCCTGCTTTCATTTTGTATCCTAACCCTGTTTTCTGGATCACTTGACTGAGAGGATTCAGTGCAATGCAGAACAGCAGTGGCGATAAGGAATCACCTTGGAAGATTCCACAATTTATTGCTATGTCTGCAATATTTGTGTTGTTGCATGTGAGGGTTGTTTTCCAGTTTTTCATTGACTCCTGAATTAGGTTCTGTATTGATGGCGCTACTTTGTACAATTTTAATGTTTCAATTATCCATGAATGTGGGACTGAGTCATAGGCCTTTTGATAGTCAATCCATGCCATTGCAAGATTTGTTCTTCGTTTCTTGCTGTCAGTCACTATTGCCTTATCAATTGCCAATTGGTCCTTTGTTCCTCTGCTGCCTGGTCTAGCACCCTTTTGTTCATTGTTTAGAAGTTTGTTTGTTTCAAGGTGAGTCATGATTTTGTCAGCTATAATTCCTGATAGTAACTTCCAGGTGGTTGATAGGCAAGTGATTGGACGATAGTTGTTTGGTGTTGTGCCTTTCTGTGGATCTTTCATAATCAGACTTATTTTTCCTTTTACCATCCATGCTGGCAGGGTTCCTGGTTTGTTTAGTATGTCTTGCAGTTGATCAGCAAGTCTGCCATGTAAGGAGGTAAGATGTTTCAGCCAGAATATTTGTACTTGATCTGGGCCTGGGGCTTTCCAGTTTGCCATCTTTCGTATCTTCTTCTTAATGTCTTTCTCACTGATTGTGACGGTGCATTGTTCAGGTGTCTCTTTATGATCATCTTTCAGTTCCTGAATCCATCTGGCGGAGGTGTTGTGCGTATTTGGATTGCTCCAAATGTTTTCCCAGAAGGTCTTGGTATCATGAATGTTTGGTATTTGTTGTTCTGTTCTGGAATTTCCTTTGAGTTCTTGGTATAATCTTCCAGGGTCAGTTCGGAATATTTTGTTCTGTTGGAATTGCTGACTTCTTGCAGTGTATCTCTTCAGACGGTGACTGAGTCCTTGAAGTCTTTGCTTTGCATCTTCTATTGCAGTCTTAGTGCTTCTGCAGTTGAGATGGTATTTGGCGACCAATCTTGCCTTTAGTTTTCCATTATTTTGTTCTGCTGCTGTCATTTGGCTTATTTCTCTTCTAGTACACTCTATTTTCTTTTCTATTCTCTTCTTCCATGGTGGTACTGATGGTTTCTGTGTTTGTACTGTGTCTGGCCTTATATATCTTTCAATTACTTTTGCAGTGGCATATATTAGACTGTTGGTTTCTGTGATATCTTTTGTGGGGATACGTTTTAGTACTTCATTTGCATTCTCAATTGCTGTCCTTAGATCTTTGTTGTTTTGCAGCCTTCTTGTTGGGGTTCTGCCTTCACGTGACTTATTTTTGTCCATGAAGCTTTTTATGTCTTCAAACAAGCGTTGCTGTTCTTCATTGAAGTCGCATGGAATTTCCCCAGCGAGGTTGTCAAGTGGAATTGACTGTTGTGAGGCTGTGAATTTTTCAGTGTCTTCAGTGTCAGTATGTCGGATTGTAGTGGTGTTATTATTATTATTATTATTATTATTATTATTATTATTATTATTTTATTATTCTATTGCCTCTTTCCACGACTTCTGTTAGACTGTCGGTTGTGAACCAAGATCTCGGAATCTTACCAAGATTATGGGAGATCCAAGGTTTTACGGAGGATACGGGCACTTCCGAGGAGTGCCTCTTTGAGTAGTGGGACGAGTTTGTGGTTTCCAGGGAGTTTATTCAGACAGCCTTCCAGTTCAGATGTTATGTTCCCAAAGGCTCCTATCACTATAGGTACCACTTCTGCTTTTACATTCCACAGTCTCTGAATTTCTAATCTGAGATCTTGGTATTCTCCTATTTTTTATCTTTCTTTTGTTTTTATGTTTCTATCACTTGGAACAGCGATATCAATGATTATTGTTGCTGTTCTGTTGGACGGTAAGATTCTGACGTTTGTTAGTTTCATGGCCCTGTTCCAGTCTAATCTACAAACAGCAAACAAATTCTATAATGATCAGTTCTTAAACGAAACATTCCTGTCTGTGCATCAACTGTGTCAGAGATAGCTCAAGTCACGTGATTTGGGGGTGTAAACAAACAAGTACTCAATTAAATGTAGGTTAAGCATTCCATTTGTCTATCTTCCCTCTACACGTTTGTTCACTTTGCATGATGTAAATTGTTCATGTCTGAAATCTTACGAGATTTCTTTGCATGAAGTAAGTTGTTCGTATTTGTAATCTTATGAGACTTTTTGCATGATGTAAATTATTCGTATTTGTAATCTTATGAGAAATGATCACTATTTGTGGAATATCTCATTTGAACTCTTTGCTGAACCTACAAGAATTTGACTGAAAAGAGCATTTATAAAGAGAAAAAAATATTTAGTAAAAAGGAATATGTTTACTCATACCAGAACTATTGATGTAGATATATTGCGTATAAGAGGCTTATAGCCGTTCACATTTTCTGAGCCAATGCGTATCAGAGGTATGGGGCCTTTACGATTTTTGAGCCAATACGTATCAGAGGTATGTGACCTTCACGATTTTTTTAGCCAGTGCGTATCATAGGTATGTGGCCTTAACGATTTTTGAGCCAATGCGTATCATAGGTATGTGGCCTTAACGATTTTTGAGCCAATGCGTATAAGAACTAATAAACTGAGAAATACGTTTGGATTAGCAGAGAACAGAATGGAATGGAGGAACCTGGTTGTCAGTTCATCAGTGGTGCCCCAACGGTCGACAAAACTAAGGGATAAATAGAGAAAGAGAGAGAGAGTATCAGAGGCTTGCTGCCGTTCACGCTTACTGAGCCAGTAAGGAGAGTCAGTGAAAGCTTAAGTAACATTTGCATGAAAGCTTTAAATAAGACTAAGAAATAAAATGTTGGCTATAATCAAATAGAAACAGAGGAAAGCAATGAACATTTTACAGTCAGAATGTAGGCATTGGTTGCTGCAAAGTAAAAATAAGTAGGAAGTCATTAATTGTAACTTGATGTCACATTCTATAGACGTCTAATCGTAACGGTCTGGTACAAGTCTGTGACTGAAGGATGCATATAAGGTTTTTATGACGTCCAGTCGAAACGGTTCTGTGACTGAAGGATGCAGGGAAATGTTCGAAGATCCTGTTAAGTTGGAACAAAGTAAAGGGCATTTGTCCTATGCCATTAGACAGATGAATGCTAATTTGCCAGCTCTCTGAACGATTTCTATCACACGATGACTGAAAGCATAAGCAAGTCTTAGCTGTGTCCGAACTAATAAAGACAAATATTAGGATGGAAGGGAAACCAGCCGACTGAGTTTGAGGAGTCATCATTTAAATTAGGTCCAGATGACAGTAGTGTGAAACTTTGTGCTGCTGGGCAGTCTGGTGTGCTTATTTCATTGTATTCAGCCCTACCATCTCTTCAGAAGAGAGTTCGGTTACTGGTTCCTTAATAAAATCTTGTAATCCAAGTAATTTTACATAATTACATGCTAAATGCACAAATCCTATTAGAAATTGAATGTTTCTCTCACCACCGTAGTCTATATTTCTGGTATATGACACTCGACACCAATTCGACCTTTAAAAATTTGCATACATTTTAGAATAGACGAGCACTTAATCTCCTTATTATGGCTCTTACAGTCATTTGTAAAAATTAAATACCAACTGATCCCTTGCTGTGCATTATATTTATTTATTTATTATTCCTGTGCTTATTACTATGCTAGCCTTATTTATTAGTTGTCACAAGTGACATTTTCATTTTATACAAAGATTACCTGACGAATGTCATCACTCCAGTTGTGTCATAACACAGTCAGCACTAGGCGGGGAAAGAAAAATGAAAGATGGGAATGTAGAAGTTGGTTCGAGTCACTTAAAGCACCAGTAGGAAATATCCTATCTATCCCTCCTCTTCTTCCCAGTAGTAGCTTGTCGGTCCTTGACCTAGATTAATACTTCTCACGGCTGTTGATAAAATAGTCTTCCAGATCGGTTATCAAATCAGATTTTTGTTACAATTTTGCTTCGGGTTTACAGTTTTAAAATATCGGAGTTTCTCCTCCAAATTTTCGCCTAATCTTTGTAAAATTCGTGGCCTGGGGTTTTCTCCATACAAGAGCAACTATTGCCGTGGGTGCGAGAATTCATCGGGAAGAGAAAGGAAAAGTTTCGTTTGTACAAAATCTTGGTTTACTTTAAAACAAGGAGGTGTGAGATCGGCTTCGTCAGTCCCAGGGGTGCGGGGTGAAAAATGAACCGGGAAGTGTTGGTATATATATATATAGTGGTCTGTGTTTTTGGAGACAAAAGAATTGTGGATGACATTTTATAATTAGAAAAAATAGACTTGTTGTCAATGCCAGTTCGATATGTTAACACTCATTCACCTGCTCCACTTTCATAATCGTCAAGTATCGATGAGAAATTACAGTTGGTTTCTTCCGAGAATCAAGGTTTTCTTGAGTATGTTCCTATGTGTGTGCGTGCATGCACAGATCTGTTGGTTTGAGTGTGAAGAATAGAAAAAGTGCTTGAGTGTGTTTCTACGATTGTGTGTGTGTGTGTGTGTGTGTGTGTGTGTGTGTGTGTGTGTGTGTGTGTGTGTGTGTGTGTGTGTGTGTGTGTGTGCAGATCTGGTGGTTGAAGCCTGAAGAATAGGAAAGTATTCGAGAAGAGTAGAACACGAGAGTGAATAGAATACAGATAAAGAAATTGTCACCTGTATGAGTACAGGTGCTATATACAGTGAAAGTAATTCTACCTGATTTTACAGTTTTGGCAAGTCGACATAATTTATTTCTTTGTGGCCGCAATTACTGGAATGCTTACAGTTTTTCACTAGCAGGACTAAATTGTCCCTTCTCCTAAATACACTAACTCTCTATTTGACATGTATAGTATTTGATGTTAGATTAAACTGTAGGTCAAATACAATATAGTGTCTATACGCGTGTATGTGCGTGTGTAGTGTATAAAATTCACATTGAAATGACTTTGTGATTACATGTGTTTTAAATACCATTATATTGCATAAACTGCACACTTTTTATCACATTTTAATTGATTGTTTGTTGTGGGATGAGGTCATTTTAGCAGTTTAAAATGTCAAATTTCTTGCACAGAGACAATAAAGTTTACACGAATCGCGTGACAGTTAATAACTCTAAGACTGGTTAATAAGGACAGTGATAATCTATTATATTTAGAAATGTGTGTGTTAGGTGAAGAACTAATTATACTTCAGATTAGTGTTAAATAAAACTATCGTTGTTGGAGGACACCGAAACTCTTTCTGTTTGCAGTATATAATAGTGTTGCTTTAGAGTTGCCTTTCCTATGGTCTGACCACGCTGGTTTTTTTCTGATATCACCGATAATGTAACAAGGTGCTGTTTTTCCTAAGGCTTAATCAAGCTGGGTGGTTTTTTTTTTTTTGAATCACTAAGAAGTTAAAAAGGAGTTGTCTTTCCTGTGGTCTAATCAAGCAAGGTTTTTCTGATATCACTAATAATTAATGTAACAAGGAGTTGTCTTTCGTGTGGTCTGATCAAGCTGGGTTATTCCGCAATCATTGATCAATCGATGTATACTTGATAATTTCATGATGGATGCAGCGGTTACGCATCAATCCAAATGGTACTCTTGCATCTACACGATTTTCTCTATTATCCGTAAACAATTTTACTTGCATGCAATTACTTAACTTTTTTTTCCGGCGACACACGTTATTATGTGATTCCGTAATTTGTCCAGCAGTCACGTCACTAATGGCAGTAATTAGTGGTCAGCAGTCAAGTCACTAATGGCAGTAATTAGTGGTCAGCAGTCATGTCACTAATTGCAGTAATTAGTGGTCAGAAGACACGTCACTAATGGCAGTAATTAGTGGTCAGCAGACACTGAGATCAATAACGGTAGTAATTGGCAGTCTACATGATTTGGGATCACTAATGGTCAACAAGCTTTGGCAACAAAAATCACCAGAGAGAGATAGTGTTTACTCCCTCAAAATTCTTCTGTATATATATTTTCTCTCTCTCTCTCTCTCTCTCTCTCTCTCTCTCTCTCTCTTTATTTTTTATTTTTTGGGGTGGTGGTGGTGGTGGCAATATCTTAAATTTATTAACTGTAAACCTAGTGAATGAAATCCTTACTCAATTAATATTTCATTATTTTTTGTGTGCATAAAATCAATAAGGAAAATAGATTAGATTCAATTTTAAAAAAATGACGAGGTAACGAACTATCTGACTGGATCAGTAAACAAATGCAAATGAGATCCCAAATACAGGCAAGCCTATAGTTTAACCCGCCTGTTATTGAAACGTCTACGAACCAGTACTTAAATTTTAAAACAAAAATATACACAGAATATTGTAATAGTGTAAAATTTTTGCTGGGTGGTGGGCAAAATGTTAAAAACCAGGTTAAATTGAATCTAGGTCATCTACAGATAAGAATAAATTCGTATGAAATGAGTAATATATTACTTTATATACTGTAGCATAACTTTTAACACTGTTCATAACATAAATGTATACGACAAATTTTCTTGAATAAATAATCTTAATACTCTAGCCAGTGCCAGGATAAAAACTGGTCTTTATTTTCTGCTGTTAACTTTAGTTGATAAATCCATTAGAAGGCATTTTATATTGATTTTAATTTAATACATTGCCATAACTACTGGGAGCCAAAATACGTGTTGCCTCAGCAGTCAGCTGCATTCAACTAATAATTTACAGGTGCATTTCTGGTACATTCATTCACATGACTGAGCTACACTTTGGTTAGTTTAGTGAGTTGTCTGGAACATTCGGGTATGTTTCCATCCTCGGGATAGGGGTCAGAATTTCTAGAAGGTAGGTGTAACTGTAGTCTATTTTTAGAGGAGGCGTGGTGTGAGGTACACATAAGCCATTATATGACAAATAGATGCTAGCATTTCTTGATATACTCCATTTGTCTGGGTCTGCACAGAGCAGAACGGGGGTCAGATCCCTCCAACACCCACATGGGCACAAAAGAATGCTTATATTGGCTATGTTCATGAAGTGAAAAGTGTGCATTTGAATATTTGACGGGTGTTTTCATTCATGAGATTTTGAGCAATTACAAATACTTTGCAAATTATTCGCTTTATAGTTGTATACATAAAATTGAATTGTCCTCATTTAGCCCAACCGTAACTAACAAGTGAAGAGAGTTATCAACACTGCTGATTTTGCTACCCCTATCAGATAAACGGTTGAGTCACTTAACTGTTAGTAAACATTGCAGCATAATCCTAGGCAGGAAGGGCAATTTTGACTCATCTGGGGTGGGACGACCAGGCCGACGGCCGATTGCGTCAGAGATAACGTTCAAAATCACAATAATTGTGAGTGAAAACTTAAAATCTCACGAACAATACACTCATCTCCTTCGGTCTCTTACAACTTAATATTCTACACCTTTTGGTTCGGGCACCTAAATAATTTAGAACAAAAGTATTAACTGGTCACCGTGCAAATGATTAGTTTTACCACCATCAGCAATTGATCATTTATATCACATCGAATTTTGTTTCATTGTACAGCGATTAAAACTAAATACCAAACACCAGGATGATTGCGTACATGGAGGGGGGAGGGGAACTGTTTGTCAACACAACCTCTACGGCCAGTGGCGTGATCGCTTTCATAATGATGGTGGGGTGATATAGCTTTGCCATGCGCAAACGTCACGTGTCTGACTGCGCGAGGATAGGCATTTGATTTTCATACCGAGCACTCGAGCCGGCACTTAAGCTAGAAACATCGTCGTGTCCTTCGTTCCTTAGAAAAATAGTTAGAAATAGGAGCACACAATATAGTACTTACTGAAGTGAAATTAGCTTTGTAATTCAGCATGTATTAGTTTATATTTCTAGTGGTGAATTGCACTAGATGGAATAGCTACGCGCTCTTTCTTTCAACTCCCTGTGCTGAACAACTGTCTTGTGTCTGTCAAGGTGCCGGTATCAGTAGGTCGAGGGCTGATTGACATTCCCCCATTCACGCTCGTCACGATTGTGCAAATTCGCTTGAAAATTTTGTTAGAAAGATTTCAGAAGGATGCTGACGCTATCATGGAATGTACAACTAATGTTGTTTTTGTTAGGAATCGTTCTTACAAGACTGGCAGCAAGCACAAACGGTGAGTACTGAAATAATATTACAATTTACATACACGAGTTCGGAAACCACGCCTTTTTTTGTTGGGAAGCAATGGCCGTTAATTACTAAGGTTTTTCAAAGGGTACCTATAATAACAAGCATACTGTATGCTAAGTCCTATCTAATATCATATTTTATAACATAAAATAATATAATGGATATATATTTACATAGGCTATATTAGAAGGTAGAAACGTACAACTTGGAGGTGACCGGCATCGCCATTCATTCACATCTGCTAATTTTGGGGAGGGGGACCACATCACACGTGTGGACTGTCAACCAGGACCATCACCCTCTTTCCAGATGCGTTGTTAATGTTTGTTCACAATATTTTTAGCATAGTGAAATAAGTAAACATCTGTTTTAAATTGTGATTTGTAACTTTTCTGTTTATGAGTACTCTTGATTTTTTTTTTTTTTTGCAGGGTCATGTACAAGCACGCAATTTCAGTGTCAGAACCAAAATTGCATCTCTCTTGCATGGAGATGCGATGGCGACGACGACTGCCACGATGGGTCCGATGAGAAAAATTGCCGTGAGTCTAAAGTGTCTCATTAATAAAATATAGGTTATTGCTGAAGCCGGTCCACTTAGGTGAAACCGGCGTGACCTAGTGATGATGAAATCGGGACTATTGAACATACAGATTGATAATATCTTATCCTTTTTGTTGGTGGCTGTTAATGTTTAGATTTGTTGTCTTAAGTTATTAGTTTTGATTAAGCCGTTTCCAAGTGCAATACATGTATAATTGACAGGGTGCCAGCAAGACTGCACTCAGTTTTAAAAATTAAAAAAAAAAATGTTACAGACACATGAAAGTCATAGATTTTGATTGGTCGAGAATAGTCAGGCGAGTTCTGCTGTCCCCGTTTTAGCCAATGAGAAAGTAGAACGAGGGTGTGTGAGGAATTCTATGGTGATCCATTTACATGTGTAGTTTACCGGGTCACATATTTTTCATGCCTCAAATGATTTTCCCCCCCTTATTCTTAACAGATTTTCCTAAATAAAATTAAATATAGCACTAAATATTATGATCATCAATTATATTTTCTTTTATTTGCATTTGAACATAATTCATCAGTTTCGGTCCTGCAATGCCATTGAATTACTGCTTTTGACCCCATAGATACGACCTTCCTGTTATTGTTTGTTTCACTGCGAATTACGAATTAAACTATATATGTATATTGCTTTTAAAGATAAATTTAGGAAAGGGTTAGGTATTTTTTTAAAAATAGTCTGGGTTGCTTGAATTAAAAATTTAAAAATCTAATTGGGTTAAAATGTTTACTTAGTCATTAGTGACTAGTTTTAGTAGTATAACTGAAAAGTTAGCTTTCATTAATGGTTGTAAATGTAGGCCTAATACGTAATAGATTTTAATATTTAGTAATTACTACATAACACGTAAGTTCCTAGTTGCTATTTGGGTTGGGTTTTTTGTTTTTTTTTGCACCAAAGTTGATTTAATAGAAATAGTAATAAGTATATTTGGTTAAATATCAGATATAAAACAAAAGTAGCCTAATGTTTTATTGACTAAAATTTCTTAATACTTTTTTTTTTTAATGTACTTTAACAACTTGACCGGAAATTTCTTTTAATAGCTGCAACAACATGTGGGGAAACAGATTTTAAATGTATCAGTGATGGGAAATGTATTCCACTACGTTGGAAGTGTGATGAGGCTAATGACTGTCACGACAGTTCTGATGAGGATCCAGCTGTGTGCAGTATGTATCAGTTATTGCATATCATAATCAGTATTTTTACCAATTTTGCAACTATTCAAAATTACGCCTCCTTTACTTGAATTTAGGTTTGAATGATGAATGTGTGTGTGTTCATATTTTATATAATGCATATGTAAGTCTGAGATACACAGATTGTGATAGTGTTTCAAGAAAGTTTAATACCACTAAGTATAATGACCATTTCATTAGCATTAGTGTTTGATATAATTTATATTTTTAAACAGTTTACCTTTGGAGTGCAGCTTAACAGTCCTGAACTAGACTAGGTAACTAGGCATAGAACTGATTTTAGCAGTAATAGCAAATATAACAGTAGCTAGATTAGGTAACTAGGCAGAGAACTGATTTTAGCAGTAATAGCAAATATAAAACATACACATATACCTTCTGCATTCAAGATCTTGCTCCCCAGTTATCAAATTTAAATCAACCAACAAAAAGTGAAATTGAAATAAAGGTAATCATGCTGAAGATAATACTTTTATATATTGCAATACATGTAAAGTTGTAACCACTAAACGTTTATTGAATGTTACTGATAAATTTATCAATGGTTTTGCATTAAATTACAGACCAGCTAACCTGTACCCCAGAACAGTTCAGGTGTAATGATGGCAACTGCATTCTGCGGTCATGGATGTGTGATGGAGAAAAAGACTGTGAGGGTGGGGAAGATGAGAATGATACATGTGAGAATTTTCACTCGTTTCCTTTGATTAAATAAGTTGTTTTTTTCTTCTGTGGATTCAATTAATATATTTTTTCATACACAATAACACTGAATTACTGTCATTGAATATTATTGTAATTTTTTCCTTTGCTTTTGAAATTTGGTCAAAAAATTTGTCAGAAATAATACTTATAAATTGAATTAAGTTTTAATTGTTTGATTTGTTGATCAGTTGTTTAATATTGCCCATGAATAAAATGTTTGTTTTATACAGATCTTCATCTCAGATAATAATAAATCAGACTTATTTTGTGCTCTTATCCCTTTCATACGTGAAAAGCTCAGAGCCTAGTATTATATATTTAATGTGAAATATCGTGTGTTTTTTTTAAAAAAAGGAGGAATGTAACGTTTTACAAATGATCTTGTACAAGATAAAAGATAAGTAAATTTGTGCAGCTAGCATTGTTCTGACTTTAGACCTGTTGAATATACGTGGCTAGATTTTCAGAACTTAAAATTTAGCTATTAAGAGTTTACAAATAAATAAGAAGCTACAGTGATGTAATAAATGTTCCGTATCAACATCTAATTGCAGACATTTTGTGTGTGTATGAATGTACATATAGTTAAGTTGCCTCACTTCCATTCCTGGCTGTAATATTGCCATTTCAGTCCTCATCCAAACCTCAAGTATGTGAAATTAACAGAGCAGTGTTGCCATATTTTGCATACATGAAAATGATCATCTTGAATACTGTTGTATAAGAGAAAAGTACGAATGAACAAATTACAAACAGCCCATGAATATTGAGGTTTACTATACTGTATTATAGGATAGCTGAATTAGTAAATTTTAACATTTTTTTTCTCCTCAGGTAATAGTACCTGTAAGGCAGATGTAGAGTTTACGTGCGGAGATCAACAGTGCATTTCAAAACGATGGAAGTGTGACCAGCATACGGACTGTACAGATGAATCTGATGAAAAAGATTGCCCAGGTAGACCATAATTTAACCTGTCTTTTATGATTATATATAGATATACAAATAGTATGATTATTTAGTCTTTAATGGAATAAAAGCAAAATTTTCTCATACGTTTTTCCTCCGATTTGCAGCTGTATCATGCAGGGAATTCGAATTCAAATGTGCCAATGGAAACTGCATTCAAGATACCTGGGTCTGTGATGGCGATGATGATTGTAATGACAAGAGTGATGAGAGCAACTGCACAGCTGCTGATGCTAAATGTCGGAAATCAGAGTTTCAGTGCAAAACCCTTGATCAGATGTGCATTCACATCTCCTGGAAGTGTGATGGAGATGTTGATTGTGAAGATCATTCTGATGAGAAGCACTGTGAGTAAAATAGGATTCTCTTGTTTACTTCTGGTGCAGTTAGAAAAAGTAATAATTGTAAAGATTTTGTTGTTTTTGATGTATTCAAGAGTTTATTTTGATTTTATTAATAAAATATTTTGTTTTATTTCAGGTAATATTACATGTTCTGCTGATGAATTTCTATGTGAGGGGAGTGAAGGCAATTACTGTATTCATTCTTCCCTGAAATGTGACGGACAGAATGATTGTTTGAATGGTTCTGATGAACTTAACTGTCCAGGTGAGTTTAATAGAAAAACACTCTTGAATAAGCCAAACTAGTCTACTGAAACAGGAATTTTTCAAGACCTTTCCATTGTATAATTGGTGGCAAGTCCTAATATCATGAATACTTATGTTGTCCCATTTACAGTAGTTTTAGCGCATGTACTTTGTGTTAAATTATGATTATTTAAGAGAAATGAATAGGTGATCATATAAAGCTTTGTAAATAGTTGTCTAAAGTTGTTTTTTAATTGAAAATTAGAGAAAAGAGAAAACTAAAAGCCTTGTGTTGTTGTTTTTTAATTTATTGAAGAACTTAATATTATATATGGGTTTTGAAGTGTATATATCAGTGTTTTATATATATATATATCTATGAATTCAAAGTGATTTGATGCATTATTATTATCCAGTTTATCTACTTTTGCATCATTTGACTTTTACAATTTTCAGTGCATTGCATCAAACATATACTTGTTTTGCCTATTTAAAACTTGTGTTAAATGAAAACTTTTTATCAGCTTGCTTTTCATTTCGGTTACTGTAAAGTTACAGTTGAATTCCTGAAACAATTACTTTGCTGCCTATCAAAATCTTTTGTCAGAGGAAAATTTTTATCATATTGCTTTCCGTTTTTCTTTCAGTTGAACCTCTGAAATGCAAGAATAACACTTTTGATTGTCGTGGGGATGGCAAACAGTGTATCTCTTATGATAGTGTGTGTGATAAACGTAATGACTGTGGGAATTGGGAAGATGAAAGCAATGCCAAAGATGGTTCACCCTGTCCAGGTGAGTTTGAATGTTACTTTTCATTAGTTTTTAGTGCTGGTTTTGCTCGCAAATATTATTGTTTGTTTTCATATTATATTTTTTCCATTAACTAATAATCATTTCAAGGAATGTTTTAAAATGTATTCTTTTTATTTGAATTGCAGACATAAAAACTTAGAGGAAGTTTTCTTTTATATTTTGGTGGTAGGGTGGAGTTAGCTTGGTGACCATTTAGTTTAGCACCTCAGTTAATTTTTACTATTGCCAGATAACATTTTTATGTTCCATATTTTCTAAGTTTGTGATAGTGTTTGGGTTACATTTATTTTTACTGTAAAAGGAACTCATGATAAAAATCTTTCAAATGTTAGCTGTTATTGGTGATTTTCTATATTCTTCCCCTTCTAAATTCAGAATAATTTTTCAATCATTGAAGTCCAGTTGTTTTGTGTGTGATTTTTATTGCAAAGTTGAAAACTCTAATGAAATGTTCTTTTGCGAAGAACATTGAATTTTGCCAACTTCTGTTTACTAGCTGGAAGAGGTTACTATTATTTTTAAATTTTAATTTGTTTATAACCAATTTCTTAATAAATTATTGAAGCGATTGAGCTTCTCCTTCCAGAAAACTCTGAAACATTGCAACATTTTCTGCAAAAATTACTTTGTTTTAATTTAAAGCAGTATTTAATAACTTTGATTTGAATCAAATTTGCTGAGTACTTAAAAAGAATTCTTTCTTTAAATGTCCTTATGCAGCTTCGACTTTGGGTATGTAAAGTTAAAGTGAGATAAAGATCATTTAGAATCTGAATACTGTGTCATAGATTTTCCTGGTTCATTTTAAATGTGAAGTAATATTATTTGTTGTTCTTTTTGGAAAATTTGTTTTTGTAATTCTAATAATTTGAAACAATATTAATATGTATTTGTTCTGATTTATTTATTAGGTTTTATGTGCTCACTGTCATATCTTTTTAATTATTTTTATTTTTATTTTTTGTGCTTTAACAGATTGGTTTTGTGTATTTTGAGTACAGTCTCTTTACATCTTGATTTGCACATTTTATGTGTTTCTATGTAAGGATTATTTCTTGTTAGGCGAAAAGCAAATATTTTGCACTTGGTGTGTATTTTTGCTTTTTAATTAAAATTGTAGAAAGGAAGTCTTTGGATGAATGTGTGTGTTGTGTGTAATACATATAGTTTATACAATTAAAAATTAAAATATTTCCTATTTAAATTTAAATGAAAATTAAAATTGTAGAAACGAAGCCTTTGGGTGAAGTTGTGTGTAATACATATAGTTTATACAATTAAAAATTAAAATATTTCCTATTTAAAATTATTTAGTTGATTATTTTACTAGAATTTAAGGAAAATTCTTTCTTAATTGAATTTCTTTAATACCTCAGTCAGTTGGATTCACAGTATACACAAAAATATAATCTAATACTAATTTTCTTTCCTGACATGTCGTGTAAATTTTGTGTTTGGATGTGGTTTACTTGTAAATGCCAATGCACTTGAATAGTGCATTGTAATTAGTATAAAATGTAGACTACAGTAAGTCTATTTCTTTCAATAGTAAGATATGTGAACATGGTCTATTTGCCAATTAAAATTAGCACATAATGTTTGTAGTGTAGCCTGGTCATAGGTAATTTTTGTTTGAGTATTGAGTTATCACTATAAACAACTGCTGATTTCCAAAATAAATAAATGGCATACTCTTTTTATAAAAATATATTCTGTGACCACCTTTTTGCTTCTCACCATTTTCATCCCAAACTTCATTGACTATGCTAACAATGACTAAAATCTGAAATGTTTCTGCTTCACTGTGGTGCATTCAGTTTTCTTAGTTCCTATATTGATTTTTTTTTTAAAAGTATTCTCTGATGTGTGAGTCATTATGTCTATATTAAATCACTGTGTTACATCAGTGAACTGATGTTAAAAAAGTGAAGGAAAAATTACATTGTTTTCTAACATTGAAATTGATCTGGCCATCAGTTTCTTCCATCTTTGTTTTTTGTTGCAACTGAAATCTGTAGGTAATGTGGTCAGAAGGTTTATATTCTGGTTCACTTTAAAACAGAATTGGTAATTATTAAGGCCAATAAGCAATAAAATATACAGCAGTATTATAATTTTATACAAAAAATTTTAACAGTTAATAATTGTTTTTAGTTCTGTTTGGTGTTTGCATACTATTTTTATTTGGGGCTTTTGCAGTTTCTGATAATGCACATTAGAACCATGTCAGAAACAGTAATTAAATTTTTTTATTTAATTCAGTTAATGGTACGTATTTAAAGTTTCTGAATTAATGAAATATTTCTTTTAATTTTTGTCTATTTTAATCACATTTTTCTCAAAGAAATTGCTAAAGTATAAATTTATATTTTTGTTGTATGTTTTCTTATAAACTCTGTTGGTAGAAAAATGTTGATTAAGATTTAGATTTCTTCTTTTTTCATCAAATGGATTTTCTCTAGGTTTTGTTTAGACTTAAAGCAAAACGTTTAAATTAGTTTGGTTAAGTTTGTTTTCCAAGTTTATCCCATTGATTTGACTTCTACTATTTTTAACTTGACTGATGAATTTTACAAATTTGTTTATTTTTTCTTTATTTATAGCTGAAAATCCTTGCTTGGTAGATAATGGTGGATGCAGCCAGATCTGTCACCGATCTCCTTATGGAGTAATTTGTGATTGTGATAAAGGATACCATCTTGCTAACAATTCTAAAACAGTTTGTGAAGACATTGATGAGTGTGTAGACCAACCTGGTGTATGTTCTCAGAAGTGTACAAATACGAAAGGATCATACAAATGCTTCTGTATATCTGGCTATACTCTTCACGATCATCATCGCTGCAAAGCAAATGGTAAATTGTATTTTCCTCGGGTATATAAATTTGCCTATTTCAACAGTATACAACTGTAAGAAGATGATTTATTTGATTGTTAATCATCAGGCAATGTTCTTTTCACAATTGGAATATGTGACATCATGTGTGCATGTTATCAAATACACAAAATCTTATCAGTATATTAAAGTCAGTTCATGGTGAACATTATAACTAATCAGTTATCATTAAATGCTAGGTGCCAGGATGCAGGATTTGATTAATATAAAAAGGATAAATTGTTCTGCTCTTGTGATAAAGGTCTTTGAATTAGATGTATTGCCAATATTAGAACAATTAATCCTTAACTGAATTCCAACTATTCTGATTTTCTAAAGTTTTATTTGAATTGAAATGTTAGATACTCCATATGGTTGGGTCTGCATAATTCTGAATGTTAAGATTTATATTCTGAGGTGGTTTTTTTTTTTTAATGTCTTTAATCCAATCTCTTGAAAATGCCATGATTACAGTACATGACAGTATCTTCAATATTTGGACAAGGAATTTTGATCTTGATAGGGTTACAGTATCACTGAAAGTAAAAGTAAATTAATCTCTTAACAACTTCAAAAGTTTATTGTATTGACATTTTACTTAACAAGTTTTATTATGGTTTTTAGGTCTGCAGATAATGTTTATATGAGGAGTACATTTTTGTTTACGTTAAAAAAAAAAAATCATTTATCTTTTCAGAAGGTCAACCGGAACTATTGCTAGCTGACAGGAAGGAACTGCGCCGTTATCAGCTTCAGACAAACCACTACACATTGTTGGTTGATAAGAATGTTTCTGGTGCCATTGCCATTGACTTCCACTTTCAAGAGCAGCTCATCTTCTGGACAGATGTTTCAGAAGAGCACATCATGAGGTCAGTTCTTGAAATGTTCAAACATTCAATACATTTTGAGGGATAGAGAATGTTCCAGTGATCAACACAATTACCTAAATCTGCAGATAGCATTTTTTTTTTAACTGTGGCACTTTAATGCAAATAGTTCATATATTGAAGAATATTTTGTAAATTTTGTCGACATACATAATCTCTTTAAGGATAAAATTAAACATTATCTCAATTTCTCAATTGGTCACTAGTAAAGAAAACTCCCACATGCAGTTTTATAAATAATGTCATCCACTTAAGTGGATGTACAGATATACATAGTTCCCTAAAAGTATGATGTACTAAAATGCGATTGATTTGTAAATTATGTAACTATGGTTTCCTTGAAAGTATGATATACCAAAATGTGATGCAAGTGTAAATTATGAAGAGTTTAACTCCATCTAGTCTATATACATGTACTTATAATTAGTTTGATAGGAACTGTTTCTATATACTCTTAAAATTAAAGATGTAGATGTAGAGTATACAATAGTTTAAAAGTAAACCAGGATTGACACTACAGAAATACTAAAAAATTTTAAATTGGAGTAATAAAAAACTCTTTGACAGTATCATATTTATTTCAAAATTCTTATTGAAGGAAGGCAAAAATTATTTTAAAATTCTCTTTACAGAGTAGATTTGCAGACCAACCAGATTGATGTTGTAGCTTCAGAAAACATCAGCATTCCAGATGGTCTTGCTGTAGACTGGATTCACAAGCACCTATATTGGACTGATGCTGGGTTAAATCATATTGAAGTAGCAACACTGAATGGTAAAATGCGTAAAATCCTTATCAATGAAAATTTGGATGAACCTCGAGCCATTGTGCTGGATCCCAAAAATGGGTAAAATTTCATTATATTTTTTTTTTTAATTTTCTTAGATATTGATAAATAATCAAAAGTATTAAAAGATTAGTCTTGAACTATTCTGAGTTGGTTCTCTTGGGTCTCGTATTCTGTTTACTCTCACAGGTATATTTTTTCTTAGAGGTTAACAGTATTCAGTAGCTTTTAAATATTCAAAAGATTAGTCTTGAACTATTCTGAGTTGGTCGTTTGGGTCTCATGTATTATGTTTACTCTCCAGGTATATGTACTGGTCTGACTGGGGACAAACGCCAAAGATTGAAAAGTGTGGTATGAACGGCAAATATCGGGAGACCATTATAAGTGAAGGAATAACCTGGCCGAATGGCATTACCATTGGTTCGTTGAAATAATTTATTGATGATTAGTGTAATAAAACACTTTACCAGTAAGAACTGTTTTCTTTCATGAAAATTTGTACTATTGTATATTTGTATAAATTTGTACTATTGTATATTTGTATAAATTGTCTATGATTGTTCAAAGTATGTATCAGTAGGCCATTATTTTCTTTAGATGTAAAATTCTCAGTAAAATTGACTGAAAAACCACCGCAACCACCATAATATTTCAGTTTTCAAGATATGATAATATTTTCTAGTATTTTTATATGTTGAAGATACACTATTTATATTAAGTTCTTCAATCTTTCCTTTTTAACAGACTATGTACATGGACGTCTCTACTGGATTGATGCCAAAATTCACCAGATTGGTAGCTCTGATCTTTCAGGAAAAAACCAGAAAGTTATTCTCAGGGGTCACCAATACCTTGGACACCCATTTGCTATCAGTGTCTTTGAGGTACATTAAGATGGTCTTCTCTTAATTTTTCAACATTTGGAGGCATACATTTAGGAGATTTCTACACTCCCATATAGTTTGTTTTTTTTTAAACTTCATGCATATTGTAATATTTATTCATTAAAATTATTTTTTTAAGAATACACTGCTAATACTATTTAACTTCTTTTGTTTAAACAAAATTCTTAGGGATACAGCTTTCTACTAATCTGGCAAATTTATTAGTACTTGAAGATCAACAGCACTATTATATTTTCACTGACAGAGGTTTATTTCCTTCCTAATTCTTGTGCTTGATAGCACATCCTTTGCTTTGAAACAAATCTTGAAAGTGTTATCAGCAAATTCTCCATTTTTAGTTTTCTTATGTGGATTCTTAACTGCTTTTATTAAAAGGACTATCTCTACTGGAGTGATTGGCCTTCTGAATCTGTACGCCGCTATGACAAATTCCGTCGGGGTGAAGTGGAAACAATTGCCCAAGGACTACACTACCCTATGGACATAAATGTTTACCATAAATACCGACAGGAAAGTTGTAAGTTGTATTGCTTATCCTTGTCTGTCCTTACTTTTCTCATTAGACTCAATGTGATCTTCTCTAGTGTTTCCTTTACTTTTGACAGTCCTTTGTTGTTTTAAAAGACTAAAATGATGTTGTTTTCACAGATGCTTCTTTAATTTAAAAGTTAGTTTGATTCTTTCTTTTTTTTATTTTGTTATTAGATAAATGTAAATTGACCAATTCATATTGTCTTTAGTATCCACATATGCACAGTATTTGTGCATTGTGTGCAATTCTTTGTAATGCCCACAGTGTTTAAAGCAATAAATTATTGTTAAAATGTAAATGAAAGGATCTATTGCTGGCATTCTGTTGTGCACAAAAAACTATGACATGATTTTAAAAAATTTTTAATTTGTTTACAGCTGAAAACCGCTGTCAAACCAGCAAGGAACAAAATGGAGGATGTGCCCATTTTTGCTTGCCCGACCCTAATCCTAAGGGTGAGATCACATTCTCTTGCGAGTGCCAGACAGGATATTATGTTGATCCACAAAATTCCAAAGCTTGCTTGGAAGGTAAGATGCTTGCTTGCACATTTAATGATTTATAGGATTCAATGTCACTGCATGTAAAAGTGTGTATTTTTAGGAATCTTTCAATACATTTTTCGAAAATTTAACTGAGAATTAATATAGATCTGTGTACTAACAGTAGACTAAAATGTATACTAATATCAGTGCATGTGAAAGTGTGATATGTGCATTCATGAATCGTATATCTTTCTGAATTTAACATAGAAAGAATTAATATACATTTATGTACAAGCTGTATGTAGATTGCAATTTATAGGCACATTTTGTTTCATATTCTTTATAAGGTTATAGACAATTATTTTCTTATTATTGTAGTATTCATGTTTATGAAATATTTTTTCATTCTGTCAAACTTTTATAACAAAATTTCACATTGTAAAAGTAAACTTTAGACAATTCAGTATAAGAAATAAGTATTTCTAAATATTGCTTGAAATTCTGTATTCTTAGAATGGAAAAACTTTGTTTGTTTTTTTTTAAATATATTTTTTATTTTACCCCAAAAAGGCTCTGAGTCAAATGCGACTGCCACTGGTCCAATTGACAGTGCAACCAAATCACCTAACCACAGTCACCAGTCCAACAAAACTGGTGAGTACTGCAAATTTAATTTAAATACCAAAAAAGTCTTTTTTCTTTCTAAAAACAGTTTTAATACTAACTGTCTTATTTTTGTTTCTTATGCATTTTTTCCCTCTCACCCTTCTTTATTTTATTTTGCATGTTTTAATTATAAATAAATTGCTGTTTGATGGCCTACTGTCTGTAAAATATGGATTCAAAAATATTAATTTTGTTATGTATGCTTTCTGTACAAGGTAGTCGCTCTCTCTCTCTGCCATTACTTACTGTTAAATGTGGAACTGCTAATGTATTCTTTAATTTCATCAGCAAAGGTAAATGTTCATTTAAACCTGTTCAGTTCCAAATTTTGCTGGCATTAAGCTGAGCTTGACTGAGTTTTCACATCTAATGTCATTTCCAGGCTTATTTTCCTACAATATTTCTTTTTGTAAATGTATAAATTGATAAGTATTTCCAAGTTCAAAATATTTGTATTTGTCAGAAAAATTCAGCACGATTGGTCCTCAGTATATCTGAATATTAAATTATTGTTAATACACCTATACTAAATACTACCAATTTCAGGTTATCATTTCTAAAGGTTATTCATTCTTGAATTGAAGTTGTATTAGTGGTATGTTGCAATTCCTTTTCAACAGTGCACTGGGTTTTTTCTCTCTGTCACGCTCATTTGTAAACTTTCTAAAGTTTGAGATATTGCAATAGAACTATGCAATTTCTTTACTGTCATTATATTGTTTGTTTTCATCCAAAGTGGTGTTTCTTAAGAGTTTGGGTTTGTGGTGGTTTTGTTGTTTATATTTGCTAAGGAAAATTACATTGTTATTATAGCTGATCATTTTTCAGCTTTTTATCAAAGTGAAGATGGGGTGCCGTCTAGTCTTATCCGTTGATTAATGGTTAATTGTCCACTTTTTTTACAACTTACACCATTATAAAATGTTTTTCTCTTAGTTTCAACTGATATCAATATCTCAAGATGTCCTAAAATTTCAATTCTTTTGTGATGGCAGGGTCACTTGTCTCTGTATGTTCCTGTTATTGTTTCATTATACATTCAAAGATTTTGTTTAAAATTAAATATTACAAATGGATACACTTTTTTGCCTTAGGTATTACACCAGATGTTCTGCCAAAGCAAGAAGAAAAAACTGAAATTGTGGGAAAAGCCACTCCTGTCCAGACAACTACAATCATTTCTAATACAACCCCCAAACAAAGTCCAAAACAGTCAACTGCAGGCAGTGTACGTCCAGGCATAACAGAAGAAATAAGCAATGCAACAGAGGGAATGCCCGTTTCTAAAGAACAGAAAGAGAATGTGGGGCATGTGGCTCTCATAGCTATAGTTGTGGTTATTGTCATCTGTTCAGTTTTATCTGGGGTAAGTGGTGTCAGATAATTACTGTCACAAACTATAATATATATATATATGCTTTAATGTTTTCTTTAAATTAAATCTAAATTGTATTTTTGTCTGACAATAGGCAAGTTTTATTGACATGCCAGCAGATCTATTGTTAGAAGGAGAAAATTTTGTTTTTATAATTTAACATCATGATTAATTTATCTGATATGATCATATGTCAGTAAACTACAGATAGATAAATGAGGAATTTCTTTCTACATCACATTCTGCATTTTGTTTTGTATTTTATAAATGTGTACACACACACACACACACACACACACGCTCTCTCTCTTACTAACATTTGTTTTATATTAATTCTTACACTAATAATTTTACTATTCTGATTTTCATGTTTCAGAAACAAAATTCTCTAATAAGCCCATTTAATAAATTACTTTTTTCTTGTGTCTATATAACGATTACATTCTTGACTTTATTTTCTTACTTGAAAATAAAATAGGACATTATTCCCACCACCCAAAAATTTCTTTGATTCTGTATTTTAGATTTTTCACTGTAACATAAGTTTGTAGGTATAGATTCATTGCATTTCTATTTCTGAGTGCAATGAAGAGGTGGTGGTGGTCAGGAGTGTGGTAGATGTTGGTGATGCCATCCTGTCGACTATGTGAAAACTGTAACAGGGATAATGGAGGAGTATATATAGGGTCATCATCCTGTCAACTATGTCAAAAATGTAGAGGGTGAGGTGGGGGTGTCCAGGAATGAGGAATGTGTGTTGATTACTACATGACGAATAAACACCACAATCAAGAACATGCACCAAAGATTCTTTTCACTAGTTATCGTTTATTTTTATATTATAAACACCATCTATGCACTGGGACCAGAGTAGCAAATGATAAATGTAAACAGTAAATTTCAAAGTACACAATAATAAAATGTACACAAAGTCCATCATTTGAAAACCAACACAATATTACTGGTTCTCTAACTGCCTAACTCTATCTAAATCTAAGTCTTGTTCAACCCTAATCGAATATGGCCTTAGACCAAGAGTCTCTGCTGATTCTCTAGTGTACTTGGTCGACCTTTGTCTCATTTCTCATTAGTGTTAATCGGGGGTGGGGTGGGGGTGTTCTGACCCCTATTTAAAGGTATACTACCCTGGGGAAAAATGACAGGAGAAATGCATAGACTAAGGTCAGACCTTCCAACCCAGATTTGCCAGAGCACCCATGCCCAATCAACACTGTCACTCATACTGTGTGTGCACCAGTTTTCATTTTTTTAATTACTGTCGTTTGTTCAAAAACAATACATGACAATGCATGCACAGTGACACCTGTACCTAAAGAACTAACTCTTACTAATAGGGTTACATTATTGTTTCAGATCTTCATTTTAATCTACCGACGTTATCGAAGAAGAAACATCAAAAGCATGAATTTTGACAATCCTGTTTATCGCAAGACAACTATGGAAGACCATGTAACAATGGAGAAGAATGGTTCAAGGCAGAATTTACAGAATGTAAGCTTCATTTTTTGTAATTTATCATACATAGTTTTATGAAATGGCTACTGTCATTTGTTTTGGGGGTTTTTGTTTTTGTTTACTTGTAGAGGGAAAATCCCCTTTGATAGTCCAGTGGGGGATATGTACTTAAGAAAATGTATAGTGGAAAAACTATCTGACATAAATTAAAATAGATTTTTAAAAAATAAACATGGAATTATGAACTTTAATAAATTACAAAAATCCCACTTTTGAATTTTTTTCACTTTAGCCGGGTTTTGCTATGCAGCTTTACATATGCATATGGGTACTTTTTTAAATACTAAAATATTTTCCATGTACAGTCTTTTTTCCATCATTCAATTGTAGGAACACTTTGGTTTCAAAAATAGATGCATGCAATCTTGACAAACAGTTTTAACTGAAGTTAATTATATTGAAATGTGTATGTAAATAATAGGGTTGTTTTTTTGTTTTTTTTTTACTAAAATTGTTGGTCAGTCAACATTATGGTTTTTTTTAAACCAAAAAACATTGATTCAAGTTATTGAACATTTAATAAATTTTCATCTTGCATCACTTCTAGGATTATATAAGTTTTTCTGTATATGGTTGCTCCCTTTCTCATTCATTATTTTATATTATTTACATGTATTCTAAAACATGCAAATTATTACATTTATTTAATATATCACAAAAATATTGAAAGATATGCTGGCATGAAGTAGACTGACTAACCCCTCTACGGTCATCTAATTTTTGAAGACCACCACCACTGAGTATCAAAATTTTTTGAATGTTATGGTACTGTTACCAAAATGCAAGTATATGCTAAAAAGTAAAAATTTGCAAATGGTCATAAACAAATTAATGACATTTACAGAATACAGTTGTAAAATATAGACCAGTCCATTTGAAGTAGTCAGAGGATAAATGACATCTACATGGTTTTTCACACATTAGCTCAGAGTTCCTAGTTTGGATATACCTTGCATTAGACAGGCATGCGATTGGTGATGAAAATAGTTGAGTTAAATGCAATTAAAAACCACCAAAAATCTTAAACAGCAAAAATAGTAGTGTACCATGTTTTGGTCTATTTAAATGTGAAAGAATGCACAGTTAGCTAATTATTATTATTTTTTTCATTTTTTTTGCAGAGTATGTTGCAGCCATTGAATTCTGGAGAGGACGAAATTGTGTGACCTGATCATTATTATTTTAAAGGCTATATAAAATTGAGAATCTTCATGTCCTGTTACATCATAGGATATATTTTTACCATCATATTTAAGACAAGCATACATCATCGGTATATGCTTTTATGGTGTTGGGACTTAACTCAGTACCCTGTTCCAAGAAAGCAAATGAATCTGCTATGACAGTTCATCGATTAGCTGTCATGAAAAGCCGGTTTTGCGCATGAGTGAAATAAATGTTTCTACAATATTATAGTGAATTACAAACCGTCAAGTTTATCTCTCTTACTACATGTTTATCAACAGTCAGGTTTTTTCAGCTGTCATTCAAGATTTAACTAAAAGACACATAATCTACAATTTTAATGTAATTTCTTTTATATCATGAATTGCTTTAAATTTATAGAATTTCTCTCCTTATTTATATTTTTTCTTTTTCATTAGGTCATTTTTTTTTAAGGCTATAATGTTTTTCTCATTTTTTTCTTCAAAATATCACCCAAAAATTATAAGTGATTTTTAGGAATATCTATAGTTGTTTACTTAATGTCTGCACCTAAAGGTGTAGTGCCTTTAATCTGAATGAAAAGAGTAAGAATATATTTATGAATTTGCGCTACCAGGCTTGAAGCAGTGTTTCCAGTCACAGTTCACTGATATTATGAACTGTGCATTGTTTATAAAAACTGAAGTGCTCACAGGATTATGAACTAACTTATTATATTTATAACTTATGTTCATTGCCATATGTATATTCATTAAAAGGGTAAGATTCAACCATATTTACATAGTTATCTCAATCAGGATCAAAACTCAGATTTGTCTTTGTTTCATGAAACCGCATCATGTGACAAATTCTTTTGATTATAAAGGATTTGAAAAGAAATTTAAGTTTGCATACTTATCCAAAATAGTATTTTACAACCAAGAGTAAACAAGTTATTTGCAAACAGTTTAGAATCTAACCTTACTTTATAATACTGATAAAACTTATCAGTGGTTTCTTGATCTCTCTGACGTGGGGGGAAAAACTTGAATTCAGTAGTATTAATAAGAAAAACTGACAAAGAACTACAGAAGATTGATTTTATGTGAAAGTCAGACTTCGGGAAGAATGACGCCTTCTAAAGAGGAGACAGATTTCCCAGGGTGTGCTAATACCCAGAATGCGTCTGTGTTATTCTGCTCAAGCAAATTCCAGAATGGTGTGTTCGAGTTCCAGAATGTGTCTGAGAATGACTGCAAAGAATTTCTGCTTCTGGAATCAACAAGTTGTGCCAAATCACACCAAACGGCATTTTAATTTATTTTTAAAGTGTATGTATGAATTTAAATCATATTTACAATAATTAATGCACACACTGTGAACCTGCAGTATCTGAGAAACTATATATAGTAACTCTTTGAAGAATAAATATAAAATTATGCATTTTCAGAAAATGTCATTCACTTAGTAAGCTGATAGCCATCAGAACATATTCACTATTTGTCATTGGATTAAAAAGATCAATAATCATGTAGGAAGCTGAAGGTACAGAGTTAAAATGCCTTTGTGTTTCAACCTGCAATAATTCTATATTCAATTGAAAAAGAATGAAACAAGTCAGCTTTGGTGTGGAAGGGACAGCTTTGCAACAACCAGTTCTGGTACAGCAATTCTAACTGGTCATGGGTGTAAATCCCTCTCTTATTCAAAACAGTTTCCCCCAGGATTATATCCAGAAATATACCTCATAGGTTTTTCACACATCAGACATTTGTTCTGATTGGACATGTTGAAAATCCAGAGCACAGAATTGCAAATGTTCATGTTTGAAGATACATGTTATTAAACTTGTGTTCAGTACAAACTTGATGAAACATGTTATTTTGAAAATGCTTGGACTACAAAAGCCCTGGAGAAAAAATATTACTAACCATAATGCAAGAATCATAGTCAAAGGCTCTGCATTGGTAGATGGGAAACAGCATGTTCTGTTCCTTTGAAATTTTTAAGGTTTCTTTGAGCAAGATGCCAGGTACTGATTACTTTATTACAAGTAGGAGTGTTTTGTTACTGTGTTTAAAACCTGGTCTTTAACATTTCTCCTTATGTATAAGACATTTTACAGCATACAACTTATCACCTGAGCATTAGAAATTCTGAAGAAAAAGCAAGATACTTGTCATCAGTTATTTTCTTTTAAGGTGGCTTGCTATTTGTAAGTGCTCTCATCTCTTTCTTGTTAATATATATATTTTTTTAATTCTGCACTTTCATCAGCCCATTTACAGTAAAATCAAGGCATACAGTCCCAAGTCATTGGGCAGCAAACTAAGATACTGAACAAAGCCAATCGATGGGGTGTTGGTTGTGCATATTCTAGGTTCGTGAAAGGTTGAGTGATACCATATATTGACTTTTTATTTGTTTGACGCAAATTTGCTGTCTGATTATACTATTTCCATATTTATTATACAGTACTCTGAAGAATGAATGAAATGCTATTATGCAGTTTTGGAAATTATGATACATGTATATTCTGATGTGCTGTAAAAAATTGTTTGAATATGATTTGGCTGTAAGAAAACAAAAGTATGACTGAGAATTACATTGTACAAAGTGGGTTTATGTATTCCAGATGTATGGTGTATGTTATTGCTGATTTCATTTCTTATTGTTCACAGCAGCACTTTATATGGACATACAAATTTGTGTGTTGTAGAAATGAAATGTTTCACATAGTTATACAGCATATTTGTATTTGTTGAAATTTCAGTGCTTTGATTAATTGTTGCCATGCTTTTGTTTTTTTAAAATAATTTTTCCCCCTACTTTGTTATTTATTTGTTGTATTTATTTATCTTTTTCACCCATCCCTCAATTCCCAACCAGAAAATGAAATGTGTTAAGTTGCAGCCTGATCATGCAAGCTATGTTGCAATTAGTTTCAAACCAATTTGTCTTTGTTATTCAGAATCTCTTTAATTTTGTTTCTTTTAATTTTGTTGCTTATTTAGGATACTCAGAACTGCTCCTTGAATCTCTTATTATGCACATTAATGATTTGGATTTGTTGCATTTGAAATTTATTTTTACAAAAACAGAACATTAATCTTTCCGGATGTTTGGATTTCATAAAATGGGGAAATGGGTGTTAGGGTTGTTTTTGGATTGTAAACCCCCCCCCCCCCCCCCCAATTCTATTTGTTTATTTTTTTGCCTCCTTTTTTAGTCCACACAAGAAACTGCACATTTTTTATTAATATTTTGCTTTACTTTTTCAGATCAGTATTAGATAAGATGCAAATTGCATCTACATTTTTAATTTGTTTACTGTTGCTGAAATTGTCAAAACCATTCAGTGCTTGAGTGTAAAATTGCCTTTTAAAATGTGCATCTTGTTGAGCAGAAGTAATAGGCTATTGACGATCTTTTTTTTCTTTTTTTTAAATCTTTTTTTAATAAAATGTGTGCAAAAGATCTGACACTTATTTTTAGGATTTCAAAGCTTGCTCCTTAATTAAGCAGCTCCCTTTGAATGAAAAACGTTGACTGATCTGATTTCACATTTAGAAATTACTTTTATTGGATCATGCTATACTTAATATTTTACTGTTTCTTTATTAAAAAAAATAAAATAATTGATGGAACTGAATGCTTTAGTAAAATAATTAAATGGATAGTCTAGTAGGTATGTAGCGGGTTTGCACACAAAACCTCTGCATTAGAACATTCATTTTATTTTTTAAGGAGGGAGGGGTCAAATTTTTAATTTATTTGTAAATTATTTCATTTGTATGGAAACTGGATCTTATTGGATTTCATTCACTTTGTGACGTAATCTCCCCTTTCTGAAAAGGCTATATTTTCTTGTTGACTTGGTCTTTACACTCAAATTAAGAACTCTGGTCAAAAGACAAGTAAACCTAGCATAGATTGTGATAATGTATGTTTCTTAAGTAAATATGAAGTTACTTGTATGTAAAATTGGTGTCTGTTTTGTTTTCCACTTACCAAATTTTCTTTGTTTTGGTTGTCTAACACTTCCACAAAAATAAAATGCACACACACATACGCAAAACATGCACACAAACTTTGTTTAAGCAGCTTTTCAGATTTGTACAGGCTAGTCTGGCTGAATTAAATGCATTGGATGTTTGCATGTGTTGAGGTGCTGTTGCAAAAGTTTGCATGAATACATGAGTAATGAATACATGAGCATATACATTCTTAACTTTAGGTATCAAATTATATTGTTAAACCGGTTACATGAATTTTTTTTATTATTATTAATTGCTTCAGGATTTAAGATAAGAGAAAGAAAGTTTAAGTTTTGCGTGAATTGTATACATTTGATGTAAGAAATTTGTTTGCTGTGAATAAGTTAAAAATAAGTGTGAGCAAATTTGCATCTTTGACAGTATGTTTGGCATAACTTGTGTTGGCTTGGTCGTTTTCTTGTGTTAATAAATTTGAAGAGAATAATGTAATATATTGTTCAATGAGTGGATTTGTTGCTTTTTTTCTTACTGCTTTGAATGTTGTATTTGTCATATTTTGATAGATTTAGCATACAACTATTTGTATGCCTTACACACGTCGCATGCATGTTATATATGTTTATAAAGATGGTTCTGGACCATGTGACGATGTGTTACCATTATGCAACTGATATACATACTGGTGTACTGTTGTCCAGCATTGAATTACAGCAGCAAAACAAAAATGGGCATGTAAATTTTAAACCAAACTAATACAAACAACCCTTTGTTGGTAATTTTAAAAAAAAATCTTGTAATGATCACTAAGCTGGGGAAAAAACCCTACTCTTACAGTATTGTCTTGTAGACACAAATGTAGCATCATCATTACAATGTAAATGATTATAATAACTCCTGTTTGTGGCTGAGCAATTTTTTTTTTTAGGTGGTTACTGTTATTAAAGGCTGTTTCATGTTGAACAAGGCGATTAGAATTGTTTAGTTTACAAGCAAACGTGGCATAGTATAATGTATAATTAACATTAATACCAATTAACATTTTGATTGCTTACATTTTTATATTGCTATTTCTACTTTTTCGTTGTTGTTTTTTAATTACTGGCTCGGGCAATGGTCGGTTTGATGGCTCCCTCAGTCTTACATTGCACGGGCAAAGAAGTCGCAATATGTTATTCATCGTCGTCGTCCCTCTCCACACCTTTTCCTCCAAACCCCATCAGTCAATTACCACTTCACCGGTGATGACCTTATGAACCTGCTATGTAGAAGTGTTGTTTTGCCGTATACTCAATGCAAAGGGTGGTTTTAAAACAACAAAATGAGTAGATGCCAGAACAAAAAATTGCTCATAGTTAGGTCTTTTAATAACTTCTCTCTTTTTCTAAAATCGTATTTCAGGTGGTGATCGATGGCTGTTGTGTGTGTGTGCTAGTTACTCTGTTAAAACTAAAGTTGTGCCTGCTTGATGAGAAATCTGGAAAATAGGAGGGCTGGGAATCCAGTTAGAAATATTTGAATTCTAAAATTAGGGATTGAAAAACGCTCCAAACCCCACGTAAAGACCACGTGCGGATTTTAAATAAATAATTAAATTGCCTGGCACGTGACCTTTAGACATAAATGGATGGCAAACATTTGCTTTCTTTCAGTCGACTCCGTAGGTGTGCGATTCACAAAACAAAGCTATGCGATCTAACTGTGCACAGTTTATTATCTGTATCACATCTGGTCTGTTTGCATTTCTATCTGCTTTCTCGGCGTTTAATTTAGCACTTCAATGTCCCTCCTTGTGAACAAACTTCATTTTGCGGCTATAGGTGAGGAAAGGACGAGAATTTCAACGCGATTCGAATCACGGTCATTCTTACTATAGTATTTCATTATTATTAAAACAAAATTCTGTTTATAATATACTAACATACTATTTTAATTTAAACCGGTGTAACATACTTTCTGTTTTGACATGTCACAACGCCAGTGACATTCTTCTAAAGAACATGGTTACAGTGCTCCATTTAATGGGGCAAGGTTAAAAAAAAAAATATGCTGGCTAGAATGAATGAAACCAAATACAGACGCCATCCTTCCTCACGAAAAAGACGGCTACAGAATCCAGAGAGCCCGGCTTATCAGAGGGAGCGACCAGGAAATAGAAGGGAGTCTATCCAGAGAAACGCTAAACTGTTAGGGAGATCTATCCATCTGTTAGATTTATCCAGACATGCTAAACTGTAAGCGAGATCTATACAGAATATCTCAGAGTAGCGCCTTTAGAATCAAAGCGAGATCTATACAGAATATCTCAGAGTAGCGCCTTTAGAATCAAAGCGAGATCTATACAGAATATCTCAGGGTAGCGCCTTTAGAATCAAAGCGAGATCTATACAGAATATCTCAAACGGTAGCGCCTTTAGAATCATAGTGAGATCTATACAGAATATCCCTAACAGTAGCGCCGTTAGAATCTTAGCGAGAAAGAGGTAGAAGATTTCCTTTTGTGTCAGTAAAAACGGATATATATCTCAGCACGGTGTCTCTCTGAACTTTCCCGAGTGAAACTCAGTGGTTCGATGTGTATCTGTTTCCAGTCATATTTAGTTTTGGCTCAGAGGATAGTAAACAATCAGTAAAGTTATAAAGATGTATGGTTTTCATTTGATTAATAGTTGTGCTTTAAAAAAAAACACACAAAAAGTGCAGAGAAACATATTCCCAACAGTTTGGAGCAAAATGAAAAGCGGCTTTAAAAGGTACTGAAGCAGGACAGTACGAATACAACCCAGTACTTGGCAAGATTGGAAAAGTTGAGAAATAGCATCTCCTTCATTGATATTTGTGTGTATGCACATGCTTGTGAGTATAAAGTTCTCCAATTACGCACAAAGAAAACGAGAAGGGAAAAACCCCAAACATTTGAATACAAATTTAATTACTTGTCAATCTAGCTGTCTTTAAGGTCAACCAAACATGAATTGGAATCAAAGCATGACTAGCAAAACAGAAATTAAGATAACTCATCTTCAATCATATTGCTGGTAAAAAGTAACTTACAATTACTAAACAGATTTTTTTAAAAATTAAACAAAGGCAACAACACCCCATGTTTAGGAAATAGCAGCTACAGAACATTATTTTCCTGCCATTTCATATGGCTTGATTGCCTGTTGATAAATATTAAATGGTTAGCACTTTTCTTTCAAATGTTATTTGAACTTGAAAAGATTTTGACTAAATGAAAATGTCATAAGAATTATAACAGTTAAAGAAATTACATACAGTCTCCCTTCAAAATAAATGTCACTGCTAATAAATAAATAAATATACAATCATTAAATGTCATCATTAGTATATGATATTATATAGTGCTATAATTTCAAGATATATATATAGTTGCAATTAACCAAAATATCAAAAACTGTTAAACAAACTGAAATACATTCAACTTTATTTACCATCAAGAAACAGTTTGCACATCATTTACAATTTGCTGAACCTACAATGGTGTCAATATATGAAGTTAATATGATTCAATCAATAATGTTCAGCTTCATTAATTCTTCACTGGTATATAAAATGTTATCTCTATTATCTCTCAAATAAAAGTAACTTTCTTAATGACTGCAAACAAATAATAATTTAAAAAAAAAGTGTGCTAATTATATTCAGCATAAATGACAGTACAATGTTTTGTCCACTTATCAATGGGTACAGTAGTTTCTATATTATAATCGGTAGTCCCAATGTTGCTATTTTGCAGGAATAAGTAGTGTTTAGTGCATGAATACAATGATTTTCTGTTGCGAAGTTTGAGACTTTAATAAAATTATTTGCTGATGTAACTTGGGTAAAATTACAGATCATTCCTTTATCTCACTCACAGTTTATTTTATTTAATATGAACTAAACCATGTTTGAAAAAAAATAAATCTTACTGTCTGACATGATTTGCTAAAAAATGGGCCTTACAGTTTTTATGTCTGACTCCTAAGTTTATTTTTACAAGGGATATCAAGTAGCTTACTATCAATGGAAGAATGTGGTTGATATTTAAATTTGATGGACTACAGCAATCATATTCACAATAAAAATCTTTTTATTGTTCAAAGGAGCACAGTTCTGAATGTTGCTTTTTTATTGTCAGCATGAAACTTTTAGGCAACTATGGTGCCCAGAATTTGTGAGGGTCTCTGGTCACATTATAATTAAGTAGTCTTGAACAGTTTTCAGATTTGATCAGAGTAAAACAAATATGTATATTAAAATAGTATTAGATGATATAAGGTTGCCTGCAAAATTTTAAGAGAAGACTCAAATAGTTTATAAAATATAATTTGAATATTCATGTTAGTTGTCACTACTTTATAGGATATATAAATACTCACTTTTGATACACTGTAAAACTTTAAAATTTTCAGTTATGAAATGGCAAAGTTAAAATTGTACATAACTGTATATTCTAAATAATGTATTAGGGGCAGCTTTAGGTAAAGAAGAGCTGTGTTTGCACACAGTACAATATATTTGCTGAAAAGAGATTTTACATTTTTATCATTAATGTTATAATTATACCTAAGAGTATATTATTTAGAATATACAATTTTAATATTCAAATAAGTGGCTTAAAATGTATTCGTTTGATATTTAAAACAATAAAGTACCAAGGTGTTTTAGCCTTGTTTTCTCCAGAAACAATGATCTAAATGCCAAATACATGTATATACTAAGTCTCAAACATCATCAGAAATTTAACACATTTGGACTGCAGACTGAAAAAATTTCAAGACACATATTGTAAAATATCATATCTCTGGAACTATATATCTTAAAGAGAGTTCAGATATTAAAAGAAAGAGAAATTTATATACACTCTATTATAATGCATAACATTGCAAATCTTGACCTTTGATTATATTTTCAATAAAATACTGGTGAATGATTCATTTATATATAATCTTGCTCAAATTATATTTTCCAAGTAAACCTTTTCTAATGCTTGTGACTTTAAAAATTCTTGAATATTAATGTATCTAGCAATCAATTATATGCTAAATAAGCAATTTTTTAATTTCTACTCTATTACTAGTTTAGTAGTTATCACAAACCTACCACATTAAAAAAAAATATACTATTAAGTATTATTTTAACACTGTATTGCTTATTTATTATTTAGTACTGAATTGTAACATGCTAAATACAATGTATAAGTATGTTAAAAAGACAAACAGAAAGGCATCCAAAAAAAAAAAAATAGAATTTTTGTATTAAAACTAGCACTAGCAGCAACAAAAAATAAAGTATGTTACCATGTGACAGTAAAATACTGAAAGAAAACAAAATATTACAATGTTCATTTATATATGAGCAATAGCATTCACTTACATATTAATAGTGAGTAACATTTCAAAGAGTAATAATGATAAAAAAGAAATAACAAGGAAGAAATAAATGGTACAAAGAATATGTCAGGTGTGTGTGTATTTCTTTTTGACTTATATTATAATTTCTGCAGGTGACACCTAGATTTTTACCAAATTTGTGAACCCTAGTTATGATTATATGGTGAAGCATTGGACAAGTATTTATTTTATATATATATATATCATGTTGCTCCCAAACAGATCTTTTTTTTGTTTTTACTGATAAAATGAAGCCGAATACCTGCATGCAATCAACAACTGACTTGTCAAATTAGTTGATTTCAGCCAAAATAATTAGTGTTTAAAAATATCTTTTTTACAACATATATCTCACAAATGACCCTTTCATATTGTCAGAAATCTGTCAAGTGTCAGAAAATTATCGTGTCTGCTGAGGGAATACCTCAGTTTAACTTGCCTTGGCTTGTATGCTGAATTAGTGGATATCTCTTATAGTTATAGTATTTTGTGTGACAAGCATTGAGGAAAACTTTAAAATTCTTTTTTATAACCACCTTCTATTCTAATCTCAACAAAATGATTCCTAATCTTTGGTTGTATAAAAATGAACTTACTCAACTTCAACTTCATTAACGTCTTCCATACTGACTGGCACTTGTAGTGATTACAATTTTAATACACTAAAAATGTAACATGACTTTCTGCCTTATTATTCGATTCTTCGAGGAAGTCATTGTGTCTTTAACCATCTGCTTAGAAAGAAAGAAAGACGCCTGTAGATAAAAATGATTTTAAAATATTTTTTAAAAAATTATGAAGTATTATTTTTTATGACTGATATCTAAGAAAATTGTGAATTTCTGGTTTGAATGGGATGACTTTGAAGGATACGAAGTTCATCAAAGGGAAATAAGTAACGTAGAATAAAATTATTTCCAGTGGTATCTGGGACTGGAAGCGTCTGTATTGTCCATGGT
This sequence comes from Sinotaia quadrata, assembly GCA_028829895.1. Lineage (NCBI taxonomy): Eukaryota > Metazoa > Mollusca > Gastropoda > Architaenioglossa > Viviparidae > Sinotaia > Sinotaia quadrata. The sequence goes on from CM054178.1 coordinate 90,048,006, forward strand.
TGTCATGTTTTCATCGTATACATTACAGGCATTCATAGAAAAACGTGGTAGTTCTCGCAATTTAACGTATTAGCGGAACAACTTGTTAATATTTATAGAGAAACATACTTTCAAGAACAGTTCTTATATTAAATAACTAAATATTTTAATACATTCTTCTGGTTTTGTATATTGCTACGAAAACATTGAAAATAGATATGACCCACTCAGGCCACTTTGGAGAAGATAAAATAGTGACTAATTTGGAGGAGGCGAAATGTTTAAAAATGTCTCGAGGACTACGACCAGATATTGAACTTGATTTCGACAGTCTAAAAAATCTTTACGTTTATGATGAAATGGGTAACAAAATTCGTTTTTCAGACATCTATCGAATGCAGAAGACAATAATAATATTAACAAGGGTTTGTACATCTCCACTCTCTCTATATGATGAGATTTATTGTCAGAATTGTCTGAGTTATTCAAAATTGCTTTTTTCCAGCATCAAAAATAGTTTTCTCTCTTTCTTAAATCCTACTTGAATTGCACTTTGTAAAACAGAAAAAATGGTGAGTGCATACAAAACTTGTTTTTTTACTATGCAAAAATTGCAATATGAAGTTAAAACCATTTATTGATTCATTTAAAACTGAATGTTTTTATAAGTATAAAGATACCTATATTTTAAATATTGACTTTTAAAACCACAATATGACACCTGTCATGAAAACTATACATATAGGCCTATGATTTATTACAGCATTTTCTGGATTTCATCACAAAAGAATATGTGGAAGGTAAGCCTCAAAAGTCAAATAATTTTTTATTTTTATTCAAGCATGATTTTTAAAGTAGTGTGCTTTGAAATGATTAAAAAAAAATCCAGTAATATAATACAATTAGAGCTACTCAGTTTTAATATGATTACAGGAGAAGCAAATTAGATTTCTTCAAGTGTTCTTACTTCTTATTTCTTTAATGTGCTTATGAAATTATAATTATTTTATCATGAACTGATCAAACTTTGAACTGTCATAACTTTTTTTCTATTAAAGCTAGAGCTCCAAAATTTTGTATGCAAACTTACTTTGAGGTACATAACATAACCTGCAAATATCAGCTTATTTGGCCAGACTTCAAAATTTGAGTGGTCTTACCTATATGAAGGTGATTTAATTTCCAAGTAAATCCTTTATTTTATTTCCTAATGTAATCTATAGCCGTATAGGCCTACTTGTTATCATTGGTATGATAACATATTTTTAACATTGTACTTGTAGTATAAGCCATGTCTGGATAAAATAGATGATCACTATATATGAATTATGATTATTATTATAAATCCTCTTATTCTTTGCAAAACTGCAGATGATAAAGATCAGAAGCACATTTAGTTGAAACTGGATGTAGGAAGGTTACATAAGATGTGGAATGATTTATAAATCTTTTGTTTATTTCTTATAATCTCAGTTGTAGTTAATGTGAGTTACTGTCATTATTGACACTGTAAATATAATTATAAATTGTATAAGTATTATTTCTTTGAATACAAGAGGTAATAAGTTATATGTTCATATATGCAGCAAATTAATTTAATGAGAAATGTTTTATTCTTTTAACAAATACAGCAGCTGTTTTTATTTGCGTGGGGAAAAAATTGAGCAATGAATTTTGATTCAAAATGAAGCAATACAATCTATGTTTGACATTATAATTTGTATAAGTATTATCTATTTTAGTATTTAAAATACAAGAGGTAAAAATGTATATGGTCATTTATGCAAAGTTTTAACAAATACAGTGGTGTTATCATTTAGCAAAAAATAAGCAATGAATTTTGATTCAAAATGAAGCAATAACATTTATGTTTGAATGGGTTTAATTTGTTGTTTCTAAATAAGCCTCATTAGCTTTGGATGTATCCTAGAGGAGAAGTGACTTTGTTCTTATTCATATGTATTCTTGTCTTTGCTTTACTGTAAATTTATCTTGTAATACTATAGTATAGTGTAAACTTATTTGTACTGTTGTCTTCCTTCAGCGTAACTTGTCTGAAGAATTGCTTATAATAGCACTAAGATATGAGGACTCTTGATGGTTTAGGACAGGGCTTGTCAAGTCTTACATATAAGTTATAACTTTGACATAAACATAATTAAGCTTTAATAATGATGTTGACCACAGAAAAACAATAAACCCAAAATTTTAAATAAGAAGATATTTTGTATAGATACAAATCCAAGAAGAGATTTTCAGAATGCATTTATTTCACATTTGTGAATTATCAGAGTCCATAAAGTACCCAGAGATAAATCAGAATGCATTTATTTCACATTTGTGAATTATCCGAGTCCATAAAGTACCCAGAGAATGAGAGATAAATCAATACAGTCTTAGAATGACTAAGTGAATGTGGTGAGACTGCCAATATTCAACTAGAAGTGGTACATGATGACAGAACAATCATGCATTGTAAAATAAATTTTAGCTTTTGCACAAATTGCAACAGAATTTTTCTATTGGAATGGATAGAAATACTTTAATAGCTAAACAGAAAACATTTTGAAAATATTTCATTAAATAATACTCTTTACTTGCAATTTCAAGACATTTCTTTTTATGTCTGTTTCAGATCTAGCAGTTATTCCTCTAGAATATCTTCAGGTAAGGGTGCAAGTTAAAATCAAATCAGATCAATGGAAATAGAGATTAAACTCTGAGAGATTTGTAAATATTGGTCATACTTTTGCTAGAAAAAACTTAAAAAGCATGTCAGCACACACACACAAAATAATTCATATTTGTAAATTCCTATATGGTAGTTAAATTAATCCAAGTACTTGTGATAGAAACAAATAAATAATTTTCATTGTCTATTGTTCCTCAAGCTATTCTTAAAACATGTACCTCAAATTTGAGGGTACAAAATGTATTGTAGAACTATTAGAATAATTATTATACATATATTTATACATATATGTACATTATAATATGGAAAATTAGGATTACATTAGTCCAATTATGTTAAACTTAAAGATACCTCAAATTTTTGTATCATGCATGAAAGATATCTAATTTGTACACTCTTTGAATGATACCTACTTGTGTACTGAATGAGAACAATATCTAATTTGTGTACCATCTGTGAACAATACCTAATTTGTGTACCATCATTGAATGATGTATAATTTGTAAATTGTCTGTGAATGATACTTAATTTGTGCACTATCTGTAATTTGTATTAATTAATTTGTATACTGTCTGTGAATGATACCTAATTTGTGTACCATCTGTGAATGATGCTCTCAATGAAATGATTTCACTTTTGATTATGATTTGATACAACATGGCAGTAATATGCTAATGCATGATTATTCTTAAATTCTATAGACTAACATCTAAAATTTGGCTTAGTAATGCATAGCCTGTTCTATTTCATATGCTAAAGGGTGTCCCATTTCAAAAATTAAATAGAACCATAAAATTTGATAAATTTTTAATAGTTAATGATAATTGATTCCTATATTCCTTCTGTGATTTAAGACTAGTCTTCACTTATCAGAAGGAGAAAGGTAATTGTTTATTATTCCAAAAGTCCTATTTAAAAGGGACATCTTGTACAACAAAATTTCTAGAACCTTTTTTACTTTTTGAGCTTTTATGTTAATCTTTACATGATTCTTTTCTATTGATCACCTTTCACCTTTATTATTTTTCTTGTTCATTATTGAATACTTTTATGAAAATGTTTTATGCTAAAGGAATTCCTTTTTTCTTCTCCAAAATTGCATGTTCACTCATAAATTTACTTCCATTTTGTGATATAAAATGTTTTATAAAAAAAACAAAAAATGTTATATTTTCAAAACAGCGAGGGAAGTAATACATAATAGACCTTAGGGGTTCTGATATTGTGCATTTATATTTATTAATAAAAAGAAAATTGAAGGCATTTTTAAAAAATGAATAACTACATATAATTAAAAAGTATTAAGAGGATAAATAATTATAAAAGAAAAGAGTAATCCTAATTTCTTAGAAGAGAATTTTTAAATCTTAATTTGTAAAATACCTTTAAAGCAAATTGGTTGTATTGCAGGAAGCCAACACTCGACTGGTTGTGATCGGACCAGCACCCTTCAAATTCATAAAGGTGGTATTTGCATAGTTATGGTATTTTTGTTTACCTTTTTTATTATTAATCGTAAATGTTTAGTTCATTACTTATATTTATACAGGGTATACTTGTGGTTTAATTGCTAAGCAAGTATAATACAGGTTCATCACAAACGATATAGGAACTCATTGTTCTTTCTTAAACTGAAATTTACTGACACTGTTAGAGAATACAATTTCTATATATGTCATCAATTATTTGCCTAACTTCAAGTTTCCAGATGATGTAGTGGTCTGCACTGTGATCTCCCAGGAAGTATTCACCAGTGATTGTTCTCTGTGGAAAGAATAACTTCTCTACATTGAGGCAAGGGAATATTCAATCAGCTGGACAGCTGTCATACATGTCCAAGCCATTCAAATATATATATGATAGTAGAATTCACTCCTTTGTGAGTTCTGTCCTAAAGTCTTCTCTTAATCGCTGTAGATTTGAAGCAAAACGTTTTGATTTCTTACAAAACAAAATGATGATGAGAAACAAATGAATTTAAATTAATTTCTTCCTTTATATTAATTTAAATTAATTTCTACCTTTATAGCAAAGAATTTGATCACCTATATTAAGATTTTTAAACCTCATGACTGACAGTTTCCACTTACTAGTTAAATCATTCACCCTTTGCATTAATTATAATTATACTGTCAAATATAATTATTTAATTATCATTAAAAAAAACACACACACATCCATAATGAATGAGACATTCATTGGATAATCATTGGATAAACAAAAATATGGCAGCTGTAATTTAGCTATATCGTAATGACTATACATCTCCATCGGGGAATAAAGTTACGTGTGTATGTAGTCTACATGCTTCTTATCTTAATTAAGGAAAGCAAAGTGCACATGAACAAAACAGTTTTAATCCAGTAAAAATGTAGGGTACCTTACATGGGCTTAGTTTACCTCTGGGATGGACATAGGCAGTCAATCCACTGCTGAATCTTGGGACCTACTTATATCTGTTGCTTTCTACACTGAGCACTGCTGATTTGTCAGCTAGTTATATATAAAGTAACATACACAGAATTGTAGTCATAATGTACACAAAAATCTCTGTGTTTCAGATTACAGTGTTTTTGCTACAAGAAAAGTATACAATGATTTCATTTAAAAAAAATTATGCAATTTTGTTTCCAATCTCTGGTTGATTTTAAGAGAACAAAGATCATTGCTGGTAGATAAGGAAGACAGGACTTAGTTGATAGTGAAGTCTACAAAAAACACTTTGTCACTGAACAAGTGAAAAATATGATTTATTTCATCAGTGGTTTTCTAGAACTGAACATCATTCCTTAATAAGCAACAGCTGCAGTTAAGTCACTAACTGACTTGTTATCATGGATTTTTCTCTGTATACAGTCCTTTCGGAAGGTGACAAATTACCAGTACACTATGTACTCTGATCCTGATCGGCACGTGTACAAAGCACTGGGGTGTCTTGAGAAAGTAGACTTTGGATCACTTGAAAGTAAGTCATGAAAAATCCTGCAAAAAAGTATTATATTATTTATTATTAGTGTGACGCTAACACCATCCTAGTTAGTGGTTGTGATTATTATTATTAATTAATCATCCATAACTATTTACAAGTGATGAGAATCTTAATTTATGTTATTAATAATTCTACAGAAGACACCAGTCGTCTCTCTCACTTGGCAGGTATGCAGGCACTGTAAATTTTTCTCTCTTGCACAACATTAAAGACAAATATTTACTGTCACACAATATTTCCATAGGTGGAAAACTTCTTACCAAAGAAGAAGATAAATTCATCTTTTAATCTATATATAGTGAGCCCCTATCCATCCACTTTTTTCTCCAGCATATGGTATCATTATGTGTAAGGTCAATAAATTTATTAAATCAACAATCAAATATACATAATGTAAATACAATGAAAAGATTATTTGACATTAATATTTCCATGATCCACATTCATATAGTTTCAATGTTTATCAGTCTTATATCCTAACACATAATTCAACAGATAATGTCAATATAAATTACAGGGTAATTTCTTATCAGAGAACAGAAATGGAGTTATAGAGATTATAGTGATAATAGTTTGTACATAACCTTGTCAAGATGATGCCGCAGTAGTCTTTCATATGCTTTCGTAACAAAGTCACAAGTTTATCATCACAATAGAATTGTCAGTTTCACATCCTCTTACATGCTGTAGAACACTGATGAGCCGCTATTCTCTTGATGCTAATCTGTGCTCTCTGCCATATTGGTTCCCTAAAGCAGAACAACAATGTAGCAATTTCCAGTAACTTCTTTGTACCAGAAACTGTTCAATATAGTTGAGCATACTTTGCCACCATACATCATCAGAGTTCAGTGTATCCTTACACTTACACACTGGGGGTAGCGACTTTCCAATCAACCACAGTCATAGCAGTTTATAAATCAGTAAACCGAGAGATCTAGTAAGATCAAAAAAGGCTGCTTCTTCCCTGTAAAATGTAATCAGGGAACAAATGCTAAGTTTCTTGTTTATTTATCTCTAACTCCATTCTTTCTTACATTCAAGTCTCAACTTACGGTTATCTGCAACAGTATTTATTAGCCCTTTACATGCACACAGCATATGAAATACAACATAACAGTTTTTATGAATGGGTTCACTAAAAAAACAATGTCAAGTGTTTAGCATACTACATATAAGCACCATAGTTCACATTTCACATAGAAATAATAGTTTACTCACATAATACATCTCTACTTAAAAAGCAAGTATAACATATCAATAGCAAAATGCACAAAATATTTCTAAGTCCATTCTCACTCAATCAGTCAGTTAACTCACCATTAAGCTAACAGCCGCCTTTTGTGACCGGACTTCTTCCATCCAAGATTCAAAGTGATTAGAGAATACAGTAAAAATAATAAATGAATGCATTAATAAACTGTCAGATTTCAGTGTTGAATGTCAGAAATAGGAATCAAACTTCTGTTATTTTAAGTGTATTGATGTTGAGTATGTGAATTTCAAAAATGGATATTTTTTGTTTTGTTCTCTTCTAATCTTCATAATCTTTTCTTGGTTCAGAGAGCAAGCACATTAAATCAGGGGCAATAACTGGAGTAATAAAAAGTACTTGGCGTGCTATGGAGTTTCGAGAATACCAAGGAGATATTAAACAACAAGGCGGTGCTTTCATCATGGGACCTGGTGGGTTATGCTCTTTCATAAAAATTGGAATATTGTGACATTTACATATAGTGATTAACACTTGATATAGTGGATCAGTGTCCTTTCATTAGTACTAGACATCAATTTAAGATAATTTTTCTTCTATGGAAAAAATATATATTGATATATACATTAAAATTCTATGTACAAATTTACCTTTCTGTAATTTAGAGGTTGTGAAGCAGTTTTCTGTCATGATTGAGATTTTGAAAGACTAGGAGTAGAATTCTGTATCTTTAAAACAGTTGTAGTTGGTTAGTGCAATTCAAGAATAATTTGTTATGTTTATAATAGCCTGTCCATACTGTGTTTTGTTCATGTTTTAATGGATCCAAATTTAACTTTTTTCTCTGAAATATATATACTAATGAAGTTTAATTTTATTGTGTAGAGCAGCAGGGATATGTTTAATGTTTTCATGTTTGTAATCATGAATTTATACTTTGTATAAAAGATACTGTTTATTTCTCAAACTTAAAGTATTTGTATACTTCAGTAAACCCATTTTCCCCAGAAAGATAATAAAAAAGAAGAAAAACAACTACAGAAATTGGGCAAAAATAAGGGATTTTGTAGCTTATATTTGATTAAACCTATTATATTACTTTTATGATAAACAACACACACACACACACACACACACACACACACACACACACACACACACACACACACACACACACAAAAGATTATGTCCCTTGGTTCTTTATAAATATGTTCCACAGACATATTTAGAAGAAATGTCATTGAAAGGCATGTGCATTTCTTGTTGTACTATTGGTTGTGATACATATTTTAACATTTATGAAGTCCACGCATAAGCGCAAATTTAATTCAAGTAAGAAAAAATATTTAATTGTCATTAAACAGTCAAATGGTATTAACGTTATAATACTAGACAGCAAAGTGGTATAATTTTTTTAACAGATGTTAAATATGAAACAATATGTTCATGAAAAATACCAGCCCAACAATTTAATCAAACATATATGCATGCAGTTTTTTTTCACTTACATTTCTTTCAAAAAATAATTTCCAGAAAATACACCTGTATCTTGAGAGCTTTTGTATTAATGACTTATGTCCTCATATTCTCCTCAGATACTTCCACACATCTGCTGCAGATTCATTGATGAAAACTAACATGAAAAGATTTAAAAGACAATAACATCTAAATGAAATTATATCTTGAGCTAATGAAATTTATCTCTGATATAAATTTTATTTCTTAGAAATTTATTTTACTTTTACAAATCATAAAAGTATTTTTTTTTCTTTTACACAATTTACAATTGTAAAGAACTATAAGTTCATTTTAATCAGTGTGTGGGGTTATTATATATTAACGCTTTCACTGTCTTAAAAGTTCATCAAAATTAATAGTGGGAATGATGAATGATGGTCATACAAACTCAATCAAACTGGCATTTCAAGAAGTTATTGTAAACTGCAAACTGGTAAACAAATATTTTATTAACCATGTCTGCCTGTCTGTCTGTCTATCTGCCCATCCATCTATCTATGTACATACATGTCTATTTTTCTTATTCTTTAGGAGATGCAGTTCACTTCAGCCACATAGACCAGACTGCTTGTGATCATATTAACATCAATGATCTCCTGGAAGAAGCTGGGGTGCAGAAAGTTAGCTTTCCTAAAGACCAGCGGATAATAACTATCTGACTATATTATGATAGAAAAGTCAATTTAAATGTTTAGAATGTCATATAATCTTACAACAACAAAAAAGAAGAGAACCATAAACAGTCTAAGGCGCATAATGGATGGATAATGAAAAAAAATTCTTTTGGAACTATGTATGCTTTACAGGGAACAAATATAAGCCTTTTAAAAGAGAAGAAAGTAAAGAATAAGGCAAACTGGCATTTGAAAAAAAACACAACTGAATATTAATCACTTTTGTATGAAGTTCTGATAAGAACTTTGATTTTGATAAATATTATACACAAAAAGTTAAGGACTAATTTCAATAATTTTTTTCTCCTTTTTAATGTATGTGGAGTGAGGATGGTAGATTTGCAACACAAGTACAAACTGTAACAGTGAAATACATTTACATAACTCGACATTTAATGTGACCAAACTCAAAATAATATCAAGACATGATTGCCTGTAGAGCGTTAACCAAAGTAATTAAATCCCTCTTGAAACTCCTAGAACATGTATTTCACTATCATGTGCATAAATCTGCAGTCAACCATTAAAATAGCATTGTTCAATGAGACTTATTGTATGGATGCCCACAAGATAATTGGAAGAAATTGTACTGTATTAAATTAATTTCTGGTAATCAGGAGAAGAAATATGAATAGATGGACAACCAGCTTACTCTGTAATAACTGTGTTATGCTTTTATTGTTATTTAGCCTCCTTAAATCTTAAGAGTTACTTGCCATGTTATATTTTCATCACAGCAGTCTTAATGATCTATGAAGGTATTTTTACTTTGGAGCAGGGAAAATTTGCTAAGATCTCTGATGTATCTGCAAAGAATAAGATACACCACGTCGTTATACTAAAACCTAATATTCACAAATATTTTGGGGGAAAACCTCCCACCAACATTATTTATTTACAAGACTTGGGACCAGACTTAACAACAATAAGCATGTTGAATTAGAAGATTTCTGGCTGCTTGAGTTGCCAGTGTGACACATGAAGGGCTTGCAACCTTTTCTCTCACCACCATTCCACACATTTAAGTTTTGTTGTTTTTTTTAAAAAAAACAACTTCTTTATAGATCAAGCAAGTATTATATAAGACTGAGCTTTGCTAAGTAATCTTGGAAAGGTGCAGGCACTTGTTCATGTCCAAGAGTGAATAAAGATTGGTAAAGTGGTCACATTTGTTTTTGGGATCTATAGTGAACTGTGTTTCTAGGATGGGTAGTGAGACTTGTACAGGATTAAGACTAAACTGTTTTCTACCTACCTACCCACCCCCCACCCCCTTAGTCTTGCTGACTATTGGGGCACCACTGATGACCTGACAAGCCAGTTCCTCCATTCTGATTTCTAATAATCTTACTGTGTTACTCTTTTTCAGTCCTGTCCACTCTGAGAGATGTTGTCCTCCCATTTTTTTCTCTGTCTTCCTATCCTTCTCCTCCCTGTACATTATGATTGTCTCGGCAAGCCCTGTTGCTTGTGAGATACACCCATACCATTTCATTTTGCAATTTTTTTCATAATGGCCAACAGGGCCCAATGGTTTATCTAATTCTGTTTCTCACTTCATCATTCGTGACATGATCTCTATACAAAATGCCAAGCAGCCTTCGAAAGCATCTCATTTCAGTAGCTTGTATTTTCGTTTTGAGATCCAGAGTGAGCGTCCATGATTCACAAGCATACAAGAGCACAGATATAACCGAGGAGTGCAACAGTCTGATCTTTGAGCTGACTCAGAGGTTTCTGTCTTTCTAAATTGTTTTCCGGCTTACCATTTCTGTTATTGTCAGTGCAATCCTGGATATTTCTGGTTTTGATCCCTCGTCTGTTATGATGGCTTCTAAGTAATTGAATTTATTAACTTTTTCCAGTTTCTGATTACCAGTCATGATGTCAGTGCCGATGCCATTGGTGTTATTGGTCATCAATTTGGTCTTCTCTGCACTGATTTCCATACCAAAAACAGTAGCTGTCGTCGCCAGTTTTGCTACCAACTGAGCTAACTCCTCTTCACTTTCTGCAAGGCCATTGATATCATCAGCAAAGTGTAAGTGCGTTATTGTTCTGCCTCCAATACTGACAGTTCCTTCATGGGCTTCCAGAACATCTGTTATGAAGGAAGATGTTGAAAAGAGTAGGTAAAAGCAAGCAACCTTGTCCAACTCCCACTGTTGTCCTGAACCAATCTCCTATTTGACCATTGAAGCAGACTGCGCTGGTGTCCTTGCTGTAAAAGCTTTTTATAACTTTGATCAGGTTGGTATTGAAGTTGTACAGCTTCATGGTGGACCAAAGGGCCGCATATCAACCTTGTCAAACACCTTAAAATCTACAAAGACATGATAGAGGTCTTGTTGGTGCTGGAAGTATTTCTCACATAGTAGTCTCAGGTTGAAAATTTGTTCAGTTGTGCTTCACCTTGGTCTGAAGCTTGCCAGTTCCTCAGCTATGATTTCTTCTGCCTGTGGCATCAGTCTGTTTAATATGATTTTTATATGACTTTACTTGGATGGCATATAAGACTGATCGTATGATAGTTGCTACAAATTGCCTTTTTGGGGAGAGTTATTATGAGTGACTGAGTCCATGGTGTTGGCCATTCTCCTGTCTGCCAGATCTTTTTGCAGATTGTTAATAGGGCACTGATCATGGCTTCACCTCCTTCTTGAACTCTATCTGCAAGGATGTTTTCTACTCCTGCTGCCTTCCATTTTTTCATTGATTTCACTGTTGCCTCTACTTCATCTCGGAGGATGGGGTTGTCGGTGTTAGTCAAGGTGGGGTGATGAATATATCTGGGTCCCAGTAGATCTGTGGTTGTACAGGTCTGAGCAGTATTCTGTCCATCTCTTAAGAATGTCTTGATCTTCAGTAAGACATTTCCCCCCACTATTTTGAATGGTGGAGGAGCGTCCTTGTTTTGCAGGGGTCAGATCTTTCATCACTTGGTATGCCTTTTAGCTATTATTTTTTGTAAGATTATTTTCTATGTCTTTACTCATGTCTTCAATCCAAGTCTCCTTTGCCTTTTTCATGCTTTTCTTAATGATCTGGTTAATTTCTTTGTATTGTTTTGCTCTTTCTACTTCTGCTTTAACTCTTGACACTTGTCACACAGATCAAGAATGTCAGCTGTAACCCAAAGTTTCTTTGCTCGTTGATGTTTGCCAAGGATCTCACTGGCTGTTTGGGTCACTGCGGTGTTAACTTAAATGTGTCAATCAATGTGTCAGCATCTATGTTCTCTGCACTAAGAAGAAGCAAATTTACCTCCTATTTTTGCCTGGAAGGCTTCTGATACCGCTGGGTCTTTTAGCTTTTCAAGGTTGAACTTGATTCTTGTAGAGCCCTGTTAATTGACTTTCTTCAGACATAACCGAAGGCTCATCATCACTAAGTCATGGTCACTTCCAATGTCAGCTCCTGGGAAATTTCTTGTCTTAGCAGTGTTTATTTTGGTATGGAAATGCCTCTTCACCATGATATATAGATAGATAGATGTGATGAACATTGTTTTAGGATGGGTTTTGAAACTTGGTCAAGTTTCTGACTGAAAGTAAACCTATTTTAAAAATTCATTGTAAGACTGATTTGGAAGTAAAATATACCAGTGCACTTATATTACATGAACACATATGTACACTTATAATAAATGTGCATTTAAATATATTTGCACTTTAGTTACATTTCATGTACATTTCTAATACATCTACAGTTATATAACTTTTCATTTCTTCTACTTAGTTCTAGGCAGCATCTTTTAAAACAAATGAATTTTGTAACTAAAGACTTTTTGGGATGTTAGCAAACTCTCTATTGGAAGGGAAGAAATCAAGTGTTTTGTCCCACATTTAATAACTGATCATATCCCATATCTTGTCCATAAAACAATACCACCCTTAAACATGCACTTCTTGAAATAGGCACGATAATTATATTTTAAGAAAAACATAAATCCCTATAGTAATAATTCATGAAATGCAGATTATTCTTTAATGCCATTGTTCTCAATTTATTCACACAAGTTTATATATAGTAAAAGACTATAGCTAAAGAAAGCAAAATTAATGTTTAAAAGTTTTTGATGAAAATTACCAGTACCAGTAATATTTTTATAACAATACTAAGCATTCAAGCTGAAAAAAGAACTTCTTGGTTCCTTTTTATTGTTTCTATTGTGATTAAAATATTAACAGTTGAAGTTTCATGGCACTAAGTGAAAATAGTTAATTGGGTTTTTTGGGGGGTTAAAAGAGTATGGTTGCAGCTATAGGCATAATTTAAAAAATTTCTCTAGGTACTTGTAGATATATGGGTTTGGGAGTAATAAGATTCAAAATAGCAGTGCTTAACGTCACTTCCTAGTAAATGTTGGGAAGGCTGGTTAGTTCACCTTACTGGCAACAGTTTTGTGCTGATAGGTTAATAGATGTTTCGAGTTACTAGCAACATTATATTTAACCAGACTAATTCATCAAGAACAGTACCTGGCTATAGTTATTCAAGACTGGAAAAAGAGACCCACTCTGGAGCATATGAAAGAAGAACATAATCAAAGAGTAAATAAGTAATGAAACTTTATGGGTCATAACCAGTGGTGTGAAAGTTTGGAATTTGTTGAGCACCACTCAAAGAATGGATAGTACTATGGAATTTTCAATCCTTGTATGTGTGCACTGACTTGAAATCTCAACCATAGAATAATAAGTAGATTTGACTGTGTTTGCATATCAAGTTCCATTGATTAAATATTAGTATCATTCACACAAGAAAACAATTCACATGTATAAGTGTCCATGACAACATTCTTTTCACAGTATGCAACAGAATGGTCTGATATAGGATGTAAGAATGGATAAATAATGTCACATGCTACAAATATATACATAGATTGTTGCTGGGTTAGGAAAATAGGATGATTAAGAATTGTTAATCATTTGGTCTTTTCATGGATGTCTGAAATATACATTTATTTTAAACAGATTGTATCTTGGATTTGTTATCAGGCTATTTAGATACATATGTATTGCTATATTTCACCACTTAGTTCTTTCATTATTTAGACCTTTCTGCAGTTTAGACAAAATTTGCTCAAGTATACAGTTTGTTTTACCATGTGTGCAGTCCTCCATAATGTGCTGGTAACATTCATACCTTGTGTTTTCATTTGACTTTTTCCTCTATCCCCGAAATCTCTGATCACTCAACCACTAATCAGCATGTCTTACAGACTGTCAGCTAAGGCACCATCCAATTACAAAGTGAAAGTAAATTTAGCATATTCTGAGAATGCTCTTCCTTTCATAAAAGATAGATTTCACCATCATTATTTTGACATTTGCATTATGTTAATAGGTGAAGATTGGACAGTTTTTCTCTAAAAAATAATTTTTCAGACTAATGAGAGAATGGATTATTTTTGGTAATTTTGTAATGCAATTTATTTTTATCGATAATTAAAATCATTGCATAACAGTGCCAGATGATTAAATAATATACAAGACAGTTATGTAAATAAAACATGTGAGAGAACGTTTCATAGTCATATACAGTAGTCTTAATAGTTTGAGTGAATATAACTGAGATCACCTAGAAATACCAAAATGCTCCAAATTTGCATAATATCTCAAAGAGCGCAAAATAAAATTAAAAAAAACAATTTATGTGTTTGATTTTATTAAAAATGGAATATATATTGTAATATTTACTTTCATTATTAAAGAATCAAAAGGCTTCCTGAAGATTATTTTAATGTTTATTTGCTTTTGAAGTTGCAAACACATCTTTGCTACAAAATTCATCATCTTTATGTAAATAAATGATAAAAAAAACCCCAGCACTTAGCAAACATAGAAAACAGTCCAAATAAGCAAAACCAAATACATGTACTTAAAAAATAGGTATGCACACAATGACATGCAATTTGACTAAAATGCCTTGATTGGAGTGCACACATTGTCTCTGACTACATAATACCGTGAACAGGTGGGATTCGATTCATAAGGATTTTACTGTAGCACTTCAAGGGTTAAACATACTGTTGCAGAACTCTGCACAATTCTCATTACCAAACCACTGTAAAATTGCTATGCAAAAAATGAAGGTTTTGGGGAAAATGTAAAGTGGCAAGAGGATGGCATAGTGATTTTTCAGAAATTGTTTTATAAAATTTATATTCTTCTGATTTAATAGATTTTTTTGATTTTTTTTTGGGGGGGTCCAACATCTTTTATTTTATTTGTTAATTCAGATGCCATAATAGACACGTTTCCTCCATAATGCTAATAATTGTTGTCAATGCAGAAAACAATTTCATGTTTTGTTTTATATTTTACTGTTATGAGTATGTTTTTATTCAAGTGGGTGATTAGTTTTAGAAGAAATATGTCAGAATAAAGTATCATGATTACAACAAAAATGTCCCAGTACAGCATGAAATACATAAGGACAGTACTCAGTCACAAATAACTCTCAGTTTCATTTATTAAACATACACTCCAATCACAAAATAAAGAAATATGTTCTCAAACTACTATGATTCACTTCAGCTCTGGTTAAAAATCCAAACACGCAGAAGTCATCTCTTAGTCCTCTGATTTGGTGTAAACAAACCAAAGTAAACCAATGCAAGATGAAAAATCAGTAAGTCTTTATACTAAAACAATGACACACAATAACAATTTTTTTTAAAGAACCCAATTACAGAAGTTGACATTAGCTAAAACGCTTTTATCAGGACAATACAAAATGACTACTAACAATAAAACACTGAAAACTAAATGATTGATAAAGAAGCACAATGTAAACTTTTCTTTTTTTTTTTAATACAAAGGAAACATAAATGTCTGTAAAAGCTAAGACAAGGCATAAAAAATATATGTCAGGTCAACTATATGAATGTTATAATACAAGCTTACATAATACTATTTTTTAAAGCTATTGACTGGATATAAAGTTCCACAAAATACACAATAATCTGCCAGTTCAGTACCTATTATCAAATTCTGATGCTGAAATTGTTTTTAAAGAATAATCAATAACTTTAATTATTTTATTACCAAAACTTTAATTTTGCTTAGAGACATATATTTTATAAAATAACATTGATAAATATGACTAATCTCCAGTATATGTCATTCATGGCTGTGATGTTAAGCACACAACACAAGAACAATAAAGCAGGAGTGAAAACTCTTTGATTCTGGAAGAACTAAGTGTAGTGTTCAGATACTTTACATAACTATGCACGTACATTCTTGCATTGGCAGAGTTAAGAAAATCTCAGATATGAACTAAGCTTACAGTTAGTTGAGGGATTTGTGCATATATATTTCTTTTATGTTGTACATAATGTATGTAGACTAGAAAGATATTCAAAGCACTTGTCTTTCTTGTATGCTGAATCTTGGTTCTAGTATATAATGCTCCCATTTATCTTTTGCAATGGTATCCAAATCAGAAAGAGATATTTACTTTTACTGCAATATTGAGGTAAGTTCAAGTACTTTATATTCTTTCATTGTTGTAATTTTAAAATGGTTTTCTGTTAGGAGAGAACATTTATTTTCCATTTAATTTATTTTAATTGTTTTGTTAAATAATTTTATCTCAAACATTGTTTTTCTCTATATACAGAATTAGAGTATGTGTATCAGAAGTTTATCACTTAAAGTGGAGCTGTTCATGTTTATAACAGTTTCTATGCTGAAGTTTTCTCTTATTCTGGAACACTTCCTTCATAAGTATACACAGTAGTTGTGATCCTACATGACCCAATTCTGGCTGAGGGATATGTGCTACTATTCCAGATCTGAGCTATTATATTGGCTCCATTCCCATGTAAGTCATCAATTGCCCAACTGCAGTTAAGAGCCCTGCCAAAGAAGATGTTATAAATTACAGCTTTTCTAGAATAATCCCTAAAGATAACATACTGCAGGTTGTTGATCAGGGTGAGTACATAATTTTGTAAACTGACCCTGTCAGCCTGCACACAATATGCAAAAACTGTTAATATAACATTTTTATAACATTTATCATATAGATTTTAGATATATTGTGTTAAAGCAAATATTGTTTTGTTTTTAGCATTTCTAATAAGCTAGTGGTCTTCATCTTCCTTACTGTTAAGTGTTATAAATTCACCAATTCATTCTTTACTTTTCATTCTAACATCTTCACCTGTTAGATGTAACTGAGTGTGACTGAGTAATAACTGCTTATAAGTCTGTTGCATTACTAATCATGTTGTTTTGTGGTTGTATTTGTATCTTAACTGTGGGTTGCAAATGTGGCACATAACACAAATATATATCTATAGTTGTTTTCACCCATCTATCCATCACAATGGTGCTGCTTTACAATGGTTCATATCATATTGTAAGAAAGCAAATTGTGTCAGTGAAAGGTGAAAATTCCAACACAGACAATCTTTATACTATAGTGTCCAATAGCCTTGTTTTTGGACCAGTTATTTCAGTCTACATATACTGTCTAGGTTAAAAGTTACCATTCTGAATCTTGAGCAGTTCTATAGGAGATATTTATTGTATGGTGTATGCAAAAATAAAGCACTTAGAGCTTTATTAAGAATAAACAATGCTCTATTAAGATGATGTCATTATTACTAATATAGATGATAATAATTACTAGTTAACTTTTGTCATTAACATATTAATTACTATTTTAAATGTGTTAAAATATATATCACTGGTGATAATAGTAAACAAAAGTAAAAATAATAAGTAGATTTTTGTTGTTTAAAATTGTGTATTTTTTAATAGCAGTAATGAAAATGCACTAAAAATTATTATCTTTGGAAGACTGAATGAAAATATACTAGAAATTGTTATCTTTTGAAGTTAAGACTGTGTTACTTTACAAGAAAAAATAATTACAGATCAAACTAAATGAAAGAACTAAAGCTAATTATGGCAAAACAATGTTCACACCAAACTGCAGATGTCAGCGACTGTAACTTTTTTGTGTTTGCCAGTGCGTCGACAAGTCAACGTTTATTTCACACTAATAAGTAGGAAAACTTTTCTTAGAGGTGCATTACTTAGGTAGGATAGTTATAACATAAACATTATTAATACTGAACTATTTTTTTACAAACGATTTAATATTGACTTTAATAATTAATTATTTATTGGATAATTTTTGTGGTTATCACCACAATTCTAAATTAGCATTTGTGGACATTGCTATTAGTAAGAACATTTATTCTTAAAGTTAGATAATTTTTACGGTCATCACCGTTTACTGCTTTGTTTTATTTTATTGTTTATTTTAGTTTATTCATATATATTTCTTTCATTTTTTTCATTGTTCATTTTCCCCATCCCATGAATGTCGGGTATGGATGTCTCGGAACGAATGACTAACACCGTGTGAAAGTTAAGCCTGTTTTTTCTTTTTTTAAAATTAAATTCTTTTTCAAGAGTTGGACTTCCTTTCTCTGTTTTGAAAGTGTGTGTTGGTGCGGTTGTTTGTCCGTTCGTCCTGTGCGTCCCTCACATGACATTCACACGCCTGCTCACACACACACACACGCCGGCTTTTCACATTTTACCCCACATTTCGGAATAAAGATATCATATCCCCCACAAGATTATTTGTGGTGTCCGAGTGTGAGAGTGGTTATCAACATCTAACCATTTGATATGATCCCGGCAAATTGCGGCAACTGGTCTGACCCCCACCCACCCACCGAAGTGGAGAGAGGGGCCAGTAACAACCAGCAAGCATAACAACGGCGGCCGTGACAACAATGTTCACATCAAACTGCAATTATTTTGGTGAGGATTAGTCTGCTGTGGCCCAAGAAGCAATGTTCACAATAGATCATGATCCAAAATTAATCATCATGCTGTTTAGAGTGTAGTATTTATATTTTCAAGAAAGTCAAGGCTCACATTCATATTATTCACCAATGAAATTGAACTTGGGCCAAATATCACCAAATCTTGTTTTCTTACCTAAAAAGGTGGGGTTTATAAAAATCACAGTCCTAACCTTTAACAATGGAGAGCTGTACGAAAATTCATAAAAACATAAGGGTGATAATTTTCACACAAGCAGTGCAACATATATACATGAACACCGGTGATCAACAACACTGTTACTTCATGGAATAGGAAATATGGAGCAGGGTTACTTATAAGCTTTACTAAAAGTGAGTAGTGGATTTGTGACCTGTTTCTGTAAATTAAAATGTTTTGGGGTAAGAGAAAGAAGCTTGACATAACTGTTCAACAATAAAGTAAAAAAAACATTGATTTAGCCGAATTAAATTATAGTAATGTTAAAAATACATTCCTCCCTTCTTCTGCTGCTGCTTTCTGAAGAATCAAAGGTTTAAATTCAAAACTGCAAAGTCTTAGTGTGACTGGTTCCAACAATATTCTCTTTTCCTGGTTGAAGTTTTCAAACCAATATTCCTGGGAGCTAAAAAGACCTTTAAAGGACAGCATATACAAATGTTCAGACCAGTTTTTGTGTCTTCATTGCAAGTTTCTGTAAGATCTAAAATGCAAACAAATCATAACTTTTGATCTAATTTATCCAATTTAAGAAAACAAGCACAACAGTTCAAAGATTAAAAATAAATACTGTGAAAAGAAATAAAAAAATATTTCACGATCATACATTTGACAATAATAAAGGCATGTACTTATTACTTTTATGATGTCACAAACACAAATGAAAACTTAAGCTTCCATGTTAAAAGTCAATCTGCAACTGGAAAAATAATAAATCATACATACCAGAAATAAACACTGTTTTTGTGTGTTCTAGTCAGCATGTGAATGTCTTGTACTTTAGTATGGTCCATGCTAATACTACATTAGATATGGTGACAACATTTGACTATTGGCACATCTCATTACTTTTGTAATGGATTTTTCAATGTACACATTAATGGAATTTCTTAATAGTTTGGAAATTTTAACACAATTTTTTAATTGTGCATTATTTTAAGTTTCAGTAATTACTTCCATTGGAGATATTTAGGAATTTTAGCACCCTTTATGGTAGTTCCTGCCCCCCCCCCCAATAAAATATTTATAAATAATTATAAGAAAGCTTTAAAGTCTTTAGCATGATTGAACTTATGCTACTGATAGTGCACTTACAATATAAATATAATAACAAGTAGGCCAATATTTCATTATGGATACCTATAAGTATTACATAGCCATGCACAGATAGAGAGCAAAGGAACGCATTGTAACTATATTAATTTAATTTTATCCACATGTGTGTGTGCATATGTATGTGAATATTATGTAAGTGATGTTTCAACTATTTCTTAATTACAAATGCAGTATACTATTTTTCATTTATATATACCATATACACAGCAAACAGCATTGAAACATGTTTTAATTTTTACTAATATATGCTGTAAATTAATATTACATCAACAAATAATACATTTCAACTACATTATTTACCAATAATATATCTGTATGCATGTAAATACATTAAGACATAATTTAATTAGGGCCCATATGCGCGTGTTTATTAATATTACAAAAGCCAACAGTACATTTCAACTATACCATTTATTTATTATTTACAAATATATTATTTTTCATTTATCTGTAAATTAAACGCATCATTGTTTAAAATTCAGCAAATATACACAATCCACGAAAAGAAATTACTTGTAAGTCGTAAATTTTCATGATCACTTAGCATCATTTTGACGTCGGTATCGTGCCCGGCAATTTCGGACATGTAGAACCAAAGATGAACAAGTAAAATTTTGCTTTTGCTAATAAACAAAGGATAGGAGAATTTGGAAAAAAAACTACGTTTTTACTCCGAATTATTTATTAATTTAGATAGTTATTTTTAAATTTATGCGATGAGTTTTCATTTTGACACATTACATAAGAGCCGCGTCGCGAATCCTCTAAGTAGGCAGGTCTAAACATGCTGTAAATAAACACCTCAGGAGAAATTTCAAATATAATTCGATCAAAAACCAAATATCTCAGTCAGTATTTGATTTTAATATACAATCATTTTATCCTTTTCACAGTTTTATGTACCTAATTCTAGTCTTAAACAATAATTCTCAATCTTTGTTTACAAATATTATTTGATTGATGTTTCTACCGCCCGAGATTTTCTACGCTGTAATTGGCTAAAGTTCAAATTGTCATGACGACAGATGTTACCTTAAATACTATTGGTCGAAAACAATCACGTGCTTTTTCCTGTTCGTTTCCTTTAGTTCAAACATGGCTGTCAAGAACTCAAAAACATAGTTGTTTTTAATCATTATTATTTTGCATTTGTGGGGAGTGTATTTTATTTGTTTTTATTGATTTTTAAAAGCCATTTTTACATAATCGAGAAAGAAGATTGATCAAGTGCACAGAGCGTCTTCCGCCATCGTGAAACGGGACCTTCGCGTCCCCCCTTGCTTGGCATTTCGACAGGCTGTTGCCGATCTCTTCTTTCTCGATTCATTCAGTCTTCACACTGACACAAAATTATGGCTGATGATCATGAAATTATTGGAAGTGCATCAGAGTTCATCAAAGGTGAGACATTCTATATAAACCTTGTAACAAGTTGTTTTATTTTTTTTTTAAAAGAAAATTGAGTCTATGAAAGACGACCTTTTTATGAATTTCAGTCTGAGCAGTAATGGAATGCCATACTTTTTCTTCTCACGATGACATATTTTTATCGTTAGAAAGAGAAACTTGAAGCAATTTTCTTTCTTTCGTGTAATTTTGAAAATGTCGAAAGTATTAAAAGTATATTTTATAAGAGATTTTCTTCAGTTATAAACTCATGTGATTTGATAAACTAGGCCTATCATATCCTATTCCTTGTAATACTCTTTATAGTTTAATAGTAAACAGTTTTTGTTGCATCAGAATAAATGTAATAAAAAAAATATTCACCTCCCCCACCTCCCACATACAGTAACCGAATGACTAAATTAATTTGTTTTATTAATCTTAACAACTTAAGCGCAACTTGATTTTGTTTTACCTATAAAATTATTTATATTGTCATAATTGTGGTCATTAACATTTATGTTATTTAATGAAAATTTTAAAATTAAAAAACAGATTCTAAGAGGGCTATAAAAACAAACTTTTAAAGCATAAAACACATTCCCACATTTTCTAGTTGTATACCCCTCCCCCCTGCACTATAATAGAACTAAGAAGTATATAAGAGTTTTCTTAGGATTTGTATTTTACAGCGTATTTTAGAAAAGAATGTAATTAAATAACATTTTTTTATATTTATGTAAATAAACTGAAGAGATACAATTTGTATTTTTAAACACAGCATTTAAAATGTTTCTTCATTTATTGAGTTATACTTTTTCTTTCTCTGTCTCTCTCTTACCCCCCCCACACACACACACACACACACATACATGCATAAAAATTTAAAGAGCACCAATATAAAGAATCTTGCCCTAAAATAATAATCGTGATGTTCAGCCTGTAATAACACATTTATGATGGATATATGAAAGCTTTTTGTATGCAAATAATTGTAATATATTAATTATTATTCTTTTTTAACTTCATTTTGCTGTTTTTAACTTGTGTTTATCTTCTTAAAATAATATACTTGTCACTGTAGTTTTCTCAGTGTCCCTTAACTATAATATTTCTGATATGAGGACGATAGTATCCACTAGTTTTAAAGACTAGATACTTCATATCATTGAAAAAAATATGTATGGGTATTTTGCATATTCCCAGTTTTCATTAATTTGAGATTACCTCAATCATATTCACCACTTACTTTAATAGTTTTCATTACTAATTAATACGTATTTTTGATTGTACTTTTGTAGTCATTACTACTACAGTAGATTTTGTCTAAATGCTGAATGTACATATTTTACATTTAACTTTTTAAGAGAAATATATCTTGTATTTATTACACTTAACAGGGGGAGAAATGGCTGTTTATTATTTGAAAAATAAAATCTAATATCTAAATTGGGTTAAAAGAATATAATTTATTAATTTTCTAATTAATTGATAATTCTTTCTCTCTCTATGAAAATTATGCATATATAAATAAAAATTAACTTTATATATTTAAATAATGCATTGTTCTTTGGATTTTGTTTATACCTCTTAAACTTTATAAATTAATGCAGATAAATTTACCTTCGTATTCCCTCAAATTATCAGTATATTTTGCAACTATAGAACATTGTATATCGGTGTGACAGAAATAAGGATATAAAACTTTAAAAGGCAATACATTTATGAATGTACTTGCTTTGGTAAATAATTATACTGTTTAATTTTATCACTGTGTTGAAGAGACAGTTGTCACATAAATAGACAGTATTCTGAAAATTAGTTGATGACTGATTACTTCACACAAGATAGATTATAGAATGGAATAGGTTAGAAAATAGAGGTGTTCAAAAACTTTCATTTAATGAATGGGTGGTGCTGCAAGAGTTATACTGATAGAGATCTTTGCATTAACTGTAGCTGCACTTAATTATATAAAATATATTGGAAAATGTATAAATTAGGATTCCTATAGAACCTAAACATTTTTTAAGATTAACCTCTCATTGAAAGACAGAAACACCCAATATGTATAATTGTATTATTGATATAGTTATTATTTGCTATTTTATAAGCTAACATTAGCTAAAAGTTTCACACACTCAAATACACTCAACTCTTATGCTTTAATATTACAAAGAATAATAATTAATACTTGTCCTTTTAATTTATTCATCCAGCAGATTTGGAAAACAGAATAAAACTATCTACTGTTGACAAAGTAAAAGCTTTCTACTAAATTCTAGATTCATCTGTTTTATTCATGCATGGAGAATAATGTAATTTATCTATGGTTATCAATACTCTTGTCTTACAGTTCTGCATCATCTTTTGTACTGAAAAGATTTTTGAAAAAGAAGTTATATTCACAAGTTTCATCTCCCTTAGCTGATAACCTATGCTTTTTCCCTAGAGAAATATTCACTTGAACTAATTAATTAATGAACTATAGAATGAATATGTACTCAATAGAAAATATAAAAATATATCTCCAAATGAATATTTTCTTTTTTTATTGTTACTAGATCGACTGTACTTTGCTACATTAAGAGCACGGCCCAAATCCACAGCACATACACATTACTTCTGCACTGATGAAGAGTTAGTGTATGAAAAGTGAGTATCCCTATTTAGATATTATTTTGTTTTTGGCATGGATAGTTTAATTATAATAATATTAACATTTATTATCATGAGGTTATTAAATACTGAATAAGTTGTATTTATTTAAAATAAAATTAGAACTACTTATTTCTTCAAAGAACCATATGAAAAATCCTGACATGGTAGTTTGTAATTAATAAATTATTTCTGAAAATTACACAGGTTTTAGTGTTGCAATGTGCTTACAATCTATCTGTATTTGCATGTCTTGGCACACTCTTCATTTTTTATTATTCAATTTATTGCCATAGAAAATTATTTTGTGATGGAATATTGCACTTGGGAATGTTTTATTTGTGAAGAATTCATTAGTACTAGAGTCCCAGTCATTTCTCTTTGGTTAAACTTGTATCTTTGTGTCTTTTTACCCATGCAGCATCTTTTTATAAACAAAATATTCTTTTATGAAAGCCAGAAAACAAGCACATTCTTGTGTATGCATGAGCTTACAGACCGGAGATTGTATACACACAAAAACTGTGCATACTAGTTACACAAAAGTATTGTTTAAAACATATTTTCTTAAGTTAGAAACACTGGTCTGAGAATCTGTATTCATTAAGTCGAAGAAATTGACACCTGTACTTTTTCAAAATTTTATAGATTTCTCTGTCACCTTGTCCATTCAGAGTCATAGTCAGTCACAAGAATGTATTTAGCATTAAAAGCTCATTGTCTTACACATACAATAATGTAATGCATATAAATATGTAATTATTAAATTATAAGAGCACTGTAATTAGCATTAAGAACTCCTAGTTGTAAACATCCAAAGCAGTTAGCATGTTTATGTAAATTGTAATACATGTATATCCAGTCAGATGTTTATGATAGTACTTATATTACAGTATTAGTAGTAGCTTCCTTCAAATTTTTAATTGTCTTAGACTTCATAATATATAGCACACCTAAGTATTTTGCTATTTAAGTGACTTCAGTGTCTGCTGAATAATTAAAATACTTCAGTTCTTTTGCAAGACATAGATTAAATTGTGCCAAAATAGAGGATTTCTATTGTATTAGAATAATACAGTATTAATTATTAGATAGTGAATTATGATTGATTTGTAATTTCTTTTTAAAGTAAACTTATTTTTTATTTTTTACTTTTCAGTTTCTATGCAGACTTTGGTCCGTTAAATTTGGGAAATCTATATCGCTATTGTTGTAAAATAAACAAAAAATTAAAGGTAAGATATGATATCCTGTAAATTCTTCTCATTTTTAATTTCTGTACTTGAATTGCAGATCTACAAAGAAAAAATGACAGAATGTTGCATTATGTAAACATACACACACTAATGCATTTGCATGCTAGTATAAATATATTTGAATAGCACATATAAGATATATATTGTTAATTGTTTTTGGCATGATTACAATAGTGTCTGAATATTTTTTATGAATCTGGTAATATGGTCATAATTATATCATAAAATAATAGCAAACAGACATTCACACTTTATTGTAATGCACACTGACCTAAGGTTTACTACATGCACACACACACACACACACACACACTGTGGGTCTTTGTTGGAAAATTGGGCACCACTAGGGCTATGCAGGAGTATATTTATGTTCTAGATGTAGGCTGCATTATTGAGTATTTGTAATTAAAGCTTTGATAATATGAACTAAAGATAATTGGTTTTAATTATAATCTATTTTATTTCAGTCATTTTCTCTGTCTAAAAAAAGAATTGTACACTACACCAGTTTTGATGCAAGAAAACGGGCAAATGCTGCATTTCTCATTGCTTCTTATGCTGTGAGTACTGTAATGTTTCCTTGGATAATTTCTTTTTTCTTACTTACAGGTGTTTTGCATTTATATGAAGCATTTATTCTCTATTGAGCCTATACAAAATGTGACAAATTCTAGGAATTCTCCCTCCCCCACCCCTCCTCCCCCAAGTAAGCTGTATTTAATTGCTTAACACGCTAGTAATTTGTTGTCTTTAAAGTAGTCTCCTTCTGCAGCAATATAGTGAGTAAGTTGATACTTCCACTATTCAGAACATCACTGCAGCTCCTCTCCTGGAATGCTGTTTTTCAGGATAATCATTGTGTATTTCTGACTTTTGGCAGCATCTAAAAATCTGGGCCCTTCAAAGCAGATTCCAGTTTTGATAGTAACAAAAGTCACAAGAGACCACATTCAGCAAATATTGTGACTGGTCCAATTTTGATATTAGTTATAAAAACATTTTATTTTATATATATTTTTTTTTTTGGTGGTGATGGAGAGGGACAAATTCTTGAGTAGAAAGCACTTCATGAGCAGGAACTTTGTTTTGACATGAAATCCAAGCACCAGCAAAAGTCCAGGCCTTTAGCAATGAGCATCATCAGCCAGTATTTTTAGGAAAAATGTTTGTTCACTGTTCAGTCTTGTTTAAGAAACTCAAAGTCAACAATTCTCTTAAACTTAAAAAATAAATCTGCATTGCCTTCACTTGGACAGTACCAGAAATCAGATTCAAGCAATAATCATTTTGAAGAGAATTCCAAAAAAGGGGTTCTTTATTTTAAACAAGGGATTTTTTTTGACTTACTAAATGTATTGCTGTTACACAAGAAGACTACTTGGCAGGTGACAGCACCTTCATTGTCAATAGAAAATATTATTGTGAAGAGATTATTAGTATTTAAGTAGTTAAATGCAGTTTTTCTTCAGGCATTCTGAATTTAATTTGTCACATCTCATATACACTGTACACATCATAGTATATGCATTATGATGCAACTTGTATAATATTTTTGTTATAGATGGATGATTGAAGTGCAGAGTGGGTTAGGAAGAAAGAAATGGTTAAATTTCCAGAAATTGATATTTTCTTTTTGTCCATATACTTAAGTTATAATGATTATGCACGTATAGTGCTTTCTTTAGTGTAACTGGTAGTTGGTATATTGGATCAGTTTTATCAGTAAAATTACAATATGAATTGAAAATAGTAAGTTAAAGTGAAATTTATTACCTCTTTTATAATTTTGTTGTGTAGCTTTATTGTTGTTAATACAATAATGGTCTTTATAATTTTTAGATCATCTATTTAAAAAGAACACCAGAAGAGGCTTACAAACCATTGGTTGCAGGATCCAACCCTCCCTTTTTGCCTTTCAGGTAAAGCCTTTTTTTATTGTTCAGAGTTAAATGTATATTTTGTCATATTCATGTTTATTTCATTTTCTAGTTATTACTTTTTGAAAGATATTGCAAAAAGTCATAGTGGAATGCTATATGGCTAGAACAGATCTTTACTATATGCAAATAAAAGAAAATTCAAAGAATTCTGATTATAAACAAAAAAAATAATCATATTGTCTTTGTTAAAATCTATCCATGTTATCTCCCATTATGAATCAAAAGACCAAATAAATAGTAGGGTCAAGAAAACTGGGTATGTACAGATTTCATCAGCCAATATTTCATAAATAAATACAAAACAAAAAAGCAGATATCTCGGGTTTTTCTTTTACACAAAATTAAAATTCATAATTAATAATTAAATGCAGTACTTATCTCAACTTGCCATTTCTCCCAGTTAATAAAGTGATGGGAAGCACGCAAACACACATGCAAATGCACACATACTCAGTGTTTTAATTTCTTTGAAATATGAATTTATTACAGGCAGAAAATCATTTCCTGGTTGGTTGAATAATGACACTTCATTCCTCATCCATTAACAGTGATAAAAGCATCCGATTAGTTAGTGCTTGTGTGTGAAAATTTTCAAGCAAATAAACGAGATGTATTATGTTACCAATAAGTAGTGAAGCATAAATGTGAATTATTTTAACAAGAAAATATGCACATAGAATCTGGAATGTGGACAAAAGATGTGCAGACATTCTGCGATTGTTGTCATTTGAGGGATCATAACTGCCAGTTGTACTAGTCTTGTATAGCTCCTCTTATTTGACTGGCAATATTTGTAAACATAAAGCTCTTGTCATTTGGCTGGTCATTACTGGCAATATTTGTAAACATAAAGCTCTTGTCATTTGGCTGGTCATTACTGGCAATATTTGTAAACATAAAGCTCTTGTCATTTGGCTGGTCATTACTGGCAATATTTGTAAACATAAAGCTCTTGTCATTTGGCTGGTCATTACTGGCAATATTTGTAAACATAAAGCTCTTGTCATTTGGCTGGTCATTACTGGCAATGTTTGTAAACATAAAGCTCTTGTCATTTGGCTGGTCATTACTGGCAATATTTGTAAACATAAAGCTCTTGTCATTTGGCTGGTCATTACTGGCAGTATTTGTAAACATAAAGCTCTTGTCATTTGGCTGGTCATTACTGGCAATATTTGTAGACATAAAGCTCTTGTCATTTGGCTGATTACTAACAGTATTTGTAGATGTAAAGGTCTTGTCATTTGTCTGATTACTAACAGTATTTGTAGACGTAAAGGTCTTGTCATTTGTCTGATTACTAACAGTATTTGTAGACGTAAAGGTCTTGTCATTTGTCTGATTACTAACAGTATTTGTAGACGTAAAGGTCTTGTCATTTGACTGATTACTAACAGTATTTGTAGACGTAAAGGTCTTGTCATTTGTCTGATTACTAACAGTATTTGTAGGCGTAAAGGTCTTGTCATTTGGCTGGTCATTACTGACAGTATTTGTAGATGTAAAGGTCTTGTCATTTGACTGATTAATAACAGTATTTGTAGATGTAAAGGTCTTGTCATTTGTCTGATTACTAACAGTATTTGTAGATGTAAAGGTCTTGTCATTTGACTGATTAATAACAGTATCTGTAGACGTAAAGGTCTTGTCATTTGACTGATTACTAACAGTATTTGTAGATGTAAAGGTCTTGTCATTTGACTGATTACTAACAGTATTTGTAGGCGTAAAGGTCTTGTCATTTGACTGATTACATTATTGTAGGCGTAAAGGTCTTGTCATTTGGCTGGTCATTACTGACAGTATTTTTGGACGTAAAGGTCTTGTCATTTGGCTGGTCATTACTGACAGTATTTGTGGACGTAAAGGTCTTGTCATTTGGCTGGTCATTACTAACAGTATTTGTGGACATAAAGGTCTTGTCATTTGGCTGGTCATTACTGACAGTATTTGTGGACATAAAGGTCTTGTCATTTGTCTGATTATTAACAGTATTTGTAGATGTAAAGGTCTTGTCATTTGGCTGGTCATTACTAACTCACTAATACCTTTTTGCTATTTAAATCTTGCAATAATAGGAGAAAGTTTCTAAGCAGTTCTGTACGTAACTACCATATACATATTCATGCAAATGCATATACACACCTACGTACACGGTGTAAATGAACTGCAATCTGTTTTATTATTTGGATTTTCCTGTGGGTTTTTACAATTCTCTTTTAAAAATGTAATTTAAATTTTTATGTTAATATTTATGTGTCAGGATTTTGAAAGTAAATCACTGATAATAATTTTAGACTACATGGTTCATATTTTTAATATCATAGTATCTGGTTTATTTTGAGACACTGTAAACATAGTTATTATACTAAAATTTAAAAGAAGGTTAAAATGGATTAGTTATAAACATTTTTAGATTCAGCAAAGATAACTCTTGGTGTTAATTAATCAGATTGATTGAACAATAGGTGTTAGTTAGTTGTTTACTTGTAATTATTTGTTTTTTTTTATAAAGAAGAAATCATTACTTTGCTGAGAGAAAATATCTTTTCATGTTTATGTTGCTTCAATTTTTTTGTTGTTTAGCAACAGTGGAGAATTTTGATTAATGCAACACAACAGAATTCAGTGTAGGTAGTGCTAGAAATTTCATTCTGTTGATTTTGTCATAAGAAAGTAGATAAGCTAAGCTTTCTGTCTGCAGAGTTGTATGGAAATAAGCAATAATGTGGAGCACTTTTGACCATACTAGTATTGATTATTGATTACTGTGCATTGTAAACATATCTGACTCAGAGCACAAGAGGTCATTAAATAATGTTGAGCTGTTGTCAAGAAAAGGTTATCAGATACTCTATATATAACTTTGACCTTACTGTTGAAGCACTATAGTGTCAAATGGGTCTGAAAGTAAGTACTTGTGTTCAAAATTAATACTTTACCAGTATGAGTATTTCATACTGGGGATTATTGAATAATGTACTTATATTTGAGATAATTGGAATATCAAGACTCTCAAATAGGATTTTCTTTTAAATTAAAGACAGTCTTGTCACCCGTAAATTATTTTGTGTGTGTGTTGTAAAAAGGCTGATCCAGTACCAAGTACTTCTTGTTCCTACCATCTTGAAACAGTTCAGTGTACATTTGAAAC
Source organism: Sinotaia quadrata (assembly GCA_028829895.1). Lineage (NCBI taxonomy): Eukaryota > Metazoa > Mollusca > Gastropoda > Architaenioglossa > Viviparidae > Sinotaia > Sinotaia quadrata. Next base: position 90,078,618 of record CM054178.1, read on the forward strand.
ATTTTAGTGTGTTTGCCAACATTAAGCATGTATAGTTAGATTTATATCTTGGATTGAATAAAATTACTCATAAGTGTGATAATGGTAATGTAAACTTTTTTTAATCCACTTTTTTCAATAAAATATCTTGTTTCAACATTTTTTTTTGTTTCCTCTTAATTAGTTTTATATTGAAGAAAATTGATTAAAGTAATTGGATTATATTCTTTAAATTCTTTATAAAAAGATACACTTTAATAGTCATATCTTTTTCTTGAAAACATTTATAGAGATGCATCATTTGGCCCATGTTCCTACAACTTAACTCTCTTAGACTGTCTCCATGGACTCAGTAAAGTAAGTATATTTCATCCACAGTCATAATTATTCATTCAATGATACTGGTACTTTTATCAGAATTTAGAACACATTCAGAGTTCCCAATAGAACTTTAAAGGAGATAAAAATCATAAAGCTTACTTTGTTAAGTCTAATCTCAACTCTACTTGAGTCAGTTATTATATTGTCCCATATTTGTAAAATTATAGAATTTTTATATCGTATTTTTATTTAAATTGGTTAAATATACTTGAATACTTGAAGCTAAAAATACTGTAAAGCAAAATTTTTGTATCAGACTAAGATATTTCCCATGAGTTATATTTGAATCACAAACAGTTGTGTTGGTTTACTTTAACACATTCCACCTGACTAAATTCATTTGACTGTAATCCAAGCTCAAAATGTCTAGTACTTTTTTCTACAAAAATAATACCACTGCCTGCATCAAATCTAAGTATTGTTACAATATTGTATAGTACAAGTATTATTGCAGTATTCTAACTTTGCATAAACTTTTGTTTATTTTCTTATCTGTGACCATGAATTATGAACAGTCAGAGTATAAAGAAGATTCAGATACATAATATGCAAAATTAGACCTTTTAGTCAGAAAAAAATAATTGCTTATCCTTGTAAAATGTATTCATCACAAATATTTTCATGTGTTTCCCTCTATTGTTTTAATGTATAAATGCATTAATGAACTTCATTCATATATAAGTTTAAAGCTTGTGTACTATATAATACAATGGCTGATGATATATCAGTGTCATCTTACACTAATACATTTTGTAAACTAAAACATAGACTGTGAATCTGGTGATAAGTCTTAAAAGATACCTCACATTTTCAAATCTGAATATGCTAAAGCATGTCTCTGTGATTTCTTTATTCCCCACTTACTTCTTTTATCAACATGTTACAGATCACAGATTGCTTCAGACAAATATTCTTTATAATTATAATAAATATTATTCTGTCTTGTATTGAGGAAAATCAGATTTGAAGATCCCAACAGTCAGAACTTAAAATCCAAGCTGTCATAAGAGATTGTAAACTAACATATTTTCTGGTAAATTCAGAAGAGGTTCAAAGCCACCATTATTGTGATTTTTATTATATTTGGTTAATTCTTCACTAAATGGTAGTCTCTTTTTCTAATTATTTGCTATTATAAATTTTCAAAAGTTTTCTTAGAAATCTGCTGCATGCACACACATTCAGATATTTATTTTCTCTTGCAGTCCAACTTATTTTCTTATTCATTTTGCTTTACTCTTGCCAAAGCAGGAAAACATGGATATTGAGCAACTTTTAGTTTTAGTGGATGCCAGTCACAAAGTGAACATGTAATGTAAAATGAATAAAGTGAACATTTATTGTAAAATGAATACGATTTTTAAATAAAAGTGAGTTGTAATCTGTTTTATCTGATAAATTATTTTTTCTTACTTCTTCAGACAATTAGAGAGATGTAATATTTAATATTAGGCAATTCAGATAAACATGAAATTCTCAAATCTTCATTCCTATTATTTATTCACAATAACATTTTCAAAAAAGTAATATTAATTTTTCTCTGTTGAAAATACACAATACTATAAATTTATATTATCATGTTTTAAGATATAAAACCGTGTGAGTCTAAAACATGCAAATGAATTACACACCACCAGTGTAACAGATGTTTATTATACTTATTCAGGATAATATATTAAAGCAGTTCATTTATTTACCACATTGTGGCCGTTTTTGATCCCCTACTGGTCTTTTATCCACTTATGCATACAAATTACAGTAGAATTATACACCACTACAAATTCTTTTGAGGCGTACTTATGCAAGTATTTGAATTGTAGACCACCAAATTGACTAATGCTTATCTGTGACTAATCTGTGACATACTTATGCAAATATTTGAATAGTACATCGTCATTGACAGATGTTTAAGATATGTATTTGTAATGAACTCATGCATATGATTTCAGACTACTAGTTTGACAAATGTTAAAATAAATTTATTTTCTCCCTTTTTTTTAGGCACTTGCTAATAGCTTCTTTGATTTTGAGACATTTGATGTTGATGAATATGAACATTATGAGGTAAGGAATTTTCTTGTGGTAGTGTTCTAAAATTTAGTTTGCAGTGTAATGAGTTAAATAAAAGCAGTGAGTTGTATGAATTTATTTGTTAGATGTAATTTAGTCTTATTACCATCATTTCGAGTATTTTTTTTGAAGTGTGGTTTAAATGAAACTTTTTTAATTGCAAATTTATCATTTTAGAATAAACAGTTATGTATTCATTCCATTGTTAATTTAAGTTACCTACTATTATGTTTGCAGAAAGTTGAAAATGGTGATTTCAACTGGATCATTCCAGGAAAATTTTTGGCTTTCTGTGGGCCACATCCAAAATCTAAAATTGAAAATGGTTTGTGTTAAACTTTCCAATAAAAAAAATAATTTAATCATTTTATCTTAATTTTTTAATTAGTATTTTTCATAAAATTTACTTTCTTATATAGTTTGCTGATTACTGCGATACGTATTTATGTCATCTATATGGATGAAATTGGTTTGGGTAGTGCTCTCATATGAAAATTTATGGAAGTGTGAATTTTTTATGGTTTTCATAGTTTGTTAATTTTGTTGAAAATGGTGTGGCTAAACTGTACAGTTTGGTCATTATGCGCTAATTTTCTTCAGTAGATCAGAGCAATAATAGTATTAAATATTCATCATAGTGAGCATAATGAGCCATTTTTCTTTCATGCAATCACACGGGCATTCCAGAGAATGTGGTATAATTCCATATATAAAGCAATATATAAAGTTCACATTCTTCATTGACAGTCAGACACTTGTTTCTGCATCTGCTGGAAGTGAGAGTGTTGATGGTAACAAATACAGATGCTACACTTTGACCTGTTCTCAGTACACTTCAGTGAACCAAGTATGAGTTGTTAGTACCAAACATCTGAGTTCAATGCTGCCCAGTAGAACACCAGATAAATAGCTAATAGAGGTGACTCCAAAGGTAATACTTACTTACACATGCCTGTGATGGAGGAAACTCGATCATTTAAGTTCCTATCAAAGGTAGTAACAGTAGAGATGCTGGCAGTCTCCTTCTAACAGAAACATGGAAACATACTGTAATAAGCTATTTCATCAATATAATCTCTTCAGAAAACGCATGGTGATTTAGCACCTAAGGGGATGAAATTGACAGACAATTTTTTTGCTTAGGTAGGCAGTACTAATGTGGTACACAGACTGAAACAGGTGTGAAAGTACATCACATTTTGGGATGACTGGATATTACAGCATCAGGCCCTCTTGGCCAGACATTCTGACTCCATTTTAATGAACCCTTCTTCCTTCAGATTCCTAGCAACATATCTTCATTGGTACATGCTGCATAAGATATTTTTTGTAATGGAATGCTCAGTTACTAATCTTTGACCCTCATCCTTTCTAGATCAGACCATGTGGCAATGGACACTTGACTGAATGTCTTCCCTCTGGCCATATGTTGATTCTCCAAAGTTTTGTGAAATTTAGACAGTTGGTAGGTAGCACTCTGATTTTGATAGCTCCCTGGGAAAGCATGAATAAGCATTTTGTTAGAGTATGTGTTGGAAAATGTGAGAAAACTGCCAGTCAGAGATAACCTGCTGAAAAACTTCATTTCCCCCTATCTTCCACCTGAATTTGGGATAGTTTGCAGTTCATATGTTGTCAAGTGAGCATTACAGTTGAGTCATTCAGTACGTGATCATTAGTATACATTACAGTCTTACAAGACTGGCACTTTTATAGTTTATCAGGTGAAATTGAATGTTCTTTTGTCGCTGGTTCGAATTTTAGAGTTTTGACACACATAACCTCATTAATATTTCTATTGTTGCATCAGCTGATTTCATTAACTGTATAAAATCCCTATGATTAAGGGTTAATAATTCCATGCTTGTTTTTTTTAATAAAACAACTATATCTTACAAGATTTGATAAATGTGTTGGCTAAAAATGGCAAGAAGAGTGACTCAAATCTGACAGTTTTACCCACTTGGGATCTGAAAATAGTTTTGAATTATTTAAATCCTAGTCTTTTTGAACCTTTGTTAATAAAGAGTTTAAAGCCTTGTCTTTTACAAAACTTTTTCCTTTCATAGTATTTATTAGGTATTCATTCCAAGCTAGTTGCACTTTATTTAATAAAAACAATTGTATTTAGCAGTCTACTTGCAGATTATTTAAACTCCTGTATATATATTGGAATTTCTGTAAGCTTCAGTAAAAAATATATTCTACACATTATATAAATTTACAATACCAACACTTATAAAATACAGAATTTTATTATTTATGTTTACGAGGAAGGAGACATAGACACATAAACTTATCTAAAATGTGAAAAGTTTCATGGTTTCATAAAGTTTTTGAATATTTAAGGTTATATCAGTTTCATAGCAGGTGTTTTCCTCATTCTTTGCAAAACAAGAAATTGGTGTGCTAAAGTTTAATCATTAAAATAGTGTGTAAATGTACAAAGCTTTCACTTCTTCTAATACCAGAATAAAAGATTAAGATTATGCAAACAAAGCACACACACACACGCACGCACGCCCACGCACACACACACACACGCCCACACACACACACACACACACACATGCCCACACACACACACACACACACGCCCACACAGGGTTAAAAGTAGGTTTACAGTTATTAAACTACCTTTTATAAAAACATTCCTCAGAGTATAAATCTAACTTACATAAACAGCTTTTTCCTTGCTAATTGTAATTTATTTTATTATGTAAAGCTAACTTTTTACTTGATAATATTTTTTTTATTTATATTCAAATAAATAGTCTACGTGTTAACTGTAAACCTACTTTTGGGCCACCCTGTATGTATATATATATATATATATGTATATACATACACACAATCATTTGATGATCAAGCTGTAAAATGTTAGGGTGATGTGGGAGGAAATGGTTACAATTATTTCGTTTTGACATTTATTTTATCCAGAGATACATATGCTAGTTCATTTATCAAAATATCTCTATTTTATCAGGATACCCTCTTCATGCACCTGAAGCTTACTTCCCCTACTTCCGCAAACACAAGGTAACGGCTATTGTGCGACTCAATAAAAAGATATACGATGCCCGGAGGTTCAAGGATGCTGGGTTCGATCATTATGAATTGTTTTTTATAGATGGCAGTGTTCCAACTGAAAATATTGTGCGACAGTTCTTGGAGTTGTCAGAAAACACAGATGGTGCTGTCGCAGTGCATTGCAAAGGTATTTTTATATTTTACCTTATTTCATTTCATTTTAATAACTACTTCCAACATTTTAAATGTATAGTAATTCTCTTCAGTACAATTTCTAATATCTTTCATGATGGATATTCTTACCAATATAGTGAAACCCTAATTTTCCACCTGATTTATGGAAAGTTACTGATCAGATAAACTGATAAGTCAGATGAGTGATGGCCAGAAGAATGTGGGCATAAATATAGAAAAGATACATTTATGCCTTTGAAAAAAATTGTTGATTTACAGTTAGTGAATTGATCCAGAAGATCCTGGACCTTTCCCTCACTTTGGTTTTAAAATAAGCAGTAACAAAAATTAAAGAAAATTTAAAAGAAACACATTTATTGAGGTCAGTGATTTGAAGATATGAAATAAGGAAATTAGCTGTCTTCACACTACTATAAATGCAACTGCTTAAAGAAAGTGGTGAAATTAAAATTTGTGTGTTGAATAAGTATTACTGTTGTCTTAGGTCAGCATTTGCACAAAGATCATTTTTACCTCCCGATGCCTACACTTTGATAGACATTTTTAACATTCCAATATAAGAAAATGTGACATTAAAATATTGTTACAAATCACCAGAAGACAATAAACACTATCTCTGTACATTTTAAAACAATGCATATAGAATATTCTGAAAAATCGATGTGCTTTTACCTTCTATCGGTTGCGAGAAACCGGTCCACTACGAATCTACTGGCCCTTGATCATTGATGCATCTCAAGTGGATATCTTTTAAGGCGTGGTCCACCCTATTTATATGCTAAAGCACACCTAAGCTTTCTAAAAATCCCAGACTGAGTCAGAGGCAAAACACACATCTGTATGTGAACCGCAAACACGTTATTTCCACTGACTCATCAATTGCTCAGTGGTCAGTCTAAAATATTTATATGCGAAAACAACCCAGTATTTCCTCTAGGTGAGCATTGCATTTAACGACTCTATTCACATCATAGATAAGATGAACTGTATTATACATTATAGAATAATGGAATACATCAATTAAAAAAAAACCTGCTAATTAAATGAGCATAATTTGCCTCAACCCGTGATAGTGTTCACACAGTAAATAATGGTTATTTGGGTTAGTTTTCATCATTGTAAATGATGATTATTTGGATTTTCGTTCATCATTGTAAATAACAATTTATGGGGTTAGTATTCATTCCTGTAAATATTGGTTATTTGGATTAGTGTTCATCATACTACATTGTATATAACAATATTTGGATTAGTGTTCAGCTCTGTATACAATGGTTATTTGGATTAGTATTCATTCCTGTAAATATTGGTTATTTGGATTAGTGTTCATCTTTGTAAATAATGTTATTTGGATTAATGTTCATCATTGCTAATAATGGTTATTTGGATTAGTGTACTCCATTGTATATAACAATATTTGGATTAATGTTCAGCTCTGTATACAATGGTTATTTGGATTAGTATTCATCATTATAAATAATGGTTATTTGGATTAGTGTTCTTCTTTGTAAATAACTGTTGTTCAGTTTAGTGTTCATCATTGTACATTACAGTATTTGGATTAGTATTCATCATTATAAATAACTGCTATTCGGATTAGTGTTCATCCAAGTAAACAGTTATTTGGATTAGTATTCATTCCTATAAATAATGTTTTTGGGATTAGTGTTCTTCATTATAAATAACACTTATTTGGTTTAGTGTTCATCGTTGTAAATAATGGTTATTTGGATTAGTATTCATCTCTGTGAATAATGTTTTTTGGGTTTAGTGTTCATTATTGTAAATAATGACTATTTGGATGAGTGTTCATCCCTGTAAATAACAGATATTTAGATTTTAGACCACATATTTCTTTTTCTAATTGTCTTTCTTTCATTTTCTTGTAGGCTAAAGCATTCTTTCACCAAAATGAGATATACAATTTTAACATAAATTTGCTTTATACGTTCAAGTATACTTTGTGCAATATACTTCAGTTATTTTTCTTTTTCATGCAGATCATTATGCACATATTATAGGTTTTATTTTATTTCTTCAGCTGGGCTGGGTCGTACGGGTACTCTAATCGCTTGCTACATGCTGAAGCATTACAAGTTCACGGCAGCAGAAGCTATTGCCTGGTGCCGCATCTGCAGACCTGGATCTATTATTGGACCCCAGCAAAATTTTTTGGAAGAGTGCGATTTTTGTTTACTTCTATTTCACTTCTAAGCAGTAGATAAGAATTTAAGTCAGAGTACAAATATACTTGAATGTTCTGCTATTAACTCCCTTTCCTTACATATATGAAATTGAGTTTAGTAATAGATTGTATAAAATACTTTCTTTAAATTTTCTTTCTTTCCATCTTTAGCCACATCACTGTTGGGCCTTTGAAAAAAAATGGAATTCATTTACCATAGTATTTTCATTGTACCTATGAATTTAAAAGCTAAATATCTCAAAGCAAATACAGATAACTGTATGCTGTAAGTTTGTTTTCTTCATTGATTGAAATCATGCATATGAAAGATCCCTCTAGTTTTTTCCAAAAGGCTTTGCCTTGACTCTAAAATTATCATAAGCTTCATAGAAATCATCTATATAAAAAAATCATTAAAATTTTTATACAGTGTTTCAACTTGTTTTAATTGTCATTTTAACTGGTTCAGTCTAAATCCATAATATCTTGCCTAGCATGATGCCATACTGTTTATTTTTTAATTTGCTTTCATGAAGATTCTCTACAGTCTAAATATAGTATGATTTGATAATTAATTTATGTTAAAACTGATTGAAAGGAAGTCATTAAATATATTTATTAAGCTGTGAAGGCAGTGTGTGTTCACATATTCATTTCTATTTATTAGAAGCTGGTCATTGTTTGTCCTTTGACATTATTCTAATTAACTGAGATGATACAATAAAAAATGTTTAGTTTTTTTTAGAGTCGTGTTTACAGTCTGGGATCCTAGTAACCATCTTATTGAAAACTTCATCACCATACTGTCTAGACAAAATCTGATCTAGTAACATTTCAGAGTTGGTTCTTTGCAGGAAAAAATAATGATGGCTGTGTGGAGGAAATTTATTTTTTATTTAACTACAATGCTGAAATTGTTGTTGGTTAAATAAGAAGAAATAAGATGTTGAACATATATAGTTCATTTGTTGGACAGAAAGCAAGCCTGGTTATGGATGCAGGGTGATTTGTACCGTGCCAAACTGAAGGAGCAAGCCATGGACAAAGGACACCAGCGGGAACGGCATCACAGTGTCTCTCATCTTTTGTCAAGTGTGGATGATATGCGGATACATGACGCCATTGAAAATGACAACCGCTTCAGCAATTATGACAATGTGAATTTTAAATTATTTCAAGTTAAAATCATTTTAAAAATTATTATAACTTTCAAAAAGATAGTATTTTTTATTTTTGGCTCTGATCATTTTGTCATTTCATGCATTGATTGGTATAAGAACATCACTGTTTAATGTTTATTTGTATCTAGATGAAAAGAATATAGTCTGGTAATTATATTGCTAAGTTATGAAAAATTTTTCTTTCATTTATTGCTTTGATCATAAAATGATAAGTAGAATTGTTGGCCTGTGACTAAACTGTGATATTTCAGATATTATTTTGTAGATATATGAACCACCTGTGACTCGGAGTGCTGAAGTAGAGACACAAGGAGATAAATTGAATAAGATCAAATTGCTTCGGAATCACTCACGCACTGCAGCTACTGGATCTGTTGCAGTGTAAGTATGAGAGACCAATCAATGACAATTGCTTGTGCACACATTTTTTTCTTTCTTACTGTACTGTTACCTGAAAGTATCTTCTTTGCCAAACCTTGTTTTAAAACTTTTGTTTCAAACCATTTACATTTTGGCAATTCGAGTCGATAAAACCTAACTACTAATCTTAATCTATTATAGAATTAGATTGATTGAGAATGGCTTTACTCTAAAGTGAAACAAGATTCTGTATTACAATTATTTGATCTTGGTTTAATCTGCAAATTGAATTTGACAAAATGTTAGTAAAATGTTATTTTTATTTTATTTGTTTGGGAGAAGCAAACATGTATTTTTTTCTAAATGTCATGGAGATTAGAAAATGACAGACTTGAGATTCTGATCATTAAAAATACTTTATAAGCATTATGAATATTAAAAGCTCATATAATCAAGACTAATATCAGAAGAAATATAAATATGAGTATCTGGATAGATTTTAAAATTATATTACAAACAAATGTCAAACCACAAGATTGAAGGAATTAGTTAAAGGATTGGTTTAAAATTACAATGTAGAATGAGCTATTATTAATAATAGTAAAAGTTTTTATTTGCCATAGATATAAAAGTATAATTATGTAGCTAACAATAAAAGTCATGATGTCTAATATTCAAGATATTTGACTATAATACTAATAAATAGAAAAATTATAGAAGAGGCAATTAAACTAAAAGCACAATAATAAATTTACTATGCAGTTTTTTTTTCATATTTGTGTTAGTGATTATTTTATCACGATATGAAATTTTGCATGCCTTTGTGAAAGAAGGCTTTGTGTGTGTGCGCATGCATCCTTGTTATTTACTGTAAGATGTCTTTCTCTGTTTGTTATGTATGTGTATGCATGCTTGTTATTAACTGAAAGAGGACTTTCTGTATGTGTTATCTGTGTGTGTGCGTGTTCGTGCGTGCATGGTGTTCTGGTTCATGTTTCACTATTTACCTTCATTTGTGGAGATTGTGTTAATTTGCTGTCTTGATACTTTGCAGGATTGAGATTATTTTAATTTAGTGTCTTGACACTTATTTGGTTTGCAGGAATATAAGCTATGATCATCTGTAAATGAAAGAATCCCAGTTTGGTGTAAATATAAAATGATATTAACAACAATATCAATTTTTGTTCATGATTCTGTTATTTTGTATTTATTGTTTTCTTCAATTTATTTTATATTAATAAAAATATTAATAAGAATAATATTCCTCAGAAAACTCATTTGAATAACGCAAATATATCCCAATAATTCACAAATTCAGTTTAATACAATTTTTTTATAAATGACTAATCAGTGAGTCATATATTTGTTTTACTTTTTTTTAAAAGTAAAAGTTATTACTTTCATTAATGATATGAGTTTTGCTCAAATAAGTATCTGACATAGCCCTTCAAAACAAAATGCCAGTACAGCCACTAGAGCATTTTACTTGTCTAACACTCAGTCTTAGAGATTTCTCTTTTGCCCTTTCGTCCTTTACAAAGTGAAACCATAATTAATAGAGAAATAACTTTAGGATGCTATTCTTTGCTGAGAAACTTGCTATCATTATTGTTTCCAGTTTGAGCTAATTGACATTATAAACTATTATGAAATATGACTGAAGTAGATTAGTTTTGTTGAACTGCATTTAAATTTATTAATCATGTTCTCTACCTTCTCAGCTGGCGGTATTACTCATTATCTCTGTCTTCAATACTATCATTATTACTTTTTTCCCTCTAATTTACTCTTTCAAAAATGTGAAAAAATGAATTAACTGATTAATAATATAGCCTTAATAAAATAGCAGGGCAGTTTATAAATTTACCAACACAAGTCAGAATACAATTATATACTCTTTCTTTTCTTCCTGTGGTAAATTTAAAACTGATTAACATAATTTCAGTTTGTTGATCCAAGAACTTTGAGATTTTGGTGTTAATTGAGGACTGTATAACTGTACTTTTAGTTGTTTGTTTATTTGTTTTGTTTTTACACTGTGTCTTGGCACAGTTATTTACTTTTGAGAAAGTGACTGCTTGAAGGATATTTCTTTATTTTGGAATTTGGATTTATTTTCTCACCTGCATAATTGACACCTGTCTAAAAATATTTTTGATTCATTTCTTTGTGTTGTGCATTTTGGAAATTTTTTCCTGTGTTCAAAAGTTTTTATGTTGTGACATTTTATATAGATGCCAGCAATGATAATGTCAAACTTAGTAAGGTATGCCGCCGTTGTCCACAAAACTTGAACTCCTAATCATTTAATTACTTTGAAAATTTACATTCTGTGTGTCTACTCACTCATAGATGAATGCATCCAATGAGAATTTACATTCTGCATGTCCACTCATTCGTAGATGGATGCATCCAATGAAAAATTACATTCTGCATGTGTCCACTCGTAGATGAACACAGCCAATTAAATGAAAAATTACATTCTACATGTGTCCACTCGTAGATGAACACATCCAATAAAAAACATGCATGAACAAGACAAGAAAATAAAATTTAAGCAATCATATTTTTTATGTTTGTGATCATTTATTTATTATTTTTAAGTCTAATTTTTACGTTTGAAATTTAATTCTTTGTGCTGAAGTTTAAACAGGAGCTGAATTTATTTAAAATATTAACATTGGTAGAGTAATGAAAATGTATTAATAATGAACTAATGGGTTGTCTAAATGCTTTCGCTGCCTGATTGATTCTTATTAATGCTTCATTTGTCTAAATTTTGAGCAGCAGCACAAAAGAATATAATTTTGTGACCTGATGGAGTGAAAGTTAGTCGTTAGTCTTAGATATTGAATGAATGATGTCAATCTCCAGTGATTATACCATGAACTGTGATCTTCGACTGTAGTCCCTCCATCCCATATAAATGATTAAATCAGACTCATAGAATAGAATGATACTATCAACAAACAAATGCACTAATACACATATATAGGATTAAAAGTGACGGCTGTAATTACTATATTCATTCTATTTCTCTTTTTAACAGAAATAAGTAAATAAATAAGTAAGCTCCTACCCTTTTGACTAAAAGAGATAAATATGTGCCAAGTAATGCAACAAATGAAATATACTAAAACATCATTGCCAAATGACACTGTCATTTCATTAATTATAATGGAAATTACATTCCAACAATTATTTTCAGTATTCTCATTTACTTAGTGACCTTAACTGTTATGGTGGCACCAAATTAGTTTGGAAGTCTGTTTTCACCGTCAGTTTGAGGTGGCATGCCAACAAGAATAGACTAGAAGCTGTAAACAAGGGCTGTAGAAACTCTGAAGATTTATCTTTCATTCTCAGGAAACAATAATTGAGATAGGAAGAAGAGGTCAGAAATTAAATTCATTCACATAATCTCATCCATTCACTTTTAATTAAAGAAAGCTACTCTACAAATAGCACTAATATCTAAATATAAATACAGAATTTCTTATACAAGGAAATGTGAATAAACTAATTAGCAGTCCTGAAATATAAAAACCAGGCATTTAATTAACCAGTGACATATCTGGAATAAATAGTCCTAAGGATATATTTTTACTGCATTGTTTTTAATGGTTGTAGAAAAATTAGTATAGAACTTTTAACTGATTTATTGATGTTGTGTGCGTTATGATCCCATCACACCAGTATTTGTATTTAAATCAGGGAAATAAGTAAAATCCAAAGTAGAGAAAAATGTCTAGGACCTAGAGAAATGGTATCAGTTGGCTAAGCATGAATCAACAATCTTTTTCAAAGGTATAATAAATACGTCTTTGTCTTTTTATGAATTCCCATATTTATGATTATGACCATGTTCTTCCTTCTCTTCAATGATCCAATTTACTGGATAGTGGCCTCCCCAAAGTTAGATAACTATATAAGTGTATATGGTTTATATATATATATACACACACACAATCACACACACCAGTTCTTCTCAAATGCCCAGACTTGTGACAGTATTTGTTTATAACAGTTAAATGTGCCCCTATACCATTTAAAAAATAAGCTTATTCAGTTATTGGAAGTTATGCTGTTTATTTCTCACTTTTTAAATATTACTGTCCTGCTAGATTGCCTAGAGCTGCAAACTATAATGTCGACTTTTTAAATCTCACTGTCCTAGAACTGCAAACTATAATGTCGACTTTTTAAATCACTGTCCTAGAGCTGCAAACTATAATGTTGACTTTTTAAATCTCACTGTCCTAGGGCTGCAAACTATAATGTCAGCTTTTTAAATCTCGCTGTCCTAGAGCTGCAAACTATAATGTCAACTTTTTAAATCTCACTGTCCTAGAGCTGCAAACTATATCATCGACTTCAGTCATAGAAAGTCATACTCTGTATTTGCTTTTGATAAAAGGGCAGCAATAGTTAGGGTAGGGAGAATTAAAAGGAGAGTTAACTATCCTCTTTTACTTTAACTGAGTTACTAACTAGCTTTAAATGTTTTTTTGAAGGCTTTTATATTGACTTATTAATTGCCTGTGAGAAGCATGTGATAAATTTATAAAAATGTGGAAATGCTTTTAATTAATAAATTTCAAATACATTTTTGAATAGATAGTGACATTTCTATATTTAAAATTTCTCTTGTTGGTAGGTGGCACTCTTTTTGAAATTTTACAGTGTATTTTATAGAATGACTTGCAAATATTAGCTCATATTACAGTGACAAAATGGTTAGACACGAGATGTTTTCCAGTTTACAATTAACTACATTACACTTAAAAGCTTTATCCAATTTAGACTGTTATGTCATTCTCTTTTACAGTCAATAAATTATTATTATTATTATAAATTAATATATCTTTCTTTGTCAATCCATTATTTTTTATTTCTCACCACTTAAACCTGGCTCGTGCACTGACTGTCAGAACTAGCTTTATTTCATTGACAGTTTTCATTATGACATCATCCCTGTGTGAATTGTTTCAGGTTAATAACTGTCTTAAAGAAGGCATTCATTCAAGATCACAGTCAGACTTATTTTCCTCTTTAAACACCCAGTGAAAAACACTACAGCAATTTTATCTGTAACATAATTTCAGTATAATTTTTTTTTTTACTATGTAATCATAACATCATAAAGTTTGAAAACGTTTTGATTAAGTTGTTAATTACTTCTTGTACGTATTATAAGACTTTGTCCATGGTCACAATCTACTTCCTTTGTGCAGAAAACAATATTAATATAATTTTGTTGTTGTTCATAGAACAGTTTGAAATACAGTTAAACTCTCTGTCTGTCTGTCTATATATAAATATAAACACACACACACACACACACACACACACACACACACACACACACACACACATGCTTATAGATATTTGTGTGTTCTTTAAAAATGGGATTATTTTCACCTTTAACTGTACTATGTCTGATTGTCTCTTGATAGGTATGAGTGAAAGTAACTTTTTCTCTTGCTCACTACTGTTATTATTGTTTTATTCATTTTTTTTCTTTTACTTTCTTTATTTTTTAATGATTAAGAGGTTGATGCCACTCATAAAACAGTCTAACTCTAAAGCTCTTTAAACAATTTTTAATTGATTATTCTTGTCTTGTTGACTGGCAGTTTGGAAGACACTAAAGCTCATAAGCGTTCAACAACCCATCCTTTGCGCTCAACAAGTTCTAAGAGTGCTCAGTCTGCAGTTTCTCCTCTCAAATCCTCCAAGGTTTCTACCTCTGCTACCTCAGTATTCAACAACAGTAATCTTTCCAATGCCAGTGTTAAACGCCCACCTCGCCACTCCCTTACCACCACTACGACTACAGGCTCTAAAAGGTATGCTCTTTTTTTCTACAAGAATTAAAATAAAAGATTTGTGTGTTAAATAAAATAGTAAATCCTTAGTAGTTTTTTATTTTAAAATAAAATGTCAGTAGTGATTCTTGAAGTCTTTAAAGCAACTAGTAATTATTTACTTTAAATGTTAAGTGATGATTGATTTTTGAAGACTTTAAAGGACTGGACTTGTTGATAGTAGAAAATGCACCCAGTTCTATAAATAGCACTTTTGGTCTGACAAGAGAGATGACAGTAAACCAAGGGAGGTTATAATTATATTGTCTTTTTCAATCCAATTTGTGTGAGCAAACTTCACTCTGAAAATAGGTACGGGTATATAGTCTCAGTACATATGATTAAAGTTTATAAGTACTATTTTGGAAAACACTGAAGTTACAAATATTTATCCTTAGAGATGTCTAATTAATAAGTTCTAATCAAGGATGGTCAGATTTCTTGACCTTTCTAGACTTTTGTTGATGAACCGTACGTCAAGCCTTTCCTGGTCATACCAACTTTTGAATGTTCAGAATTCGTTGTAACCAAAGTCAAAGTTCATATCTTGATGAACAGTCAGTTTTGGAGTTTAGAATACAGACATCATTAAAAAGAAACGCTAACCATAAACATTTATTTTAATATTATTTCTTTTTTAGTATTTTGTTATGCTAGTGCTTTTGTAATGTTAAAAGTAATGCTACATTAAATACATTTTAATAAATAACGCTCTTTGTTTAGGTTTTCACTAATAGTTAATCTTGTAATTGTTCATGGAGGCACCATTTGCTACTGATCCCTAATTGTTTGGTGGAAAATGTGGTCAGTACCCAAGAGTGAAAGAACTTCCCCATATGATTACTTGTTAAAGGGTTTGGACGGTTTCCTTGGACCAAAAATTGACTTAAAAAATTATAATTTAACAGTATGACACCTCTGCGCACCCTTCACTTGTAATGGTTATTATTTATTAATTAATAACATATAACTAATAACAAGTGATCTGGAATCTTAATTTATAGTTATTAATAATTCTCCCACAAGAACAACATGTCTCTCACTTGGTGGATTATAAGGGTGTCATAATACTCTACTTTTAGACAATAATAAGATATATGTTTTACTGCTACATAATGTTTCCTGCAAATAGAAACTTCTTACTAAAGGAGTAATAAAAATCCATCTTTATATTTAAAGAACCCCCATCCAACCGCTATTGCTCCAACATAAGGTTTTAATATATACCCAGAAAGGTTAATAAATTTATTAAATCAAAATTACATATACCGCATTTGAATATAATCAGATATTTACATCACTTCACAATAATGTTTGATTAAACATTAGACGCTCATTCTTTTTATCTAAGCATAGACATTAGCAGTCAAATTAACATACATGCAATATATATAATCAATTTCATAGATATAGTTTCATCATAAAATGAATGTGATAATTATAGTCGATGTACATGACCTTATAAACGATGGTGGTTGTCGCTAGCACATGTTCACAATCATGCAGTTTAAAACAAGTCACTTTTTTCTTATTAGCTGATGGCCTAATGTACTCCTAGGCATGTAGGACAACTGTTCCAGAATCTTTGATGTGCTCGCAAAGCACGCTATGGAGGATCATCCAGAACTTCATATGCGCTTTCAAAGCATGTCATGAGGAGTGTTCCAAAACTTTCATGTGTGCTACTCAAGCACACCAAGAGGAATGTTCAAAAACTTTTTGCAAATTGTTCAGGCTTTACTTAAACTTCAATTTCTGTTGTATTGGCTCTCGAATGGAATTCATAGGAATCAACTTACAGCAACACATTTACTGATAAGTTCGACGACAACTCTGGACACACACACACCAACATGATCCGGTAGAGTACAGTAGTCACTACAGTCTGAAGTGGATATAAGATTACAAAACATCCATAGGCATGCTCTTTCTGCAAAAGTCAAATTAAGGGCAGCACTAAGTTTCAGGCATATACTCATCTCTAAACTCCTTTCTCTCTTACACACATTCTCAACTTACAAATCCTGCAACAACATTTGTTAGCCCAATACACACAGCATAAGAAATATAGCATTGATTAAAATTCACAAGTATAATGTACAACATAATAAAATTAGTGGACATAGAAATAATGGTTCAGTTACATAAGCATTTATATGCCTTTATTACCCTGAGACCAGTCTGGAAGTCAACATCCATATCTGTCCGCAACAAACTACAAATTTTCAACAGCAACGTTAAGTCTGTCCTCCTCTATGGCTCAGAGACCTGGAGAGTCACCAACACCCTAACCAACAAACTCCAAGTATTCGTCAATGGCTGCCTTCGCAACATACTGAAGATCAGGTGGACAGACAAACCAAAGAACACTGATTTATGGCAGTGGACAAACCAAGATCCAATCAACCAGCAGATTGCCAGGCATAAATGGCAATGGATAGGACACACCATGCGGAACCCCCGCAAGACATTGCCTGGCAGGCATTTGCAGTGGAACCCCCAGGGAAAGAGATGGGTTGGTCACCCTAAGACTACCTGGAGATGATCCTGCGAAGAGGAAATGAAGAGCTGCAACCTATGGGGTGAACTGAAAAAGGCTGCCCAGAATAGATTGAGATGGAGAACTGTTGTTGAGGCCCTTTGTTCCATGGGGAATCCAAGGAGATAAGTCAAGTAAGTCAAGTACATAAGCATTCTCCAATTTAAATCGTAGATTTGTAGCAAATGTACGAAATATTTCTAAGTCTATTCTTTCTTTATCAGTCAGTTGATTTACCATAAGTTAATAATCATGTTTATAACTGGACTTGAGTTACATCAAAATCAAAGTGATTAGAATATAGAACTTTCTTTAACAGGTAAGTTACAGTCTATCCCCACTGGATGAACTAGATGAAATTGCAAGTATGAGACTGTTAGTCAGAAAAACTACTCATCCACTTGGAACTGGTTTGAATTACATTAGCAATTTCTAGCATATTCTTTACCCCTATTGTTATTTTAACTCTGGTACTTACAAAAATATCATCAAGCACAGTACCCGAAGGTCATGTCACATTGACATTTCACAGATTATATAACAATTAAGTTTAGAAATAGGGACAGGCAAATTTACTCTACCACAAACAGTAAGGTCATTGTGAGCATTGGTCAACAAATTTAGCATTCATTACTGCTAGAAACATTGAATTAATTAAGAACATTTTTATAAAACACAAGTGGTAGTTTCAGCAATTAGAACAACACTTCTGAGTTAAATAACTTAAAAAATATTTGATGGTGCATTTTGGAAATTGGATGATTAGTAGTCCATTGGTAATAATTGGAGGTGAACAAAAAAATCAATAGATGAACTGCCAAAGGACAAAACAAGCAATCATCCTTGCTTTCTTTCTCTCGCTAATTAACCTGTTAAAAATGACTGCAATGTGATTTTAAGTTTGTTGTCATGCAAATCATATAAAACTGTATTTTATTTATTTTGCGAACTTTTGTCTTAGAGTAAACAGATACACTGAATTATTTTTTTTACAAAATCATTTCTTTTTTGGTGCTCAGGGCAAAAAAATAATAAAACAAAAGTCATTTGACCTGTTTTGAATTTAAATTACATGATCATATTTAGCACTAGAATATATTTTCATGTTAAGTCACTTTACAGAATATTCATAGCGAGTAATCACACAGTTCAAATGAAGCAAAAAGCTTTTCTTATTTTAATTTTATTGACATCATCATCATACTTTTTCCCAGATATTGAATTACTTATAGTTTTTGGTAGTATTTTAATTTTACTCTTTTCATGTTTTCTGTTGTTTGTGATTTTAAATATATAAAGGTATTATTGAATTAAAATCTTTAGTTTTTAAATTTTAATCATTGCATACATTCAGCTTTCTGCTTTAATTTTTATTGGTTATATTTGTTTAATACAAATATTTTGAGATTTTTAGTATACTAATACTAGTAGATCTCTAGCTCCTTTTGCCATTTGTCCAGCTTAATATTCTGAATATTTTTTTGCCATTTGTCCAGCTTAATATTCTGAACATTTTTTTTTCATGTTGTACTTTAAAGATAAAAATCTGAGAGTTCTGAAAATACATAAACAAATTATTCTAATTTAGATCACATTTATTTAGATGCTAATAAAAATACCAGTGTTATTGTATGAACAGGTACATTAATTTTGTAATACATTTTTCTGTTAAAATTAACTAATATGTAAAATATGATTACTAAGCATAACAGTATTTTTTTTTTTAATAATTTTTATAAAATTTTAGAAAAGTACTTTAAAGAAATATATTAAACAAGAGTATTTACCACCTGTGATGATGGATGGAAAATTAAAATGAATGCATTGCTAGAAGGCTTGATTATAATTTGAGCATCATTTAGCAAATGACCTTGACTGTCTTTTTTTTTTTTTTTATGAATACTTTGATGTCTCGGTGAACGCAACAATGCAACATAAAGCTGGCCATGTGAAAACTTCCTCCCACTCTACCCTTCCCTCCCCTTCCCATGAACGCAACATAAATCTGACCATGTAAAATTAAAACCTACTGCAAGCTCAAGGTCCTCCTAAAAACTCCCAGATGATTCCTCCCTTCTTTCCTTGCCATGTGAGAACTTCCTTCTTCCTTCCTCCCTCCTTCATTCCCTCTCTCCCTTTCTCTCTCTCCTCCCTCCCCCCCCCACCTTCCCATTCCCATGAATGCAAAAACCCAACATAAAGCTGGCCATCTGAAAAAAACTCACAGGTCGAAGGTCAATGATGCTTTAGCAGCTTAAAAAAGTTCCATTTGCTTAAGGGTAAAGCTAGTCACATGAAAAAACCTCAAAGGTGCTCGATCTTGACCCTCAAAGGAATGCATTATTCACAGACAGAGCTGGAAAACTATATATATACATCACATTATTGGATTGTCTTAACACATGCACCAAAAAACTGTAAACCCTCTGAAGCTCCTAGCTTTGAGAGTGTTTTAAAAAGGAAGAAAATGACGTTTGAAAATTCATTTTGTACTAATTCTTGATGATTGTGAAATATATAGGTCTTGCTTTTAGGATTGGACATAAACATTTTGGAATGAAAAATTTATTCATTTTCTTTTCTTGTGTGTGTGAGTAACCGCAGCAAAGATGATCAGCTGTTGTACAGTTTCTATGTGTTTGAAGCTGAACTAAATTAAATTCTTCCCTTTTATTGATCAGGATGTAAGCATTTTAAATTTAAAAAATGTCATATTAGCTTTGTAATTTGAGACCCCTAGCATTAACTCTTTATGTTGGTGATTCATCCACTGCATGTTGCAGTTTCATTTGTATCTGTGTGAAATTTATGTGACTGAAAACTTTTAGAGAATATCATATTGTAATTTCTTTTTTCCCTTCTCCTCTTCTTTTGTGTTCTTTTCTATTGTTTTGGCATACAGTACAAACATTTCCTTTTCATCATTAGTCATTGTTACAAGCAATAGTCTGCCACTATTTCAGTTTTACCTTTCTGCCTTATATCAAAAACATGTTTGTTTTTATACTGCTTGATGTTGATCGATTTCCTTTTCTTCATTTAAAAAGTTTTGTTTTAAAATTTTTTGGGGAAAGCGACTGATAAAAGTTTTCTGTATCTAGTGTTGCCACTAGTTTACTGTTGTGGAAAGTATTGAACATTTTCTGTAGTAATAATGTAATAATAAAGAAAGTAAACAGGTTGATAATCATTTCTTGGTTTGCTTACTCAGCTCCTACCCTAACCCAGATGTAAACTATAGACTGTACATTTATTTTTCACCTCACTTACAGTCTAAGCTCTTTTATTAGCCAAAAAAGACTATGCAAGAAATTTACCCATAATTTTTTTCTCTCATAATTTTGGCAGCTGCTTGCATTTATTAATACTAGTTTGCTAAAAATGATCAGAAGGAGCTTATAATTGATCTAGAAGTATAATTCAGTAGAAAGCTAATACAACTTTACTATTCATAATGTTTAAAAATTTGTGAGTGCCTTTAGAATAATCTTTTACATCAAACTTGATGAAAACAAAGTCCCCCCATTGACCCTTAGAATAATCTTTTACCTCAATCTTGATGAAAACAAAGTACCCCCACTGACCCTTAGAATTATCTTTTATATCAACCTTGATGAAACAAAATATGCCCACCGATCCTTAGAATAATCTTTTACATCAACCTTGATGAAACAAAATATGCCCAACGACCATTAGAATTATCTTTTATATCAACCTTGATGAAACAAAATATGCCCACTGACCCTTAGAATAATCTTTTACATCAACCTTGATGAAAACAAAGTACGCCCACTAACCCTTAGAATGATTTCTGGCAATGTTGACGGACTTGATAAACTCAGACAAACATGAATTTAGATGATATTTATATGCATAAAAAGAAAATTGTTTTCAAGTTTAAGTGAGTGGTCTTTAAAATATTTTACATATATTTTCAATGCTGGATACATTTCTCTTAGAGGATATTTAGAATTTTGAAATAGTTCATAATAAAGATATAATTTTGCTTGGAAAATCCAGCAGAATTTCAATTAATTGAATAATTTGTAATAAGTGTTAAGCAGTATTGATATAATTAATTTTTAAAATCCTGTTTTGTTAGATATTGAATTTTTTCACTTTGAAACTAAATGAAATGATTCATATACATATATTATTTTACTTATTTCTCTATGGCAGCTTTATAGCTGTTGTATAGCTTATGTTTCTTTTGATTTAATTGATTATATCTTATTTGAAGCACTTTTATGTGGAACTAAAATAATATTTCATTTCTGGGGTTTTTCACATTATTCAGACATTGTATCAAGTAATGTATTATATTGTGAGCAATTGAAATAGACTGTGTTTTGATTTAGTTGTCCTATGGCAGCACTATTATTAATTAAGTCAGTAATGTTATTGCACTTGATGAAAATTGTAACTACATTAACTATATCTTAAGGTGATGAAAGAGATGGAAACTATACATACACAAATAAATAGATGTTTTTATGTATATGCCTGTATGTATGTTTTTAAATATATTTATATTCCTGTAGAGTCACAAAAGTGTTGGTATTGTGCATATTCCAAGGCAAAATAACTTTCATGTGTGTGTGTGTTTGCATGCATGCGTGTGTGCGTGTGTGTTGGAAGAATAGGGAAAAGATTTTTCAAATAATTAAAATTACTTTTAATCCTCTATCAGTGAAATGTGTACAACAAAGTCATTTACAAAAAAGAAAAAGTATTTATGTAAACACTTTCACAAACTTTATAAGTTTATTCCTTTAAATAGTTAAGCTATGAAGTCTAGACTTTTTTTGTTTATTTTCATCAGCCAAACAGAAGATGAGTTCACTACTCCCTCCACATTTAATTTTCACTAATCCATCCACATTTCATTTTCACTACTTTATCCACATTTAATTTTCACTACTTTATCCACATTTCATTTTCACTACTTTATCCACATTTCGTTTTCACTACTTTATCCACATTTCATTTTCACTACTTCATCCACATTTCATTTTCACTACTTTATCCACATTTCATTTTCACTACTTCATCCATATTTCATTTTCACTAATCCACCCACATTTAATTTTCACTAATCCATCCACAGTTAATTTTCACTACTTTATTTACATTAATTTTCACTACTTCATCCACATTTAATTTTCACCGCTTTATCCACATTTAACTTTCATTACTTCATCCCATTTAATTTCCACTACTTTATCCACATTTAATTTCCACTAATTCATCCACATTTAATTTTCACTACTTTATCCACATTTAATTTTCACTATTTCATCCACATTTAATTTTCACTAATCCACCCACATTTAATTTCCATTATTTCACTATTTCATCCACATTTCATTTTCATTGTAGAAATGCTTCATTTTTGCTGCATAACAACTAAAATGGGATTTGTTTAGCCCACCATAAATCAATGCTGTATCAAGATATTGAGTGTAGAGTGTTTTTAATTTTGTTTTTTGAATATATAGACAGCAGGCTCACACAGTCAGAAACTGGCAAACTGAATTAATTTATTTTGTTTTCAGTATCAAGCTTTTTTTTGGCCAACAGCATTGTATTTTTCACTCATTATGTCGTAATCATCCTGATCAAGATCATCAAACCTTTTTCACACTTTGGAATTATTTCTAGTTTTGGTTCCTTAAAACAACCTTTTTGACATAATCATATACTAGTTTTTTCAGCTGTCAGTTTAACTGTAAGTAAAAGCAACTAAATAATGTACATCACTACATGCTTCAACACAGTATATTTTTTTGCATCATATTTTTAGCAGCAACGTTTTCATATACCATAATATATGTGTATTATATTTTAACATCCACATTTCAGTTAACCTGTCTCTGAATCACTCACTCATTCACATTTTATAACTATATGAATGTAATTACCAGTTCTAGAAAATTATTAATTTTGCTATGCACATGAAGGAAGCAAAATGCAACCTTGAGTTAAATTTTATGTGATTTTTTATTTGATCTCAGAAGTGCACATGTATGTAGTACATCATTTTTTATTTAAACTGGACCAATTTCTAAATGCTTTTAATGAAATATATTCAGAGTAAGAATATGCTTGATAGTAAATGGAGTGTAAATAAGGAGTTAATTAAATTATGAGTCTGACAGGAAAATAAACTTTTTTATGATCTTAAAATAATATGTTGATTTACGACAGTGACTAGTTTGAGATGATTTTCCCAAGAGTGATGTATTAACTAAAATTATAATTGAAACAAGACTGCAGAACACTATGTAAGTTAGTGAAATGAGTGAAGCAATGTTGTACCAATGATCACAAGTGGATGACAGTAAGAAAGATGCTTACTGATTGAAATTAAAAATGGAAATAGTATATTATGTGATTTCTTTTTTTTTAAAACACCGTTAAATGATATAAATTTTGAATTTGGGCATTTGTAAAACTTTTCACTTTTTCGGTAAACGTTACCAGTTTAATATGAGTAATTTTTTTTTATATGTATTTTCATATGGTACATTAAACTTTAAAAAAAAAATCTACTATAGTCAACAGTTAATTCAAGCACCATATTAATTAGTAATGAAAATTACTAAACTAATTAAACTTCTGTGATAGTGCCAGGCACATTGATTATTTTGCAGATTTTGTTGTCCAATTCCATGACATAAACATCATTGTTACAATTGGAGAGCATTTGATCTGATTTGATAAACATTTAAGTTGGATTTTTATTTTATACATTTTAAAAAAAATATATTTTGTTTTTATTTTTTAATTTTGTCTTGAATTTTTGGAGCCAAAATGGGGACTTTTTGTTGTTGTTATATCTTGTCAATTCATGTCTATTTAAAGTCTCAATTGTTTTTGTTGTTATATCTTGTCAATCCATGTCTATTTAAAGTCTCAATTGTTTTTGTTGTTATATCTTGTCAATCCATGTCTATTTAAAGTCTCAATTGTTTTGATTTCTAGAAGAAACCAGATGCATAGCTTGCGGAAGAGCATACATTATAGGTATGGGCTTATTTGGTGTCTAATGTTGTTAAAATTTTAAAATTGTTTCCTGCATTTTTATTCTAAAGCCTCACAATCCTTACTGGGGTTTTGCTATAGTTGGGTGTTGTAATCCCACTTGCTATAGATCTTCAGTATTTGTTTAGCTGTGTGCGAATCTTCAGTATTTGTTTAGTTGTGTTTGGATGATAAAACTTCTTAAGAGCAGAATTCAGCTAGTCGCATCTGTGTGAAAATGCTATGTTGCCTAAACTTTTATGATTTCATTTTTTAGTTATTTTAGTTTTCACATGAAAGCACAAGTTGTTTTTAGTTTCATTATTTTAACCTACTTTTATTCTTTAGCACATAAATAATGTTAAACAATAAACAAATTCTTAATAGTGTTTTCCTCTGCAATGTGCATGTTTTGATTGATTATTTTAATTTTTATTGAAATCAACTTTTAAACACGTTCTACCTATTTAAAAGATTTCCTCAAACTTTGTAATTATTTTCATTCTGTATACATTTTGTGGTTTCTTTGTTTTATTCTATTGTATTAATCAATGTTTATGGAAATCTAATTTTTATTTAATTTTAAAATATTTTTTGTTGATTGTTTCTTGAAGGCAGTGAAGGTATACCCTTTTAAAATTTATCACTGTATCTTGTTCTATGCAATTTTTGTAGAACACTTCAGCTTAAATATAGCAGTTAGTCAGCAGACTTGTTTCAAACCTAGATGGTATTTTAAAAGAAACAATATTTGGTTTTAAAATAGTCCTTTCTACTTCAGTAAATATTTCAGGAATTTTATTCAGTTTTCCAGTGTGCAGCTTCTAATATTTGTTATTTTGAATTTTTTAGAGTATTTTTGCAAACAGGAGACCCTTGTTTGCATTGGCCTTACTAAAAGGAGTGATCAGATGTGTTGACCCCTTGTTTGTATTAACATTACTGAAAGGAGTGATCAGATGTGTTGACCCCTTGTTTGTATTAACATTACTGAAAGGAGTGATCAGATATGTTGACCTCTTGTTTGTATTAACATTACTGAAGGGAGTGATCAGATATGTTGACCTCTTGTTTGTATTAACATTACTGAAGGGAGTGATCAGATGTGTTGACCTCTTGTTTGTATTAACATTACTGAAAGGAGTGACCAAATGAGAGAACTCATTGCTCTATTTAATGCATTAATATGTTAATATGTTTCCAATACATAGTGCCACATATTAATAAAAGGTATGTGGGCATTGATAGCAGCTTTTATGATTTGAAGCTCTCAGTATCCAGTTTTGTTTAGCCACTCTGTGCATTTGTGTTTTTGTTTCCAGAATTTAAAACATCAGTTTTGTGTAAAAGTACATTGACAAATTTCCTTAGCTGTTCTCATTTTCTGGTAACTTGCTTGTATTAATATATATTTATGATCACTTTCTGAATGATAAGTAAAGAAGTTTGTTTAGGTTTAAATTAGTAACAAGCAGTAGCTTTATCGGTTAGTAAATGATTCCTATAATGAGAACTTGTACCTGGGTTTGGTTTGTGTGGGTATCATTTTTTTCCTGTAAGGACCCCTGATATTTTATTTATTTTACTTATTGGTTGTGCATGAATGCATGTATATATGCATTTAGTGATTTATTTTAAGCACTTCATCACATTTATGTTGTGCTGACTTGCATGCAGTTCACATTCACTCGACTACAGAAAGCAAAATCTATCTTTTGAAATGCTTTTTATGTTAACTTTTTTTTTTAGTATTTTATTTAATTAATTCGCTTAGTTATATGTAAATGAATTATCTGGTAAGTAAATCTTTCATTTAATAAGCAAATACATGTGTAAATATTTGTTTATGATTTAAACTATACTGGATCTACAGATCTATAAAGTTTGATGTGTATGCACACACAAACATAACACACACTCTACACAAAAAAACATACAAACACATCTACACAGGGTTGACAAATATTGGTTTCAGCTGTCGTGGCAGCTAAAAATTTTATACTGGTGCCTAATTTTTCAGTTAATTTATTGTCACTGGTTAATATAATTTTTTAAACTTATTTTTGCTTATTGGAAAAATGTGTTTAACATCAGTTTCATCATTCAGTAATCAGAGCACTTTAAATAACACCATTTTCAGTTTTCTAAAGAGGGGATAGGAAAATAATGTGCTTGAGCAGTTATGATTGCCATTGTCACACATTCTGACTTAATAATTTGAGTATTTGATTATCCATAAATGTTTTGCTTGTTTTATAGATTAATTATATAATAAGCAAGTGATTAGTCCAAAACAAATGTTCTTTATTGTTGCGGTATCTGGTGGTTATTTTGATTTGTTAAATGTGCAAAAGTTTATTTTTACTTATTGATTTAGTTGAACAGTGCAGAAAATAATTTGACATATTCTGCAAGGATGTTAGTTTATTTAAAGAGAGAATCATATATTCCTTAATTTGATGTTCTGTTGGCAAATGAGCATTTTGATCAGTTAAAATTGGTGCATGTTTTATTTAGTTATTAAGCCTACTCTATAAAGCTTTGTTACAACAAATAATGATATTTTTAAAATAGTTTATTTTTCACACAAGGAGCAACTTACATATTTTTTATGTTTTGCCTCCTCCACTCCATTTGGGTCCCAGACTGTAGAGCCTATGAATATGGATTGTTTTTTAATATTTCGCTGCTCATTATGCATTTGATTTTAGTTCAGTCATGGGTTTTTTCTTTGTTAATTCCAAACCTGATTAATCACTTAGGTTTACATAAGTCATTGCATTAATCAGTAAATATATATATATTTTTTTTTAATACATTTATTTTTTTCATTGATGTGATTTGACATAGTGTTTTGGCTTTCACTTTTGTGCTTTGTTGGCTGTTTTGAAAGATATACATCTCCTGCTTTTGTACTGTATTTTGTGAAAGTCTGGATGAGAAATCCAGAAGTTAAGAGCCATAATGCATATATATTTAAGTGAATCCTGCATTATTATATTTTAATGTTTTCTTATGATACATGTATTTAATGTAAATTGGAACTTTGCCCCCCTGTAATGCTAAACTGCTGACTTATTCTTGTGAAACGTTTACATTTTGCCTTTCTTTACAGACTTGTAAATTTTACATTTTAAAATTCAGCATTAAATCTAGAACACTGGATGATGCCAATTAATAATTTTTGAGGATGTTAGAAAACATAGGAGCAGAGTAGTCTCCCTTGGAAATTTAAGCATAGAAATGATCCCTGGATAAAATTTTTCTTCAAGAATTGTAGTTTCACAAATAACATAAAAAAATTGATTTTAGAGAGAAATTTGGGAGGGCAGGGGAATTACTACAGATTTTAACAAATTATTTATACATACTTAAACACCCAGAAAATGCTTAATCATGACTTGAAATGTTGTTTTGTTGAATTTAACTGTTAGTATTGCTTAAAATCTTGTCACCATATGTGCATCTTGGTACCGGGGACTTGTGATATATATATATAGAGAGAGAGAGAGAGAGAGACATACAAGTAAATGCAACACACACTCAGTTGAAGATCTCTAGATCTGGCACAGCTCAATGTCCTATATCTATAGTAAAATAGTTTTAAGAGGTGTAAACTACCAGATTTATGATGAATTTGACTTTATTTAAATTTATATACTATCTTGAATGATTCTGGCAAGATAACAGAACACCATAAATATAATATGAAATGATTATTAGTTATATTTTATTTTGACGTTTCTAATTAATAGTCCTGTAACTTGTGACTTTAAAAAAGAATAATTAGACATATGAAAAATATTCTTCCTTTTAAATGGGGGTGGGTTGGGTGTCACAGACCACTTGTTTTATGTGTCACTGTTTTTAAATCATATTAAAACCTGTCCCATTTAGATATGCAGTTGAAATAATTTTCCACTTTATTTTTAGATAATATCATCTTTATCCTTGAACATTTGTCCATTTTTAACTAAGTTATTATTTCTGTTGAAATTTTTGCATAGTGTTCTTGTTCAGAATTGTACATTTATTTTCTGAGGAAATTCTTTGTTTCATCAACTTGTAAATCACTGATGAAATATATGCTATACCATTGGTTATTTTTAAAAATATTTATAGTTGGAAAAGTTTGTCACTAAGAGTATGTGTGGGGAAGGTATGACTCACAGTTCCACATCATAATGGTTGAGCAGTTTTCATAAGGTCTTTGTTAATGCAGTACTTGCTACTTGACATTGAAATGTTTCCATATATTTTCTCTTCTGTCTGTTTCGGCCAGCTCTTCCCGGTTAGGCATGGGGTTAGAGTCTGACCACTCTACAGACTATAAAGCACGGGAGTTTAAAAGCAGCTTGTTTGGTAGTAGCCATGATATCTATAAATCCTCAACTGATTACACCTCCACCTGGCCGTACAAATACCATTTGCGCTCCAACCATACAGTAAGTGGGCCCTTTGTGTACAGTGCATAGCTAATGCATGTTTTGCCCACTTTCACAGTTTTCACCAGTATGCACACTGTTTTCAAAAGTCACCTTTCACAATTTATGGTATCTTTTGTTTTCTGTATCATCATCACCATTGTCATTGATTTGATTATTGTTTTGATTATTTTTTTATTATTTTCTTAGTTATGTTCATCATTTATAGTTTTCCTTTCATTAAAAGTGCATTTTCTATTTAGTTACTGTTAATTGATTTTCTTTCTATCATGTAAATATATTTCAGATAAAGAAGAAACATTTAGATATCACTTTATTTTTTTTATTTTTTTACAAGGGAAGAAATATTAAATTAATTGTTTTAAGTTTCTTAAACTTCCATTTCTAGTGTTATTTTCTTCTCTTTTGTGTTAAAATTAAATCCAGTTGCATTTAAGTTTTACTGTTTACAAAATCAGTTTCTGAAAGCATATTTATTCAGTTTCCATATTCATTTGAACTATCCTGAGGTTGCCAGCCTAATGTTTGCAGTATGTTTATAGTATATAAATAATGACTTCACTGTCATTCTTCCTATCTTTAGCAATTGCTGCAGCCCATTCTTGTATTCAACATTGTGTTTGGTGTGGCTTTCAGTCACTCATTAGTTGGCAGCCTTTGATCTTTTCACTTGCGCTTGCAAATCATACACACTTTCACATGCTATGCTGGTACTTATACAAGTCTGTATGCAGCATTTTCTAGATAGTAAGTAGTACAGGTAACAAATACACTTTTATCATGGCTTCATGTAGTACTTTAGTAGGTAGTTGTGCAAGTTGTGTGTGGTGTTTTGTAGGTAGTAATACACCTTTATCATGGCTTCATGTAGTACTTTAGTAGGTAGTGATACAAGCTGTGTGTGGTGTTTTGTAGGTAGTAGTACACCTTTATCATGGCTTCATGTAGTACTTTTCCCCCTTAGGCCATAAGACAAGCCAGGAATTTACTTTTAAAATCTTGCTTCATGCAAAATTTATTAGTTTTGAGAGTTACTAATGATCACTCTTTGAAGTCAGGTAGCAGTAGTTTATGCACTTTAAAGAAAATAATCTCAATATAACATTATAAGTCACAGTGTCTTCTATGCTTCTCCTTATAATGGTGAACTTATTTTTAATTGTTTTAACCATAATTTCTTAGAAATTTTCTGCATCTTCTTGCAATCTTTGTAACACATTTATTTAAATTTAAACCAGTTTCTTTGTAACACTGTTACTTATTTAAATTTAAATATTTGCATTTGTTTCAGTCTCTGACTAGTTGGAAATATATATATCGATAATCTTTGTGTTGAGTCCTAAAATGCACATATATTTTTGTTACATCTTCTAAATCAGTTTTTGATGTGCTATTGCTTTAAAGGCCTCATAATTGATCAGCACATTTAATGTATAATAAACATTTAAAAGCATATAACTGAACAAGTGTAAAGTATATATAATATATAATTTTAAAAAATTAAATACATTACAAAACTAAGTAGAATGTATGATAAAATTTTTGCAGCGCATAACAGAAATGTGCAAGTGGACTGTATAATAAACATTTGAATGAAATGCATTTAATGTGGTGTAAATACAGGTAATAATGCAATGCAGACCATTCTCTTGTGTTAATTAATTTCTAATATAATGTACACTGTTCTGTTCTGTACATTTGAATTTTCTCATAATGGAAATAAACATCTGTCAATACTTTAAATAATGTGCACTCCAGCCATGTTTGTTTTCATACATGTATTTGGTTCCTATGCTTTGTGTTACTGATCTATCTACCTGACTATTGGTTTTGACATATATACTGATATTTCTTTCTTTTTTACAGTATTTATCCATTGAAACAAAAAGATAATTTATTTTTTTCTAAGCGTTTTCGAGTTGCTTTGAACACCTGCCCAAAGTAGTTGGGCATTATCCTTGATAATTGAAAAAAGACATTTATGGTAAGCTGTCCACTGACTAGAGTTAGTTCTATATGATTCTTTATGTACCACTATGAAGTATGCAGCATTTAAATGCATATTTAGTTCAGTTGCTTTTACTTTTAGTACTGTAATTAATTATAGATATAGGCATTAGAAAAATATCATTTCTTATTGATATCACAAGTTCTCAGTGATCCTTATTGCAGCTGAAAAATTGACCTAGTTTTAAGTGGCTGCTGTTCTGAGGCTTATGACAGCAGACATGAATTTGTGGCACAGCATAATCAAACATTTTACTGGTAACCATAATTTTCATTTAACAGAGCCACTCGTTCTCAGAATCTCTTCCATTTCAGTTGATATAGTTTCTTGTTTATTGTCTTCAGCTGTCTTCTTCAGACTTGCCAAAATAAAATTCATTTTTATTTACTCCTACATGTAATATGCATTTTGACTTTGATAAACAAAAATTTGTTTAGGAAGTTTGCATTATACTTAAGATTTAACAGTTATATATTGAAGTACATAATCTGTTTGGCAGAAATTTGTGGAAAATTAGATAGCATGATACAGCAATTCTGTAAAACAAATAAAAATTATTTTTGGTATATTTTGTCTGTGTGTGTGTGTGTTTGTGTTTGTGTGTGTGTGTGTGTGTGTGTGCGTGCATTTGCTTGTGTGTGTATGTTGCACATCATGAATATGAAGGGGTTGAATTGTAAAGAAAAGGTGCTCATTTTTTATATATATTATTTTATTTTAAATGAGAGCATTCATTTTCAGCTTTTAGATTGTTAGTTGGAGTGAATTTTTTTTCCTTCAGTCAGAATTCTGTTATTCATAGAAATTTCAAACTAGTTTTTATAATTTGGCATAATATTTTTTTACATGTATTTGTTACTATTGCTATAATTAGAAAAGAAAAAATCTATATACATTGTTAGTTGCAAGTGATTGTACTCAAGAGTTCATGTAGTTTTATGTATGATTGGGAACAAAAGAATAATTATGTTGAGAAATTATGTATGCATAAAAAGTTACTTTTTGAAGAGAATATACATCTTTGTCTCTGGCTTTAAATTAATATCTTAGGAAATTGTGGCTTTGACTAAATGGGAGAAAACATCTGTTGTAAAATCTATTGTCTGCAGGGATCTAGAATGTCTGCAGAACTGTGACTGGTAATTGTAAGATCATAGAGTCCTAAGTATATGCATCACCCCATAAATATGCACTTCTGAATTAGTTATCAAACTCATGTGAGAACAACTCAAAGCACACAACCACTTCCCTCCTGCATTGTTTGTCTCTGTGTCTCTGCACTGTTTGACTCTATGCATTGTGTGAGATTCATTGTTTGTCTGTGTCTCTGCATTGTTTGTCTCTAATATTTAAACTTGTCATTCAACATATGAAAGAAATTTAAATGAAATGTTTGCATTATTTTAAACTTGTATATATCAAGATACTGCTTCTAATTGAAATCTTCATTGTTATATTTGAAATTGTTATTTTAACAAAGGGAAGAAAAACTGAAAAGAAAGAAGGTATCATTTATCAGAAAGTGTTCTAGTCCAAGCTTTGAACTGTTCTGGTTTGTTGTGGGTTTTTTTCCCCCCACCTTTTTCTTTAGTGTTATTTCACACTAATAACTTTTATGTCATGCAATCTGACCATTCTTGGATTTTGACTTGTTCTTTTACATAAGCAATTAATTATCAATTACATTTGGAAAACTACTTGATACTTTTGTTTGAATATGTTACCTATTTTCTTAGTCAGTTCTGTAGTATATTTCCATTTAATTTGTTCCTGTGTAAAGAAAAATCTGACAGAATTTAGCCAATTAACCACCATTTATTCTTTAGCTGCACAAGCAAATAACGTTTGTATTTTAGTTTTTTTAAGGATAAGTGCTAAGCTGTTTGTTTAGTTAATGTTGCACTATTTTAAAGATGCCTGTTGTCATGCTGTTTGCTTCCTCCTTCCTTTTCAATTTAAAAAAAAAATTATTTATACTGTACACTAACGAGACACATTGCTCTTTCAACTCACATGCATTTCTTGTAACGTAATGTATTAAACTAGGTAAATTATAAATTGAAAAAGATCATTCAATAATTATTGAGGATGAATGTTGATTTAATTTAAAATCAAATAATACTATAGCTGTATAACTGTTACTTTAAAATTGTTTGTTTTATTAATTTTATTATTATGATGATGATATTAGATTTATTTCTTATTTTAAAATTAAGAAATTACTTAAATAATATGAAATCTTTGGGTGGTTACATCATTAATCTTGTTCTTTGATACTTTAAAGACCAAGTGAAATGGAATCTAGGTCGGCCACAGATAAAAATAAATCCTATGAAATGAATAATTGCCATTCTTAGAATGCAAAATTTAACCTTTCAGAAATTTGTATAAATGCATTTATTTCAATATTGAAATTTAATATTTTTGAAAGAAATCAGAGCTCTTGTTCATTTGCGAGATTGACTT
Organism: Sinotaia quadrata; assembly: GCA_028829895.1. Taxonomy (NCBI): domain Eukaryota; kingdom Metazoa; phylum Mollusca; class Gastropoda; order Architaenioglossa; family Viviparidae; genus Sinotaia; species Sinotaia quadrata. The sequence goes on from CM054178.1 coordinate 90,112,350, forward strand.
CTCATTATAGATTACAACATATGACATCATGATGTGGATCTACAATCCATAGGTGCTGTCTTGTGGTAAATGTGTAGTTTGAAAAATATTGTTAAACAGTGCAGTGCATATGGTTGTACAAACAATTGATGAACTAAAAATATCAAAATTTTAGATTTACCGAAGATCAGAAATTTAGAAAAAATGGATTACAAAGATGAAACAAGAAAACTAATATCCTAAAGTACATATGGTACTGTGTAGTGAGCATTTCCAAGAGGAAGACTATGAAATGCAAAGCAGTCTTTTAGGAACAGTTTATCAATGCCAGGCATTCACGGTTACATAATATATTAAATATATGTTCATCAAACCCTTATCATCTTTTAATCTGAATTTGTTTGAATGCATTTTATTACATCAGCAGTGCCTGTGTGTTAATTGCAGCATAATATTTTACTTTATATACTCTGATATTACTTTTAACACTTTTCATAACATAAATGTATATGACAAAATTTGAATAGCTAATCTTTTTACTCTAGCACTACCACTACCAGGACAAAAACTGGTCTTTATTTTCTGCTGTTAAAGTTAGTTGGTAAATCCATTATAAGGTATTTGATAAGCATTATTATGCATACAAATGAATAGTTGAAGTAACTTGATCATAATATTTACAGTTTAATGTTTCATAATACTGCATATTAGCAAAGATAGAATGTTGTTGCACTAATTATACACCATTAGTAAGATGGCAAAACTGGGATTTCCCCCCCCCATAATTCTAGACTTTTCTTTTTTTTTTGTAACTGTACCAGATTGCTAGATCAGATATACACAATATACTAAGAATTGTAATATTAATAAGAACAAATGCATATATTTAAGCTTATTAAGCCTATTCATCTATTAAATTAATATAACACTGGCCATTAATTGTTAAGTTTAAAAGCTTTAGATTTACAATACTAAATAAATAAAATAGTACACAAAACAATATATAAACACGCATAACACTTTTACAGACATTCATACATAAACATGCAAATATAATATATAAACACACAACACTTTTACAGACATTCATACATAAACATACAAATATAATATATAAACACACAACACTTATACAGACATTCATACATAAACATGCAAATATAATATATATGACTAGTAAGTCAAGTAATTAAAAATTATATATATATATTTATAATTTGAATACTAATCACTCATTTAAAAACATTACTACTACTATTCTCTCATCATTACTACTAAACTCATCATTAGTAAGTAAAGTAATTTACAATTATATACAGAATGTTAATCACTTATTTAAAACATTACTATACTGCTATTCTCTAAATGTTAGTATATTGTCAATACTCTCACTAGTAGTAATAAATATTGGCAGTAAATGTAATGTATGTATAATGACAATTACAAAACTGTACTTTTAAAAAAAAGCTTTTGTCATTCATATAAAAATCGTACAACTAATTTTAATAATAGTTAGTGTATGTCTATGAATTTTATTATGACTACAACTGAACATATGTATGGTATATAGTACACTAACTATATTTTTTTAAAAATAACTTACCAAACGTGGTCTTCGTCAGTCATTGTTTCCTCAGTATCTCCAACATCATTAGAATAGAAATAGTATGTGAACTACTTATAGTTGAACTTTCACAGTAATCAGTACAAATTGGATCCATCGTACATGAAGCACTAGAGAAAAATACATTGGTGTCCATTTAACACCCCGCCCACCCCCGCTTGGTGTCATTCTGCTTGCATTTGCCCCAAAGGCTTGTGTATATTAGTAACAGGGCAAATCTCGTTCACAGACTATGTTCAACCTAGATTCCATTTCACTTGGTCTTTAAGGTTATTTAGCCGACCCTGTTTTCTTTGTTTTGTTCAGTCATATATAGTAGGCCCTTTTTTCCTCTTATTTTGTTCAAGTAATTTAGCAGATCCTTTCCCCCTCATTCTTTGTTCAAAGTTTGCTGTTTAGTAAAAGTATTTGTATTGTTTCTTTGTTACATTAAGTGTTTAAAGAAAGTATTTTGTATTGTTTGTTTAATTCAGTGTTTAAAGAAAGTATTTTGCTTTGTTTCTTTAATTCAGTGTTTAAAGAAAATATTTTGTATTGTTTGTTTCATTAAGTGTTAAATATATATATGTAGTTTCTTTGTTTTAGTAAGTGTTGAAAGAAAGTATTTCATATTGTTTCTTTTAGTAAGGGTTAAAAGAAAGTATTTTGTATTGTTTGTTTCATTAAGTGTTAAATGTATAGATGTAGTTTCTTTGTTTTAGTAAGTGTTGAAAGAAAGTATTTCATATTGTTTCTTTCTTTTAGTAAGGGTTAAAAGAAAGTATTTTGTATTGTTTGTTTCATTAAGTGTTAAATATTTGGTATTGTTTCTTTTCTTTGTTAGTAAGTGTTTAAAGAAAATATATTTTCTTTTGTTTCAGTAAGTGTTGAAAGAAAGTATTTTGTATTTGTTTTGTTTCAATGTGCTTAAGAAAGTATTTTGTAAAATTGTTTCTTTTGTTTCAGTATGTGTTTGAAGGAAAATATTTTATATTGTTTCAGTAAGTGTTTAAAGACAGAGCATATTCTCAAACAATTTTATTTTTGAGTTCAATTTGACAATTTGCAGTATGTTAAAAAGGAAGGCAGTGAATAAATGTGGTTTGAAATTTGTGGCATTGTTTGCTATTTTCTGTAGATTGTATTTTGTCTTACGTTAAATGTGTTGTTTTTTTCTGAATTCACACTTTTCAGCTTTGCATTTTTTAATTTATGAATTTATTTAAATTGCTTTAGTTTAAGATAAAGACGCTATATTTTATGTTTATGTCAGGTGGCTTTATCTCACTTTTTCATTTTACTGGCATGAATTGGCTTTTATCATGTCTGCATCCAATTATGTTTGCAGGTCAGTTCCTCATACTCACACTTCTAAGGTGACCCTCATTCGATGACAACCCCAAACACTGCTGTTTCCAAGGAATTTGAACGAAAAAGCCAGCTGTGATAGCTTCATGGGCAGCGAGCCGTTTCTTAGCTCTTGTCCACCATTATTGTTAGAATAGCATTTACAACACTTTAAGAGTGTACTTGGCATTTCTGAGGCCACACCTTATTTTGCAATGTAGCAGTAGAACTGCACAGATGTTGTGAAATGCTTGTCTCTCTTGTCCACCATTATTGTTAGAATAGCATTGACAACACTTTAAGAGTGGTCTTGGCAATTGTTTGAGGCCATATTCAGTTTGCTATGCAGCAGTAGAACTGTATGCACTTTGGGAAATGCTTTTTGACAATTGTGCTTATTTTGGAGTCCACGTTGTTAATCTGCATAGAGCAGTGGAACTGCCTGTTTGTATGTTCATTGTTTCAGGGTCTGGCAGCATGTTTTCTACTTTGGAAACCTGGATCAGGAGAAATTGACATGCGCACGCACACACACACACATGCACACACACACACACACACACACACACACACACACACACACTTACTAAACAATAAAAAATAAATTTAAAAATAGTAAAAACAATTTTTATTGTTACAATAACTTATTTATATGTATATTAATGTTTAAACTTTTTTCTATTCAGAACTATTTAGTATATAAGTATATTTTACAGTTTTTATTTTTATATGTTTGTAATAAATGTATGTTTATAGATATATTAATATATTAAATATAAAATATATTTTAGATAATTAATGTAATATTTGTATCTATCTTGTCAGTAAGGAATAATAAATATGATCATGAAATTATACAAGAACAGCTGTTTGCTAGTTTGCTCTCACTAATGAAACTTGTAGGGAGGACACAAAGCACATCCCCCACTGTATGGGCTTGGATCATTTGAAATTTATTTTTTTTTTGGAATGCATAGATAATGTTGATAAGTTTTGAAGTATGGGAAGTGTTGTTTTGTTGACAGTGATAAATGTTTTTAAAAATTAGTTTGGGCTTGCAAAGTTCAGTTATAAAAAACCAAAACCACTATTGCAAGCATACAGCAGCAACCTAACTGTTGTGAGCTTTTGTTGTTGTTGTAATTGTTCTGTAAAGAAATGCCACTGCTGTGGGCTTTTTGTAATTGTTCTCTAAACAGATATCTATAAAAAGATTTCCCTCACCTAGTGCTTCCATAAAGATTGTAAAACAATTTGAATCTTGTTTCCAGCACATTTACAGTTGCTTGTGTTTTCTTTTCTTTTCTAGATGTTCAGATTTGCCTGTTAGTTTGGAATGTGTGAATTCTTGTTTAGGGTGTCACATTTTTGCCACAGTAATCAAGTCCTGATTTTCTAAAATAAGTGTGGAGTTTTTCTTTATTCTTGGCATGGAATGCTAATAAGTAGTTCAGCTCAGTAATCCATCACTGTGAAAGTAGTTACCAAAGATAAAGGTATGAATTTTTGGTTTGTTGTTTTAATTGACAAGAGATGCACTTAACCTCTTTACTGCCAATGGCACAGTCAATGATCATACACAAAATTTCATAGTGAGAACGATAAATGATCATAATTAAAGGGAAGTAACTCTAACTTACCTATTGAAAATTACTGTCTCATCTGTTATTTCATCCTGGTTTTAAGCAAATAGTTTTGTTGATATGAAAATCTCTGACAAATCTTTAAGGAGGGAGATACTTTTTATATTTAATCTGGCAATGAAGGGGTTAATAATCAGTCACATGCCTACTACACCTATAATGGATCATTTTTCTTTTTAATTTATTTATTCAGTTAATCTTCACAGTACACCATAATTCATCACTTGTTTTATTTATTTTAGTGGGCATAAAAACGAAAGTTACAATGTTCTGCTCTTCAGAAGCATAACTGCTTAGTTGTTTGTGGTGTTTTGTTTTTTAAAGTAATTTTTGGGTGCTTGTTAAAGATTTTTTTGTTTTGATAGAATGCATATTTATATTTTGTTGTATGTAGTAATTAATTTTTTTGTTTGTTTTAATTATTTTAATAAAAATATTAGTCTCTCTTTTAAACTAATTGTTTTAATGCATAAAAATGTCTCTTTTAGTATGTTTTAATTATGCTTCATACATAGAATAACCATATGCTTTGATAGCATAGTAAATTATGGAATTATTTTTTACACCTTGTTATATGGTATTTCATTTCCTTGATCTGGTCAGTTTAAAATATCATGTGCATAGCATCTGGCAGTTATGTATGTGCACATTAAAAACATGTTTTGTAAATGAAATAAGCCTGCATAAAGTCACTGTGTGTCTGTGAGTGCACATTTTATTCTATAAATATGAAATCTGCTTAGATATACAAATTGTTTGACACATCTTATATAAATATAAATCAAGCTGAATATATTCTATAAAAAAAATTATGTGCTTTATTAAATAAATTTGAAATCAGCCTGCATGAGCCTGTGCACACTTTTAATTATATGATATCAGCTTGCATGAGCCTGTGCACACTTTTAATATATATATCAGCCTGCCTAGCATGGCTGTTAAATGAGCTTACATAGAGTGCTGAATTGGATGTGAAACTATTATATAAACTATGAAATCAGTTTATACAGAGTCTTTACATTGTGTATATATTACATGACATCAGCCAGCTTAACATGGCACTTGTACATGTGCACACTTTATTGTATATATATTATGAAATTATTAAATGCATGGCTGACTTAGCATTTTAAGCATAATCATGCAAAATGCATTGGTATCATTTGTAAAGCTTGAAAACAAATAACTCATTCATAAAATGTTTTGATAACTAATTATTGAATATATATTTTACTTGTTTATGTGCTGGTTGCTTTGTGTAATCCACCAAGATTGTTCATTGTCTGTTTTGCTATTTTAAACCCAGGCTTAATACTTGTTTCCATCTCATGAACATATTTACACCGCATGTTGGGTAAGGACATGGGACCTTAATTTATTGCCTTAAAACAGCGAATGGATTCAGTAAGCATGTCAGCTGACAAGCTTTATTTCTTCTGCTTTACACTTTGTGTTTATTTCAATTGTTCATGAGAAACTGATTTTTTTATTTTCATGATACTGAGGCCTTCCATGATATAAAAGATCCAGTTTTTATCTATTATTTTGATAAAACACTTAATTTTTTTCCCCAAAACTATTTGATGTATTGTAGGTAGTAATTTCATAAAGAATTATTTTACCTCATTGTTATTTTATCATTTGTAAATATATGCAAGTGCTAGACTGTTTTGAAAGAAATATATATTTGAGAAAGGGACCTTTCATGTTGATACAGTGTTTTAATAGTTTTCTTTGGAGTAATCTTAATGCATTTGTATGTGCCCATCTGAATGAAAGATGAACGAATGTGATGTTGGAATTGCTTGTTTGCTGTGCATGAAATATTCAACTCACTTGAATTCAAGTCAACTGCTGTGAAGCACTTTGGTTGCAAATAAATCCCTGTCAGACAGTGTGCTGTCTTCCATATTGGAAGTTGTATGGAATGGCCCCAGGAAAAAACACATCGGTTGTTTGCTTTTAACTGCCTCATAGAGCTTCTTCAAGTTGTCTTATTTCAACCTCCTGTATCCCACTCATTATCCTTTCATTTAATGGAATGACTTAGCTATGTAAGATACAAATATCAATGACTGCTTATGTTTGTGTCGGAAAATTGTGATGCTGGTGTCATTTCAGTTATGGGTTTGGTTTGAAATATTAAGTATACATTTTTATTTTGAATCATCAGTTTCTTATAGTTATTTGTGTGAAGTGCATATATTCATGTATGTACCCTCAACATAAAATTCAATTGAGTATTTTGTACTGGAATACATAGCTCTGCTTTCAGAACATTTATATTTGATGGGAAAAGATTTTGTACTTAAATAAACAAGAACAGATTTTATAACTACATATAAATATGCTGTATGTCTATTCATTAGATTTCTTTGTGCAGGATGTTGCCAATGTAGGTGTATGGTTAGGTATTTCATAATTGTTTTCTGATATGCTTAGAGAATTCCTTGTGATTCTCACAAAACTAGCATTGTAGTTTGTTTACAGTTCTTGATTCATCTACCACTTTTGACTCTTAATAGTTGAACAGAAATTCACAAAATTTATAAGAGTGTCAAAAAGGTGACAGTAATATTGCATTTAGGTGAAAATTTATACATGCAAAAATTGCATTTTAATTTTAAGGTAAAAGCAATATTAATTTTTTAACTATGAAAGCACACCATTAGTTCAGAAAACTATGCTTTTTGTTCAAATTATTGACACCTTGAATTCATTTAATTCTTTTTTTAGTTTTAACGCAAAATGTTTTTGCATTTTATTTGCAGCCATCTTTTTGCCTTTATAAACTCATCATATTTTGTTATATTTCTTAGAAATGACTTTTAAATAAACATAAACCATAAATTAAAAAAATATATATATATGTGGGTTTCAATATTTTGTCCAAATTATTTAATGAAAATCTACTTTAGTAACCAAACTCATGTGAAACTATCAAAATATAAAGTGTAGTAACTAAATTCTTATCAGTTAAATTTAGTTAAGTAGTAATTTCAAAATATGAATATATTTTTTAAATTGGTAAAGCTGTTTCTGGGCACCTTTAAAACAAATGTATCATGTAAGTAATTATCTTTTTAAATAATGCATATCAGCAGATTCTAAGGGTTTTAAATAAATCATATAATTTAATACTAAAGGTTATAAATTTCACACAGCAGTAGATACTGTTTAATTATGGCTTAGCACTTGATATTGATTTATTTTATATTAAATATTTCATGGTATTGTTTTAAAAATAATATTAATAATTTTTTAATTAAAATTTGATTTTAAATAGCACTTAATCCTAATAGTAAGTTTTAAATACTGTATAGCAGTAGTTGTTTTAAATGCTATTTAGTACTAAATCCTGATAGTCTGTTTTAAATACTGTATAGCAGTAGTTGTTTTAAATGCTATTTAGTACTAAATCCTGATAGTCTGTTTTAAATACTGTATAGCAGTAGTTGTTTTAAATGCTATTTAGTACTAAATATTAATAATCTATTATAAATAATGTAAGGGAGTATAAAACAAAGGATTTTAATAAACGAATAACACTAAATGCAATCAGTTTTAAATAATGTATGCCACTTAAAAAATTGAGTTTTAAATATTGTGTAATACTAATTACTAAAAGTCAGTTTTAAATAATGTATAGCACTGAATATGAACAGTTTTAAATAATGCATGCCAGTAAAGGCTGACAATCAGCAGGATGCAAACAAATTTATATTTACCAGCCATTTGGAACAGGTTTACCTGTCTGAATACAGTGTTTAGCTTGTCCAAAAAGTTGTTTTCAGAGAGCTGGTGAAAACATAAAATCTTAAGATGGGAAACAAAATTAATTTGGTCACATTTTAACTATTCTTTGAATCAAATGGTGTATTAGATCCTGCTATTGCAGTTTAATTGAATGTATCTGGAAAGATTTGAATTTTTAATATTTTTTATTGTATTGATTTGTTTGCATGAGGCAAATGTGTTGTACTAAGAATTCAATTAAAAAAAATATTAAAATGTTAGCAGCTCTAAATCCTAAAAATATTTTCTGCAAGTACATGGGCAAACAAATTTTTTTTCCTACCAGCATTATTTATAGCCATTCTTGTAAGAATGTAATTTTATATATATATGTAATCAGCATTGCATCCTCAGATATGATTTATTACACATTTTTAAAAAATACATACATTATTTTTTTAAAACAAGTGTAACAGATACTGAATTTTTGGACATGGTCACACGCGCACTCATTCTTTGCATGATTTGTTGGGACTAAGTTACATGTACACTTGTGAGATGTTATTTTGAGTAAAAAATATTCTTTTTTAAATTATTTTTTGTGTGTGCATATTACTAATGCAGAGCTATGTTTCTACTTTAAATCAGATTTTGGTCCACAAATTATAAATTCAAAGTGTCATATTTTGCATTAGTTTTATGTCATAAAAGTGCAAAATACATTTTGAAATGTTTATTTTTATCACATATTCATATATTTAATGCAAATGGTGGTCCATTGTTGAGTCAAATGATATTTGTATCATTTCTGTTGTAATTCTGGTTCACTTGCTATGTAATTATTGACAAACATTCTGCAAAATAATGCAATTTTGCAGAATAAATTTTAAAGGAGAAAATAAAATAAAATCTGTGTTAATAAAATATAATTATCTATAAATGGTGGACAGAGATCAATAAAATCAACTCTCTGCATTTTGTAGCCATGGTCACTATTATCAGCTTCTCTTTAAAAAAATTATAAACAAGTTCCAAATACCCTGTCTGGTCACATAAAGTTTTAATGAGATTTTTGTCGGTATGATATGTTGACATTTTCCCCCCATTGCCAGCATTTTTAAGACTAATGGATTTGCTATTAAGTAATCAAATTTTGAATTGTACACATGCTTTTGATATGCATTAATGCTAAGCTTTAAAATGCCCTTTATCACAAAAAATTATAAAAAGTATAGTTCATACATACTGTTTGTAGAAGGCAAGATAATATTTAGTTTTTCTTATCACTCTTTAGCAGATATCAGCATTATAATACATAATGGCATTATTCATTTGGATTTTTTCAATGCAAGAGAGATAGTTGTATTTCTTCATTTAAGTGTGCAACCTGTTTTATCTTTATGCAGCTTGTTCTTTGGGTCGCCATGGTTGTATGACTTATATGTTAACTGATATGTCATGCTTCTAATAATGTAGGACATTTTTAATTTGATTATATATTTCTTTTTTTTTTTTTTTTGCTTTAAAAAATGTACAAGCCTCCCATAATACACAATAGATCTTTGAATATATAATAAACTAGTACTATTTGTACTAAAAGAGAGATATTGGATGTTGCTTGTTTTTAAGATGTGAGAGAACTTGTAATATAGTAAAATTAGAAGGGTTGCAGAAGAGATAAAACTTTGATTATTTTAAAGAAAGGAAAACTATGATTATCTTGCACTTATATTGTAAAAATTGGGACTAAAGTAATAAAAACATATTATCATTTTTTCTTTTTAGAAATATATGCAGTGTTGAGCAGTCATGAAACTTTTAATGCACCCAAAATCACAGAAAACCATGAAATCATATTAGCTTTCGATAGAATAGTTCTCTTCCTCAGTGTCATATCTCTAAACTATTGCAAATAACAATATCCACACACAGAAACCCTTGTATCTACAGATAAGTTTTCCAACTACAAGTTTATGTGAACACTTTTTCTTTTGCTAATCATGCCTAGATTGGAACAATAAATTGCAAATGCTGTACTATAAGTAATAAATAAAAACAGAAAGTCAACAAAATTATCTGCAAATGAAGAAAATATATTTATATTTTTCACTTTTAATTATAGTTATTTTTTTCTTTAAAAAGATCTCCTGGTTATTCATTTAGAGGTGGAAAACTTCTTACCAAAGGAGAAGACAAATCAGTCTTTAATCTATTTTAGCAAGCCCCCATCCACCCACTATCTCTCCAACATATGGTTATCAATATGTGTAAGATGGTCAATAAATGTATTAAATTAACAATCAAATATACATTTAACAAATGCAATCAAAAGACAGTTGACATTTTCATGACTTCATGACAATGTTTGGTTAATGCAAGATAATTGTTCAATTTATCCTAGCAGAGATAGCAGCAGTAAAATGATCATATATATATATATAATTTATCACAAACATGGGAGTGGAGTTTTAGAGAAATAATTATAGTCAATGTACAGAATCTTTTCAATGATGGGTGCTGTCACTGGCATGTGTTCACAATCACACAGTTTGCAACAAGCCACTGCCTTTCTTATTTAGACGATGATCCAACATACCCCTTCTAGGCATGTTAGACAAATGTTCCAGAATCTTTGATGTGCTCTCTCTGAATTTCCTTTGCATTATCAAGCACATCAGGAGGAATGTTCCTGAATTTTCATGTATGCTACTCAGCACACCACAAATGTTCAAAATAATCTTCATGAATACTTGAGACCATAACTCAAGCCACTGTTTTTGTTGTATTGGTTCTTGAACAGAATTCACAATTCACAGGAATCAACTTACAGCAACACGTTACTGATAATTTTGATGATAACGCTGGATGCACACACCGATGTGATCTGGTTGAGAACAGTTGTCACTATAGCCTAATCAACAAAAAAAAAAAAAGGCACGCTTTTCTCAGCAAAAGTCAAATTAAGGCAATGCTAAATATCAGGCATATTTCATCTCAATAACTCCTTTCTCTCTTAAAAACATTCTCAACTTACAAATCCTGCAACAATTTCGTTAACCTGATACACACACACAGCATAAGAAATATAGCATCAATCAAAATTCACAAGTATAATGTACAATGTAATCAAATTAGTGAAAATATGGTTCAATTACATATTCAAATTCATAGATCAATAGCAAACATATATGAAATATTTCTAAGTCCATTCTTTCTTTATCAGTCAGTTAACTTACCATAAGCTAATGATTGCCTTTATGACCAGACTCAAGTTTTGTCAAAATCAAAGTGATTAGAATATAGACTTCTTCAACAAAATAACCTTCGGTCCATCCCATTGGATTGAATTTGTTATGAACAAGTGTGAGACTATTAGTCAGAAAAACGTCTCATCCAGATGGAACTGGTTTGGATTGCATCAACAAAATTTATAGCATATTCTCCATCTGAGGTGTTTACTCCAACTCTTGGCAGTTACAACAACATTATCATAAGCAGTGCCCAAGGTTGGGTCACTTTGACATTTAACAATTTATATAACAATTAAATTTAGAAATAGGGTTAGGCAAATTTACTCCACCACAGTAATGTTGACATTTTATCATATAATATTTTCTTTACCTGTTTCACAAATTGTTACTCTATTTAACTAGATTTTATGCTTTTTAAATTAAATAACAATAGTTAAATTAATTAAACTGTATTAAAAAGAATTGGTAAAAAATCTAATTTTTCTCAGCTCATAGTAGAATGATCTCTTGCAGCTGTTTTAACATCTTAGTTTAATTGGATTCCCTTCCTTTGTCTAGCAATAATTTATATCTTTTGTCTATTACCAGTTTATTTAGCCTACTTGGATATGCATGCCAGTATTGTTAACCCTTGCATAGTTGCCAGAATGTTGTTTTTATTTAGAAAATAATTTTTTTCTTTCTGCTCAAAGAATATTTTTTAATATGTTCGATTGTTAGGATATCCCCACAAGTATGGACTATTTGCTGGTATTGTGTTAATTCACTGCCAAGTCGTAGTTTGGATGATGTTAACCAACACTTACAAAACTTAAAATTACAAGCTGTTATTAAACACTTACAAATGTTTGGTATAAAATGAAAACACTGCTACAGTCTGATGATAAAAAAAATAACACATTGATATGTGAATAATATTTCTTACATTTTATTGTTAATATTTTTAAAAAATAAAACTGTATCCAAATTTATGGTATTCAATGTAAAGTTTTGATCCAAGAAGAAAACTCTTGTTTTTCTTGTGTGTTACTTTCATGTGTGAGCATCAGTTAGTCTCTGGTAAAATGATATACAGTTATCATGGATAAAAGTTTCATATCACAAAATCAATAATTTAAAATATACAAACAACACAAATTTAAAAATAAAATAAGTCATATATCCTGGCAAGGTGATAACCCAAAACATCAAATAAAAGAAATTCCAAGCATTTATGTAAATATTACATAATAAATTGTTTTATTAGTTTTGTATTGATTTAGAATAACAATTTAAATATTTATTTAAAAGAATATTTGATGCCAAGCATTTCTTTTCAACAGGTAGCTAACTGCATGATTAGTATCAAATATAAATAAAACAAAAAAAGGCACTAATAATTTAGTTCTATCAAAATCTCCCTCTGCCTTATAATGATGAAGTGAGTAGAGGAAAACCCTCAAGTAATAGTGTGAATATTTCAATTGGCAAAGTAAAATAAAATCACCTTTGTATAGGTGCTCAATACAGTCAAGAATAAGTAATGTTTTCTATTTTCATAATAAAACGAATGAATTCTTAGATATAAAGCACTTAACAGACCTAGATACAAATATAACTCAAACAGCATGAAAGTTGCAACAGAAAAAAATATGATTCATATAAAAAATGCACAAAATAATACAGCAGATGCACCACTGGTAGTTTGGTCACATTCTGATGAACAGAATTCATTTACTAAGTCAAACCCATTCCAAACAAGCATTTACAAAGCCTAACAACATATATATGAGTAATCAGAAAAGTAATAAAAAGCAACAGTAATGGACTAAGAAAAGTAAATAAGCTCTAAACAGTATCGAACAAGGCATGCTTGTTAAATGAACAAAACTAGTTAGAAAGACATACAGTTACCCCAAGACTTCCTCAACAGCTGCCTGCATGGCAGTAAACCTGAAAATACACAAAATTCCAAGGCTTAACCCCCATTGTAAATGTCATATTGTTGCGTTGCCTGCCAAAATGAACCATTTTAAGAGTAATTTCAGTTAAATGACTATTGCACTATTTATAAAATGTGTGGTCCTTTGGTTTACAGTGTACTGCATTTGAATCAGCAATCCACTTCTCATATATAAATTGTCCACTGACAGTATGTTTCAAAGGTCAAGCTGCTGCCAATTTCAGCCAACTGAGAATACTCCAACGAAGACCCTTTCAAAAATAATAAAAAGTAATTTTCTCTCTCTCCAACATTTCCATCTATCGCTTACATCATCCAATTTTTGTGTCTAAAACTTTTGTTTTATTCACTATTGTGCATGTTTAAATTTATTATTAATGAATATTTCTATTAGTATTCATGCTGTAATTATGTTCTTATTCATTTATTATACATCATATTTTTTAGATTTTTAGATTCCATTTTTCTGAGTCAACTTCCAATCATCATGAAGCAAATTAAACTTAAAAAAATTTTTTTTACCAGTTTTACCAGAAGTGAACTATCCTTATTAGCACGCATATCTGAAATGTTAAAGAGATGGACTGGTGAAAGATACAACCTTTCTCTATTTGATGCATAAGTGGACTATTCAGGAATGCATATGCTTTGCTGTCATCTTGTATCCCAACAGTTGACTATCATTGTGGTTGTCAATCAGTGCTGGATTAGATATTAGTAGCTATATTTTTTCCAGCAAATATTGGTAAGATATGTTGCCATGTAATTCACTGATAATATATGCAGCTAGGTAGTTTCATGTCTAGGATCTGGTCAGTTAACTTCACTTTTGTTAAAGGTTGTTTACTGAACTATCCCACAGTGAACAGTTACTTCCTTTTCATAATACACAAAGCATATGCACTTTAAGATATTTCATCAGATTCTCTATTGTTACCATTGGTTATAATTTATAAGCACAAATAAGGTGCATATATTTTATTTTTTCCCTTGATTCCTGCTGATTAAAAAAAATTATAGTGCAGTTTATAGGCCATTCTGCACCAATATACACCCTATTCTAGGTGAGGTGTCGTCAAGTCAGAGTATTACATATACTGTCCATGAAGTATTTCTGACAATAATTTTTGTTGTAAAAAATCAAAAACATGGGAATAAGACAACGTAGCAATCTGCTCACAGTATTAGAGCATTGCAGTTTTGTTATCCCATAACTTGCAAATAAAATTTACAAATAGTAATATAGTGATATAAATAAAAGAAATGTTAAATAAAAGTGGATTATTTTGGGGGGGTTTTATTTAAAAAATAAAAGTTATCTGCTCCTTAGATCATGGAGTAGTAGTATTGCTCAAGTCAGAACACTAACCATTTATTGCAGTCTCAATAAAATAGTTTTTTACAGAATTTGAAATTTTCCTCAGAGATAATAAATTGTATTAAATTCTAAAAACCTACATAAGGTAACAAGCTTGTGACTTCTTGGTATTGGAATACATTGTAGTGTCTGACTGGGGTCGCAAGCCCACAAGAGGTTTGATCTTCTGAAGAATCATTTTGTCATTGGAGACGTCTACTAATGCAGATGGTGGCCGAGAGTAAGGTGGACATGCTTCCTCCACCTTGTCCCATATCCTGGACCGCTGGACACTTAACTTTCTCAGTTCTCCAACCTGCCTGCTGTGCAAGGAATCAATGATCTTGGTTGGGTTCTGGTCCACTTTGGGGTCCACAATGACATAAGATACTAAGGTACCATCACTGCAGCCAATCAGAAGTGTGCGTTGGTTGTGACACAGCTTAATGTGACAGATTGGTGCATGGACATTGCAGCTGGCAAGAAGAGTGCTATCTTGGACTCGAACAATAAAAATGTACATGCCACTGTAGTATACAGCCAATGTGCCATTGAGTGCAAGAGTTTGGGGAGGAGTGCCTGGGTTTGCAATGTGCTTCAGATGGTCACTGCCATGCACTAAATCATAAATATATGAATTTTCATCAACAAAATATTGAAAATTGTAGGATAAAAAAAGTTGTGGAGGGAATGGCAAAATGTCTGGTGCATGCATGACTGGTACACACATGTTTGTGATGCAGCCTTGCTTCAAGTCCAAAATGAAAAACCCAAGCACATGGGTTGAAGAAGCATTGCTTTGAGGAGGTTTACATCGTCCTGTTTGGGGAGAATGAGGCAATAAAGTCTGTGTCTTCTGATGATAATCGTATGCACTGTGCTGTCCTTGTGCAATAGTGGTTTGAGGTGAACCACTTGCTTTTCGACATGATATTATCACAGCAACTGAGCTTTCCTGCTGTGGACAAGGTTGAACACTGAGAATGTCATCCATCTCATTCTCCAAGCCCACACTCTTTGAATCATAGCATGTGCGTTTCAGATTGGAAGAAACACCAAACACAACAACACATGGAGATGAAAAATGACAAGTCTTGTGATCGTAGTCCAGTGCAGAAGACACTACAATGAAGTGATCATCATAAGTAACAAATGGTTTTCCACGTATGTATTTGCAGGCTGCATGGCTGTTGTTTTCAGTGTAGGATTTACCAGTGAAATGGAAAATTTTAAGGGAATAAAGATCACCAAGGATAGCTTGGGGTTGGCTAAAAAATACAATGCAATCTATAGAATGGAAAGTCACACAATGGCCTGGGACATCACCAAACTCTTTCAAGACACGACGTTCTGTCAAATCCCATAGCTTGTTAGCTGCAGCATTAAGTCGAGAAAAGGTTGACACCAGTGCTATATTACCTCTTGGTGTGATAGCATAATCCACGACCTGAGTACAAAATAAATAAAAAGGAGAATGTACAGATTTTTAAAAGTTGTATTTCACATCATTATAAAGGGTGTTTTTAATTTAAAATTATGTGAATTTTCCTTAAAAATATGTGAATTTATTGATTACAACTAAATCATGATATCTTACAAGAACTAAACATGTATATAATAAATTGTCATTTGGACTCATTTGGACCCATACCTCTTTATTTATCTTATTACCTGGGATTCATGAGTCAAGAGATCTAGCATTTTTCCACTGAGCATGTCAATAACCCCAATTTCATCACTGTTCCGGCACTTGACAAAAGCAATGGAATTATCTTTAGAGACCAGCACATCTTGCACTACATCAGTCATCTTGTCCAGAGTGTTAATTTTCTGCATTGCAAAATCCACATTCCAAACATGCACATATTTGGATTTTGCCAGGTTTGTAATGAGCTGGTTATGTGTGTGGGACACCAGTAAATATGTTATAATTCCTATTGGAGCCTGTAACAGTCAAACAAAGAAATATTTTGTGTTATGTGTGAGACACCAATAAAAATGTTATATTTTCTATGTTAATAGTCAAACAAAGAAATATTTTGTGTTATGTGTGAGACACCAATAAAAATGTTCTATTTTCTATGTTAATAGTCAAAGAAAGAAATATTTTGTGTTATGAGTGAGACACCAATAAAAATGTTATATTTTCTATGTTAATAGTCAAACAAAGCAATATTCTATGGATGAAATGATACAATTAAGTCATAAAAGATAATATATTGAAAAACTTAGCATTTTTAAAATGTCCCTATATAAGATGTTATTTTATTTTAAATATTTTCAAAAGATAGCAACATCTGATTATATGACAGATTAAACCAACCACATTTGTGACTTTAGCATTTGTAAAACTGATAAATTCATGACCCCTGGGCCTCACAGTGCTTGGTGGGCTTGCTGTCATGAGAGTATACTCGTGTCTTGAAAGAGTTTGCTGCCATCAGGGCAGTGTTTGGCAGGTTTGCTGTCATGAGGGTATACTTGGTGGGTTTGCTGCCATGAAGATATACTTGGGTTTGCTGCCATGAGGGTAGTGAGTGCATGGTGGGTTGACTGCCAAGAGGATTGTGCTTGGTGGGTTTGCTGTCACAAGGGTATACTTAGTGGGTTTGCTGTCATGAGGGTATACTTGGTGGGTTTGCTGTCATGAGGGTATACTTGGTGGGTTTGCTGTCATGAGGGTATACTTGGTGGGTTTGCTGTCATGAGGGTATACTAGGTGGGTTTGCTGTCATGAGGGTATACTTGGTGGGTTTGCTGTCATGAGGGTATACTTGGTGGGTTTACTGTCATGAGGGTATACTGGTGGGTTTGCTGTCATGAGGGTATACTAGGTGGGTTTGCTGCCATGAGGATAGTGCTTGGAAGGGTTGACTGTCATGAGGGTATACTAGATGGGTTTACTGTCATGAGGATATACTAGGTGGGTTTGCTGTCTTGAGGGAGTCACTAGGAGGGTTTGCTGTCATGAGGATAGTGCTTGGTAGGTTGGCTACCCTGAGAGTAGTGCTTGGTGAGTTTGCCACCAATGACAATAGTATATGGTCACTTAACACTTTATTCTTCCTATAACATTTGCAAGCTTCAGTGTTCAGATGACTCTCCTGGGGTAAAGACCTCTATCACATTTCTTTTCTGATAAAAATATATATAATTAATGAACCAACAATGGAAAGACTGTATACCCAGTGGACAGAGTTGTTACTGCTTTTACAAATAAACTGTATCAAGATGATAAAGGTGTTAGTTATGTAGAGTTATTTATAGTAGATTATACAGAATGATGGTTACACAAATAAATTATTTTATGTGTTGTATCCATTTTTTTTAAAGAGAAAAATGAATAAATTATTTCTCAAGGTTTGCCTCTACTGGTTGCTGTTGTTGATTTTCAAGATGTATATTCTATTATATTAAATTATATAATGTTATATAATATTATATATTAAATTATATAATGTTTGAAATTATATGAATGTTTATTGAAGGTATCACTTCTCCAACAACAGGGAGGGTGCAATCTATCTGATGAAATTGTCCTGTCAAAGAGAAAGATAAGGTCACATAGTGACACATCAATGGATGGGTTTTTCTAACAACGGGAGGGTGCAATCTATCTGATGAAATTGTCCTGTCAAAGAGAAAGATAAGGTCACATAGTGACAAATCAATGGATGGGTTTTTCTAACAACGGGAGGATGCAATTTATCTGAAGAAGGTTAATCAGGTTCTCTGATTAAAAATCAACCCAACCATTCCCAGTTATAAACATGCATCTGTGCACCATAGGGATGGGAAGGAGAGAAGGCATAATTTTGTTTCCAACTAATAATTATCTGTCCAAACCAGGAGAAATTATCTGAGAAGAGGGTTCACTATCTCCAGAGGCATAATATATCTTTGTTTCCAATGTTGGGACATGAGAAGAACTGCATGTCAGAGGTGCATTCTGCCTAGAACTGTCACATCTAGGGCAGAACTTCAGATCTAAAATGGTGAGCATGTTTAATGCTATCACATCCATCACTGTCATCTTCTATAATAACCATCACTCTCACTTGCCCATTTTTTTTTATCACATTCATCACTGTCACTTGTCCTCTTCTAGCACACCCAATCACTGTCACTTGTCCTCTTCTAGCACACCCAATCACTGTCACTTGCCCTCTTCTAGCACACTCATCAATGTCAATTGACTTTTTCTATCACACCCATCACCGTTGCTATCCTCTTCTTATCATATCCTTACTGTCATTGTCCTCTTCTATCATATCCATCACTGTCATCTGAGATATTCTATTCCATCACTGTCATCTGTCCTCTTCTATCACATCAATCACTGTCACTTATTCTCTTTTAGCACACCCACAACTGTCACTGTCCTCTTCTATCACATCCATCACAACCACTTTTCTCTTTTATGATATCCATCATGGCTTCTACTATTCTCTGAGTGTGAATGTCTTTGACTGAAACTTTGTTTTCTGCTGTGTTGATTAGAATGCACAGCTGAACACTATCTTGGATGAAATAATATCTAAATTAATATCTGAATATTGAGATTTTAGAAATCTAAGTCTAAAGACAAAATGATGGTTACTGTGCTCTGCAGACCATCAAACTAGAGTTTTATAACATAGTCCATATTTACTTTATAACATAGTCCATATTTACTTTATCACATCACATAGTCCATATTTACTTTATCACATAGTCCATATTTACTTTATCACATCACATAGTCCATATTTACTTTATCACATCACATAGTCCATATTTACTTTATCACATCACATAGTCCATATTTACTTTATCACATAGTCCATATTTACTTTATAACATAGTCCATATTTACTTTATCACATCACATAGTCCATATTTACTTTATAACATAGTCCATATTTACTTTATAACATAGTCCATATTTACTTTATAACATAGTCCATATTTACTTTATAACATAGTCCATATTTACTTTATAACATAGTCCATATTTACTTTATAACATAGTCCATATTTACTTTATAACATAGTCCATATTTACTTTATAACATAGCCCATATTTACTTTATAACATAGTCCATATTTACTTTATAACATAGTCCAAATTACAATTATAACATAGCCCATATTTACTTTATAACATAGTCCATATTTACTTTATAACATAGTCCATATTTACTTTATAACATAGCCCATATTTACTTTATAACATAGTCCATATTTACTTTATAACATAGTCCATATTTACTTTATAACATAGTCCATATTTACTTTATAACATAGCCCATATTTACTTTATAACATAGCCCATATTTACTTTATAACATAGCCCATATTTACTTTATCACCAACTTGGTGTTTGCCACAATAATTTTCTTAGCTGTATAATGTGCCAGTCAGTTTAAGAGATCAATATGGCAATGATCTGAATATTGTCCCTAGTCAGGGCACTAAATTCACTCACCAAATGAAACATTGCTTGCATGGCCAGTTCAGCATATTATGCCATGCCTAATGTGTGGTCTGCAAGGGTTGCAGTGTTTGTTGCTGTATTTAGCTTTATAGCCTGTGCCATTTCAGGTAGACCAAGAAGGTTAGCCTCTTTATCTGTGAATCAAGGATCCATGTGGTAGAAGATTGACTTTAGTTGGAAATTTGGCTAATCTGTCCACAAGATCCATGTGGTAGAAGATTGACTTTAGTTGGAAATTTGGCTAATCTGTCTACAAGATGCATGTGAGGGGGTGAATATAATGCAAGACTTTGTAAAGGAATCTGATGAAATAAAAGAATTCAACTTTTTATAACAGCGATAGCAGGGCTTTGATCACCATTCTACCAGTCTTTGTCATCATTAAAGACAGATGTATCTAGGGCAGTCAGTTTCCATTAGTACATTATAATATATTTCACATAATCTTTTCTCTCTGATAAATCATAAATTGGTCATCTCATTACAAATCTTTCTCATCACAGTTTGCATCAGACCTGAACTAAAAAGAGAGCAGGTTAAAGGGTTGTTGACATTCAGTGTCTAGACTTCTGCATCAAGGAACATGCATCCTGGGTGGATCAGAGATAGTACTGGGTTCACATCGGACCAAGACTAATAGGACAGCAGGTTAGAGGGTTGGTGGCATTAGGCGTCTAACCTGTGGTTAAGGGCCATGCACCCTGAGTGGACCAGTTATAACACAGCATTCTCAAAGGATGGTTAAGTACCTCATTTCCCCTCCTGCTTCAAGAATTACTTAATGTATAGTCGGTCACTTTAAGAGGTGTCCCATTTTGGTAAAGTCTGTTCACCATAATTATTATAAATATTAGGAATAATAATTGTGTGGTATATTGGATATTATATATTTTCCTTCACCAACCCAAAGATGCTGTATTTTAGTTAAGAAAAGGAGTGGTGTTCTAGGATGCTAAACTTGTAAACACAACAGATGATTTCTGTGACTGCACTTATCTCTTTGGTAGACTCCTATGGATGTTTCTTCAGGAAAAAACTGAAGTATCTTATGTCTGTGTGCATCACTAGGCTGAAATACAGCATCCATTTCCTTATGGTGCTTATTTCTTCTAGTCCCACTAAGTAACATCAGACCTAGAGGGTACTAGAATTGTTACATTGTTCACTCTTATTTGAAATTCACTTCAGTTTTTGAGAGTCTCCATGTATTACTCTTGACAACCACCAGCATAAAACCCAGTAGCATCAAGTGATTACCATTAAGTTATCAATCTATTCAGCCATGGGAATAATGTTCTTTTATATCCCTTCATCAAGATTGTGTGAGGGGTGCAATAAGATCTCAAGGGTCTGGAGAATCATATGCTAGTGTTTACATTTGAGACTTTCTCCTTCAACATAATGGTGGTCTTCTAAATGTCAGTCTCAACATCATGCTAAAAGTCTTCCTGCCTTGACCACTTCCCTAGGGATAGTAGGTGTGTTAGGTGCAAGTTTTACCCAACCATCATTCAATCAAAATTAACCAAAAATACAAGTTCTCCACCCTTGCAAACTGTAAATACTTTGCAAGTTGATAAGAATAAAAAAGTTCCATTATCAGACTGTGGCTATGACAAACACAACTGACCATGATGTTGAAACTCAGATGTCAGCTGACCATCACCACCACCACTACCCAAAATTAAAATTATGAAATATGCCTTAAGTTCAGAGATAAGAAAAGAAAGGACAATAAGAATAGATAGAACAATACATCTTACCTTAAGTCACACAATAAAAATAGGCAGAACAATACATCTTACCTTTAATCCAATTTAAAAATGAAAGGATGATGGGAATTAGACAACAATTCATCTTACCTTTTGTCCAAAAATAAAGAGAAAGGATGGCAAGAACAGATAGAACAATGTGTCTTACCTAAAGTCCAAAAATAAAAAGATAGGACAACAGGAATAGAAAGTACAGTGCATTATTACCTCGTCAAAAGATACAATAAAAGGATGGCAAGACGTGATAACAATGCAGTTAAGTCCAAAGATAACAAGAACATTGCATCTTAAGTCCAAAGACAAAATATAGGACAAAAGAAATATGCAGAACAGTCCTCAAGAAATAACTGTAGGAGAAGGCTGACACCTGAAGAAAAACTGAAAAGCAGATCTCTGGCTCGATATGATGTTCAATCATGTGAAACATTACTAAAATACAGGGGAAAAGGGGACTACACTCTGTCAGGTAGGTGTTTAAGATCTGTCTTCCCTGAGGAGATGGGCACTTGTTAGCAATTGCTGGCTTGCAATTCTGACTACAGTATCTGGTAGTTTGATGGAAAAAGAAATAATTATTTTAAAGTTACAGATCTGTTTAAGCAAATATTATAATGGAGACAGACAGACAGACAGATTAGATAGACAAACAGATAGTCAGATAGATGTAATTAGCTGCATAAAGTTGTATAGAACAATGGATGCTAAATGACAAAGATATAATCTACTGAAAGTTAGATCTGTACTGTATCAAGAAGTTGTACATAACAATGAATACGTGCTACATAGATGAATTAGCTGAAAGCTATAGATCTGTGTAAAGAAATTGTACAGAACAACAGATACAAAGCTACAAAAGAAATAATTAGCTGAAGATACAGGATTTTATAAAGAAGATATAGAGAACTATAAATACTGTACTTCAAAGGGATAAGTGGCTGAAAAGCACAAATCTGTGTGGAGAGGTTATAGAGAACAATGAATACTAAACTACAAAGGAACAAAGAGCTGAAAATTACAGACTGCATACAGACATTTTATAAGGAATAATAATCAATGAAAATAAACCTGCCTGAACTAGTGAAAATTATGTCTGTACAATTAATAAATAAACATTATATATAAGACAAAAGTGAAAATGGTATATAAAGAAGTACTAAATTTGACAAAATTGACTATGAATGAAGAAGTAGCAATAACGAAATGAAAAAAACCTTGCACAAAATTTATATTCAATTAAAAAGCCTTGTCAGTAGTTTACGAAAAAGATACTGACTTGAAGTGTTGTAACCAGCTGGTTATTGGAGACTTTCCATATGTAGATGTTGCGGAAAATTGTCCCAACAACATGCAGGTTGTCTCGTGTAAATTCAGCATTGGTAAAAACCAGTTTATTATAATGACTTTTTGGCAATCGAAATTCTTTTGGTATCTGTTAAGGAAAAAATTTAATAAAAATAAATATTTAACACATTTGTTTCTCTAATTCTAAAGCTGATTTTATGTAATTTCTTCTTTAATTAATAATGAATATACATATATATTAATTCTTAAATATGTTTATTACAGATTTATTTCTGTCCTTATTCATCAATTCATTTGTTATCTATTAAGTGAGCACCATTAACCATATAAAGTACACCTGCATCAACAGCCATATCATACCAATGTCTAATCTATTACACCAGCATCATCTACTCTGCCATTTTAACAGTATAAATCTATAACTTCTGTAGAAAGTCTCATCTTCATAGGTAATTTTATCAGAGGCAGCTATGACAACAATTCAGTAATATTGAATTATTTATTTCACATACACATAAATTAAGTCTCAAAACTACTATATTTCATCAGATATTTTATCTTCTACAATTTTTTTAAATCCCTTCAAATTACTGTTTCACATTTTTAGATTTTACGATTTTTCATATTTAAGATTTTAAGAAATGCCAATAGTTTTAGGTTATTACATGTGGAGATGTCTTATTTTAGTTCAATTTGTGTATGCCATAAAATAACATGAAACATCTTTATATTAGGCCACTTAGAATTACATATAAGCCAAGTTGGTTTTACAATAATAAAAAAGAGAAATCCCTTTCCCCTTGATTATCAGAAATCAGCTAAAGCATAAAAATTGCAGAGATTAAACGGCCATATCCTATTCCTATACTAAAGAGCTCTGAGCAAGATTAACTTTTGTCTGTGTATACCCTGCAATGCGACCAGATTCCCCTGGAATTAAATTACTATATTAAGCAGCTCTGAAAACTGTACCTATGTCTGAATATACTTTTTGACAATTGATAACAACTCTGTCTGACAAACTTTGTTTAGTATCTAATTATACTTCTTGTTGACCTGCATCTACAGAACTTATAGCAAAAAATGCAAGTAAAGGAATCAGGTGTACCCTTAGTTACAGCATAGTAAATAAAAAGAAAAAATGTTCACTTGCTTCAGTAATAATGACAGTATAATGAAGTAAAAGAATTACTTTTTAGGTGAAGATTCACTCATATCCATAATAATTAAGGTATAATGTGGAATTGGAAAAATGTTTATTTTTAGTTACAACATTTTAAATAAAAAGTTCATCTCAAATTGACAAGCATCATTAAATATTATATATCCATAACATCTGCTTGTCAATATTATGTAAACAGTCAATCTCCTCTGCTTTTCAGACAAAAGCCTTGTATGTTCCTTGGGTCTAAAAAAATAATGTTTTATATATATATACTTTTAGTCTAGTTATTATAATTAACAGTATTATAGCTTGAAAAAATTATAATCCTTTTGGAATTAGTTTGTCAAAGATTTTCTGGATTTAAAAAAATACTAATTAGTCTTTTCTTTTCTGTAATGATAATTTTATATTCAATTAAACTTAATTTATATTCTGAACTTTTATAAATTCTGTATTTTAAAATTTGTATAAATTGTAAATGATAAAGAAATACGCATCATGAATTAAAAAAATATGTTAGTCCTTAAACATAAATCATAATTTTACATTAGTTACAGTTCCAGCAATTAAATAAAACATTATTGTGACATCACGTTAGTTGGAAAATCTTTCATAAACAACAGTTCTAGCATGCAAAATTTTAATAATAAAACAATATAATGACATCATGGTAGTTTGATAACCACTCACTTCATCTGGCTTAGTAAAGTGTGCAACCACCTTTTCTTCATTTCGAGCATACACTAAAATGTTAAAGTTTGAACGTATCAGCACTAATTGATTATTATTTGAAATACGCAGATCCACAATCTTTTCTCCATTTAATTTTTGTTCCAAGTCTACTTTGTATATCATGTCCACTTTTCCATCATTCGTGTGCAGAACAAAGAGTTTCCCTT
This sequence comes from Sinotaia quadrata, assembly GCA_028829895.1. Classification (NCBI taxonomy): domain Eukaryota; kingdom Metazoa; phylum Mollusca; class Gastropoda; order Architaenioglossa; family Viviparidae; genus Sinotaia; species Sinotaia quadrata. Next base: position 90,137,821 of record CM054178.1, read on the forward strand.
CTTTATTGTTGACCAAGAAGGCTCGTTGTCCATCTGTAGTATATGTGATGACTGTGGGCTTATAGTCCACGGGTAAGGTATTCAAGTGTTCCAAAGAGTGTAGGTCATAAGAGAGGATAAAATCACTGGAACTGCAGAAAACAAAGCGACCATCTGGAGTGATCTTACAAACAGAAGCTAGTCCATCCAGGTTGAAAATCTCCAATATTTTTCCTGTTGGTATCTATAACATAAGAAATTTTATTTTTCATATAATATTACATGACATAATTTAGAAGAACAGACAATGAGAAATTTTTTTATGTTAAACTGATAAGGAACAATGAAAGCAGAAGCAGATTACAGACAGAAATCACAGGATTTTTCATCTGGTAATTTACCAAGCAATATCAAATGGTGCACAGGTACAAGAGAATGTATATTATTAGTAATTCATCCAGGAATTTACCCACCAGTAACAAAAAGGTGCATGGGTAAACTATTGACAGAATTGTCAAACAAAAGGGTCATGTGACCTATGTGCCTGTAGGAGCAGCACAAGACACATACCAGGAAAGACATACACCATCCATGAATCATACAGCACTAAGGAGAAATTATATTTTTAGATTGGCTGGTCTGTGGGTAAACATATTGTTAATGACTACATAATAGTCTAATGGTGAGGCTAAACAAAAGAGTGCTACTCTAAATAATATTCTCATTTTACTGTGTTTACTTCCAATGGCAATTCTAACTTATGTTGGTACAAAAATTGATATATAAGCCTGTGCTTCAAAGCTTTTCGTGATTACTTAAAAAATCAAATTTAAAATGAAAATAGTTGCTGAGAGTGCAAATGAACTAAATACAAAATGTAAAAATTTGCATTGAGACTGAGAGTGCCTTCACAGCCAGTCTTAAACTGACAACACTGTTGTCAACAATTGCAGGATTTAGATAAAATGTAGACAACACTGTGTCAATAAGTGCAGAATTTAGATAAAATGTAGACAACACTGTAGTCAACAATTGCAGGATTTAGATAAAATGTAGACAACACTGTGTCAATAAGTGCAGAATTTAGATAAAATGTAGACATCACTGTGTCAATAAGTGCAGAATTTAGATAAAATGTAGACAACACTGTTGTCAACAATTGCAGGATTTAGATAAAATTGAGACAACACTGTAGACAATGAGTTTCAATTCAGACATTGTGAGCTGCATTCTCTGCACAAGCCCAATTTATTCTTGTAAACATCCTGTTACAGAGTATACGTAAATCCAATACCATCACATCCTTTCTTGCAATTGTGGTGTTTTTTTATATACAAACTTTACAATAATTTCAAACTAAAATTGCTAAATAACAACAATAACACAAATTAAAAAATTGAATAGCGTAAAACAAAACCATGTTTGGCTTTCTAAGTTTGCATTGTTTTTTCTATACCTATCTTCACTTTCCAAAGTCTCTTCATTGCATTTCCACTTTACACTGTCTTTCAATTTCTCAGTCTTTGAAACTCACTTGACAATAAACAAAGAGTATAACATAGATTCATTTACATATTGCTTATTAACATAACAACTACACATTATCCGTATGAGCGTCAACAATCTCCACTGAATACCCACTACTGTGTGAAGGTACTTTTATTAATTCTTCCCATAATAATAAAACATTACTATTAGTACATTTATTACTTCTTCCCATAATAATAAAACATTACTACTAGTACTTTGATATTTGTGAATAAACACCTTGCAGTCACTTTTAAAAAAAATCTGAACAGTTTTCCATTATCTATTCTGATTATGTAAGATCTAACATCGATTTGGTCTTCCACTGTGGCTCTTATCCACTTGTTTGATGTTGGTGCTTTGAATCTTATTGTCTGTCCCGAACTCAGAGTGTTAACTCTACTGTTCCTCTTTGTAATAGGTTTGTTGAGCATGCTTCCTGCTGATTAGTTTCTCTTTAATCTCAGTGCATATATGCACTCTTAGCAAAGTCTATGCTGATGGCAATAATGTTCTGGTTCTTTGCCTGAATAACACATGAAACAGTGAGTTTTCATCTTTTCGGAAGGAACATTTCTAAGCTGAAGTAATGCTAAATATGTATCTGAATTCTCTTCTTCAGCACACTTCATCATCATGTTTATTATTGTCTTTACAGAATTTTCTACCATTCCATTTGACTGTGGATAACATGGCCAGCTCATAATGTGTTCAGAGCCACAATTTTCTGAAAGTCTTTGGAACTCTTTTCCACTAAATAGCGGATTATTATCAGATACCACTCTTTCTGGTACACCATGATGTGCAAAATCTTGTAAATCACCTCTTCAACTGTTTTGTCTTTGAGCCGTCAACTTAAAAAAATCTGAATAGTAGTCAACAACTACATAGTTCATTTCCTTTGCAATCCATAAGGTCAACAGCTATGTGCTGCCATAATCTGGAATAGGATGATTTATACATGGTTCTTTTGTTCGACATTTCTGGTATGACAAACATGGCTCACATCTTTCAAGGGTGCTTTTCTAGTTCTTTCGCTAACCCTAGTCAGTAAATTGTCTCTCTTGCCCTTCTAAGGACCCTTGCAAGCTTGTGTGGCTCTTATGAAGCAGTTCAATTATTCTCCCTCTCAAACCTTTTGGAACAACAATTCTTTTTCCTTTGAAGACTAATCCATTCTGTATGGATAGCTCTTCTCTAAACGGAAAATATAACTGCAAACTGTCTGCGACTTTCTTCCTCTCTTCTGGCCATCATGACTGAATAATTTTCTTTAGCTCCAGTAATTCAGAATCTTGCTGTGTCGCAAATTATAATTCCTGCAGCATTGTCTCAGAAACTGAAATGTATGAAGATATCTGAATATCTTCAACTTTTCTTTCCCCCTGTGTCAGACAATTTCTCCCTGTCAGTGGACCAGCACAGGACTTTACAACGATCTGCTCAATGTATCTGCCAAATACATGTCTGCACCCTTTTGAATATAACTGTGTATTCAAATTTCTGTGTAAGCAAAAGCATTATATGTAGCTGCTTCAGTGCACTCAACAGGCTCTTTTGCTGTATTGGAGTCAATGGCTTGTGATCTTTCTTGACCTCAGCGTGTCGACCAAAATCATAATGTTCAAAACATTCAAGTGTGAAAACTACCACCAGCATCTCTTTCTCTGCACATAATTTCTCTCTGTTTGTGTGAGTACTCTGGCAAAATGTACTGGCTGTCTACCCACCAACAAACATGCGCTGAGCCCAAACTCTGATGCATCAACCTGCAGAGTTATTTCTCTTTGGCATTGGAAAAATGGAAAATGGATGGTTCCGAAAGCATTTTCTTGAAATTGTTCAAGGCCTTACCATGGACATAAGCATTCCAATGGAAATGTACATTTTTCTTCACTAGGCCTCTGAGTGGTGTTGCTTTCACAGACAACTTTGAAGTGAATTTCTGTAAGTAGCCAATCATCCCTAACAGACGCTGTACCGCTGCTTTATCTTCATGTTGTTTGAGCTTCTTGATAGCATCTACCTTCTGCAGGTCTGCTTTAACTCCTTCACTGGTAATGATATGACCGAGATATGAAAAATCTTTCTGCTTCAGTTCTACCATGACACTATTCAGCTTGATGCTTTTCTTTCGACATCTCTGCAGCAATTTCCTCAACTTTATATCATGATCTGCAGCTGATTCTTCATCAGACTCACCTCACCCAAATTAACACACCACCATGAACTGCAAAAACACCATGCAGACCTTGTAGCACTGCATCTACCTTCCTCTGGAATTCTCCTGGTGTAATTAACATCCCAAATGGCATTATTTTCCACCGAAACTTCCCAAACTGTGTTTCAAAAGTTGTCAACATGCTACTTTCTTAATCTAACCTGATGTGCCAAAAACCATTCCTCCAATCAAGGACGTAAAAATCTTTGCTCCTTCAACTTTTCAAAGACGTCAACAATCGACTTCATTGGATAGTCATTACACTTCAACGCTTTGTTGAGTTGGCTTTAGATTGATACAAAGATGGATGGAACCATTCAGTTTGATTGTCACCACGATGCTGCTGATCCAGCTGGTTGAACTATCAACTTTCGCGATCACTCTGAGCATTAACAGTTGATCAAGCTCCACTTTGACTTTATATATGATTAAAATGGGCCACTGCCTACAGGGTAGTTTGACTGGTGGAACTTATGGGTCTGTTTCCAAGTAAAGTCATCTTTGATATTACCAAATTCTTTCTCAAAAACATCATGAATTTTTTCCAGAATTCCCCCCTTTTGGCCAATAACTGCAATTTTTTTCTCTCACCACTCTCAAAAGTTGCATTTCTTCTACTGCTTTGAGTCCTAGAATCGCTTTGTTTTTCCTCTCAGGATTTGAAATCGTACCAGGTACTTATTGTCATGTTTGCATAGACTCCTGTTTTATTTGTACCAATGTGCAAAACATTCTCATGCTTTTTATCCTCAGGAAGCATCTAATTCCTGGTCGAAATCATCATCATTATCATGTAACAGGTTCAATGATTTCTTCTCGTTCAATCTGCAAATACTGGCAAAATGGTTTATTTTTCAACATGCGTTACCTATCTTTCCATACGATGGACACTGTTCTTTGTTTCTGGCATGCTTCTTGCCACAATACCTATACATTCTTCTTGTTCTGCTCTGTAAGTATGGTTGCTCTGTTAATTTGGCACTCTGTTCTCCCTTATGTGAACTAGGCTTGTTCAACATGTGCCTAGTTCTGTCTCTAGTGTAGTGTATTTCTTCGGCACTACTTATGTTCTTCGCCTCTGTTGTTGTGACGTCATGGATTCTGCAGATCTCCAACACTGGTGTCGATCTAAGTCATTTTCTTCCAGAAGTTTCTTCCGGATGTCATCTGACCCCTGCCACCACTCTGTCATGTATGAGGTGGTCCTCCATCAGGACTGTTCGAATTTCTCGATTACTGAATCAGTGTCATTTCGTTTGTCTTCACTGTCAAATCTGAACGTTTCATACAGCTCTGCTGCCTCCTCTCCAGTGACTGTAAAAAAAACCCACTGCGGTTCGGTACTGTATCTCTTCACTGTTTAGTCCCAAAGCTACTTCGTAATTTTTCCATTGCCTCCATTTCCGCCACGCGCTTTCCAGGCTTTCTCTTGTGTCACTTAATTTTAACTTCGGCGGCGGAAGTAGACCTGTACCTACGAACCTTCTATGCGGTGTCATCACCAGATGTTCCCGAATCTCATCGTTCTCAGCCATCTTCTGACACCATGTAACGAGTTTTACATTCAGACAAGAAGTGAGTGCAGTAAGCCTTTGCGAGCTGTATTCTCTGTGCATGCCCAATTTACAGAGAACACGTAAACTCAATACGTCAAATGCTCAACAACTGCAGGATTTATATATTTAAATAGACAGTACTGTGTACAACAACTGCAGGATTCAGAATAAATGAGAACAAATAATGTGTACCACTCTAGGTTTTACATATTTTAGTAGCCCTTAATGTGTACAACTGCAGGATTTAGATATATCTAAGTAGACAATAATGTGTACAACTGCAGGATTTAGATATATCTAAGTAGACAATAAAGTGTACAACTGCAGGATTTAGATATATCTAAGTAGACAATAAAGTGTACAACTGCAGAATTTAGACATAACAGTAGATACTGTGTTCAACAACGGGATTTAAGTGTAAAGAATGTTTGTTAATGGAAACACTTGCATATAGATACAATGAACAGAGCTAAGGAATACTCATTGTGAAGAAAAAAGTTAAATTATAGTCATTATGAAATGAGAAAGGAAGTTAAAATATGAAATAAGCTATGATATAATTAGTGGAAATAAGAAGAGAGTAGTGTAACAATATGACCTATGACCTAGGTGATACTATTAAAAATGAAAAAAGAAGTGAAAATTCATTAAAAAAACTATGGAAAGAGAATGGAAATAAAAATAAATATATATTTGCGCTTTATTAATATTTAAAAATTCTGACCTCTGCAATACACAAATAACTTGTATCAGTAGACACAATAGCACAGAGCCGATCGTCAGTCAGGCTAATTTGTTCTGTATGGTAAGATATATCTGCTTTAATCTGAAGATGGTTTAATATGATAATCTGACCCAAGAATTGCCCAGTTCCTGAATCATGGACCTTGAAACTTTTCTCTGTTTCCTGGTCCACTATAAGAAAATACTGTCCATTGGGTGTGATGTAGAGGTCGCCTTTGGAGGTAAATACAGTGTCTTTCAGTAAACCTGTGAAGAGGTCAAAAACATAAACTGATGAGCTGTCAATCCTTTTGGTGAGCAAATAGCGATCCTCAAAGACAAGGCCAAAGAAGTCACTAGAGTCTGGCAATTCTAGTGTGTACTGCAACGAAGACCCTGGAATCTGTTAGACAAATTGATAAATTTTTGATTTGAGTTCATAAATAATAGTTATTCTTTTGATATTTTTGATTTAATTTCTTTTTAAAAAATAACCAGATGGATAATGAATTCCTCAATAATTAAAACACGCAAAACCAGGATTCTACTGTCACACCAAACCACATTCTGCATTACCTGTGCATATGGAAAGTTGGGAACCAGACCACAATGATACAATCCATCTGTGTCACACTGACGAATTAGAGACCGTATATTTGAATGTGTTGCATAAAATGGCAACAGTTGACCTGTTATCTCTGCAGGCAAGTTCTTGAGGTCTTTTGTGATAGTTGGCGCTGCAAAGCGTAGAGCTTCTTGTACTAGAACACTCTCTTCACTGAGAAATAGAGCTAAGTCATCGATGACATGTTGCAAGGAAAAGGCCTTGATTTTGTTGTACAACCACTTGTAATTAAACAGTACAAAGTTGGCAAGTTCTGCATGCCGATTTGACAGATGCAGATGATGTGGAAGCTGGCTGTACTTGCGTTTGTTCAGTGTTTTCTATGTAAACACATTTGTAGGAACAATTGGAATAATTATTGTAAAAATTGTCATTGCATAAAACATCAAAAAATATGAAATGCCTGCAAAGAATTAAAAAACAAAACCAATCATTAAAAAAAAAACAACTCTTCCCCCCCCCCCAAAAAAAAAAGACCAAAAAACAATTATGTTCTCTGATTAGCACTTAACATATACAGATAATTTTATGATGGAATTTAAATAAGTACACTTTCATTAGTTCTCCTACAAGAAGCAGCCATATAATAAAGGTGATATCTTTCTTATCAGTCATTATATTTTCCATTGTAGTTTTAGTTTATGAAACACCTTTCTTATCAGTCATTAAATTTTCCATTGTAGTTTTAGTTTATGAAACATCTTTCTTATCAGTCATTATATTTTCCATTGTAGTTTTAGTTTATGAAACACCTTTCTTATCAGTCATTATATTATATATTAGTTTTAGTTTATGAAACATCTTTCTTATCAGTCATTATATTTTCCATTGTAGTTTTAGTTTAACAATCACTAATGTATTATATATTATCTGTATTCATATTTAAAATATTAAAAGTGTTTATTCATTTATTCATTTGCATGCTTGCAATGAATTAATTTAGTAAATATAAAGATACTGAATACTGGTGCCCTAAAGGTAAGGCCAAACTAAAAATCCAAACATCTATTTCAAAAATTATCTGAAGCAAATAATAAGCAAGCTGGTAAAACAAACAACAAAGTTACACAAGATCAATTTGTAATTAAAAAAAGCAGTAATTTTATACAGGTTTTTATTAGTAGTTCTAAGTAAGTTAAGTAGTATTTGCATAGATTTAATAATAAATAATAATAATAATTACAACATACAATTAAACTTGCATTCAATTGATTTTGAAATTTTTGAAGTTTGACATTGAAGTTTACTATTACTACTAAAAAGTTAAGTCAATATACACATAATATGTAAAATGCCCTATCTTTGATTTATAGAACAAATTAAAATTATCTACTCTACAGAATGGAATGTTCAGGGAATATTTTTTAAATGTAGAAATCAGTGGTACTTATACAGTTATTTCTATATTTCTGATTGACACTCTAAACAGGGAGATTTATAAACACTGCAGATACCGGTATTGGTTTTGCATATTAATTTCATTATTTCTATTGAACTTTAAAGCCAGACAACAGTCAAATGAATTTTTATTATCTTGAGAGAATATAACAAGAAACTTGAGCATAACTTCCATTTGTTGATAGCATAGTAGGATTAAAACCAATCATTTTTTTTGTAAATGACGGAAATGAAATTGTGTATAATGCTTAATTTATACAGAAAATTACCTGTAATTACATTGTAATACTTTATGTAATTTAAAGTTATACATAATACTTAATTTATTTATTAATTTTATACTATTGATTTTTTATTATTTTCACCATTATTTACTTTTTAAAAAGTATTCTGTGTGTATCAGGTGCTTTATTAAATATTTTATTATGTTGTAATTTTATTATTATTAATATTTATTTGTACCTCACCACAAAATTTCAATGCATACAGTATATCAATTACTAATCAACACACAGGAACATGACAAAACTAAAAATCCAAACATTGCTTTTAAATTAAAATAAATTAATATGTTTATATGGCAAAAGTTAGCTGTATTTGGTAGGCTGAACTATCTAGATCTACATTCTAAGTAATAAATCTGTTTGCCTTGCATTCAAATATTATAGTTTAATCAGAGAGGTTAATTGTGATTGTTGCTGGACTAGATAGATCTATCGTCTGCTTCCACTGACACTGACTTACAACCTGTGTTGCCAAAGTGTCTGAATGTATCCTGATGAACTGCCCTCACTTTCTGTTTCATCATAGTAGAACTGATAAAGACATAATCTATTTTTATTAATAGATTTGAGATATCTCCTCTTTATTGCTTACACCTTCATCTTAGACATGCTGCCCATCACAACATTCCTGACTCTCATTTGATGTCACGACTTATACATTTCCAAAGATGCCCAAGTCTTGTGTTGGGCAAAGTCCATAAAGGAAAATATATTTTAATTAACAAAGTGCATTTATCATTCCTTCACAACAAAATTACTAGGTTTTATCACAATAATAATTTTTAAAATTTATTATTATTATTTTTACAATTTTACAAAAAAAATATTTATAAGAAAAACTACAAATAAAACATTTACTTAAGCTGACACCAGCTTATTTTTGTCCCACACATTTACCATAAGACAATATAGCTATACTTATAAATATTTTATCACAAAGCAATACAGCTATACTGATATTTTATCACAGCACAATACAGCTATACTTATAGACATTTTATCACAATACAATACACTGTACTTATAAATATCACAAATATTTTTATGTACAATACAAAAGTACAGCTATACTTATAGATATCTATGTCATGATACAGTACAGTGCTATGCTTACAAATATCTTTCTTACAAAACAATACACCTGTACTTAATGTTATCTATGTCACCAAACAATACTGGTCAGTATGGATTTTAAGAAAAAAAGTTTATCTAAAAGTTGAATTAAAATGATACTTGTGCTGCTAAATTAATCAAGTATGAGAGATTGTGTATTGAAGCTAGTTTGGGATTAATTCCTTTATGGGATTAATTTCTCTTTATGCTAGCAATAGCCCCCACTTCCCTCCTGGTACAGTTGAAGTATTTTATGCAAATGTATTCAATTTTACCCTCATTCTAGTACAAACCATTTAAATATAAGACTGTTTATGTATAAGCATCAAATAAAAATGTACAAAAGACAATTTGGCAGCACCATAAAGAAGTAAAAATTAAAAAGTTTACCTCAAAACAATCGGTGACAAATTTCATAGGCTGATGTGAGATTATTCTGTCTGCCACATTGCCACAAGGCAGCAATATTTTTGTCCCACATGTTTCATCTGAATTACGCAGCTTGATTGGTTTTAATTTGCTGGCCCATGTACCAAGATAATAATCAGCAAGCATTGAGTGGACAAACTTAACCTCAGCAGGGTCATGGAGATAACGAGTTTTAATGAAATTGATGAAACTGCTGTGTTCCCACACAGTTACAGTCAAATCATCTACCTCATGACAAATCAACAGACCATCAATGTCACGACATATCTGAATGAAAGAAACAGGAAACAACTTACTACTAGTGGCATGAAGATTGCAATATCAATAACATATTGAAATGAAAACATGCATCCAAATCAATATTAAATTAGGTTTCAAAGACTATCTTATAAATAATAACTCTAAAACATAAAAACAAGTACCTTCTCTTACAAATAAACATTTTCACCATCATGAAGCCAAGTGTAAACATAATAGGAATCTAGCTTCAGATATGCTAGTAAAGATGACACACCATGCAGAAGATAAAACTCAGAGGACCTAAGAGGAGTTTAAATAGAGAATGAACATGTCTTTAAAAAATTGCTAGTCTCACTTGAACAGCTAGAATCCCTTCTGTGCACACCAATCCTTCAAGACATCTTTTGTCATACAGCTCTAAAGATGTTTGTTTTTTTCCATTTTCCATAGTGTCAAACATTTATTTACATTGCAACTTTGGCCTCTTTCACCCTGTCTCTCTTCTGGTTCTCAGTTGTTTTAAGAAGTTTCTTCCCAGTTCTGATATTTTCATACTAAAAAATTGTATTGTTTGTTTTTATTTTCTAAGCTATGATGATTTATATATTGGAAAATGAAAGTAGACTGAATTTTGTTGTTTCCCATTGGCAATACTGGGAAGAGATATTTCAAAAAAATTGTATTGTAACCGTTATGTCTGTTCATTTTTGTGTGCTGCAAGTCAAGTGACTAGGTGATCATAGCAAAGGGGCAATGATGTCCAACAGTCCTAGTTTGACTATACATGCACAACAGCTTTCTCACCTTGTTCAGTAAGGTAACTTGTTCACTGGTAAAACCTGCAATAAGCTGCTTGCATAGCACCATACTAATATCTTTTTATAATCAGCGTAAATTCATGTACTATTTAGTTTAAAGTAAATTATATCAAAATGAAAGCATGTTATAATGAGTATTTCAGCAAAGAAAATACTGAAAATTATGAATACCTGCAGCCACATGAGAAATGGAATATGCCGGAGATGTGGATGGTACTCTGAGAAAACATCATTTAGAACATCATCATCAAGAGACAAAACATCCTCCATCTCACATGTGGCTAGACCAGTGTTGGAAGCAGCAAGGTAGGCCATAGATCGTGAAACTAAAGGTTGTCCATACTTTGTCTCTAGTCTGCAAAAGCATAAATGGTCTATGTACAAAAAGAGGTGTGATACATGCGGTGTCTATGTGCTGTACTGTGTGTGTGTATGCATTGTTTTTTCTAAAAATAGAGGCGCCAAACTACTTATAAAATGGCAAAGGTACATATGTATGTACATATGTGTGTATGTATATATGCATGTGTGTGTATGTATGTATGTGTGCAAGTGTGTGCATGTATGTATGTGTGTATGATTACATATGTGTGCATGTATATATATATGTGTGTGTGTGTGTGTGCATGCGTGCATGTGTGTACATGTGTGTATATATGTATATGTGTGTGTATTGCTACTTGTTAGATGCCAGAACACATAAAGAGGTGCAGATTCAAAATCATCTGTACATGTGCCATGTGTAGTGTGGGTGTGTTTAGTGTTGTTTTAAAGGGAAAAAACAGATTTCAGAATACATATATAGTGGTGCTAGTATGCATGTTGTCTTTTCCCATCATATATAGTGGTGCTAGCATGCATGTTGTCTTTTCCCATCATATATAGTGGTGCTAGTATACACATTGTCTTTTCCCATCATATACATCATATATAAACAACAGACAGTTTATAAAGCCAATACAGCATACTGGTGCATCAGTGTTACAATAAGACTGATTAAAGCTGTATATTAAAAACTATATATATACGTATATAGAGTTACAATTAGATTTGCATATAAAATCTAAAATGTTGTGATCCCTTACCAGTGCTTTGAGAAAATGGAAGTGCAAATGTAAAAGTTATAACCTAGATCAAAACACAAAACTGTTGCCAGATAAACAACTACCTACTAATAAATAACAAAAGTAAATAACTGTTGCAAAAATAAACTGACAATAAAATAAACAAGTGCTGTACAAATAAACAACTGTTGATAAAATATGCCTATGTCACATATATAAACAACTGTTGATATAATATGCCAATGTCATAGAAATAAACAATTGTTGTCAAACAAGCAAGTTTTACAGAAATAAACAAATGTTAATAAAATATATGAATGTCACAAAAAAATAAACAACTATAATAAAGTATGCCAATGCCACAAAAATAAAAGTTAATAAAATATGCCAATGACATAAAAATAAACTGCTGCCCAATAAATAAGTATTGCAAAAAGAAATGTTAATAATTTTTTTTTAAATAAACAACTATAAATATGTATAAAATTAAATTAAAAAACCCATAATGTGTCTGTGAAAAAAGTAAGAAATTCTTCTGTGCCTATCATTATATAAATCTAAATCTCTGTCCCTTTAATTATAAAAATCTAAATCTCTGTGCCTTTTAATTATATAAATCTAAATTTCTGTGTCTATAATCTTATAAATCTAACTCAAGGTCCTATGATCAAGAGTATTGAATTGGCATTTTGATTAATGAAAGTGCAAATCAAGTTTAAAATCATAACTGCTGTACAATAACCACATCAAACAAGGAGGTGAAATAATTTTTAAACATAGTGATAATTTACTTTAATGGTTATTTGTAAATAACTGACCATGTGGTGTATCCAGAACAAAACTACTTAAAAGTTACAAATGGAAAATAATTTAACACCCCTCATGTGACGCACAGGAATGGTGTCAACAGATAATTTTAGAAAGTGAATTAGTATAGGAAATGCTTAGTAAATGAAAAGTATATTATTCTCAACAAAGTGCTCCATTTAATGAATAGCTTGACACTCAGACACTGAAATCTCTTTATGATGGTGAAGCAAGTGAAGCATGTTTAGAGGTAATTATTTTTTTTTTTAAACTGACACAAGGATTTTTCATTCTCAAGTTTGCAAATTTTCAATGCTAACTATATATTTTGTGGGATGCTCATGCAAATTTAGGCATTTTCCAGCTGCTGAGGCAAATTCAAGCATTTAATAGGATGCTAAGACAAATTTAGGCATTTTGCAGGATGTTGAAGTAAATTTAGCCATTCTACAGAATACTGAGGCAAATTAAATCATTCTGCACAATACCGAGGCTAATTTAGACATTCTGCAGGATGATGAGACAAATTTAGGATTTTGCAGGACAACTATCACGGAATGATAGGCACATCTGAACTGATAAATGTCTTAAGATATTTCTCATTTTATCAAAATACAAAGTCTCCAATTGTTAATATATCCTTGAAAATTTAAAGAAAACAACAACTGTACAAACATTAGCCTTTACTGTTTGCATAATTTAGCAAAAATTAAGAATAAACCCTGTAAACAAGTTAAGTCAATGATAATATAAATTTTATTTTTAAAATTTAACTCTTTCAATCTATGGCCTTTTCTCATTAAATGACAAGACAGAGACCACTAGGATCAAAAGAGTCTATTTCTTCATTAAGTACCAGACTTCGAACCAATATAAGTCTAAAACTATAGGAGTTTATCACTCAAAATGTAACAGAAAACATAAGAAATTCAAACAGGAAACATATTTTACCTTTCAAAAAGCTTTTCAATAGCCTCTGGGCATGTGCTTGGAAACTGAAGTTTGGTTATATCTGAATATGAGTGTAGTGTCTTCACTGACATTGACAGTAGTTTGATGTACAAAGGTAATGAACACTCTTTGAACTTCTGTTTGAAAACTTCCATTTGTGCTGCTGTCACTTTTCTGCCAAATGTAATATAAAAGTAATATAAAAGTAATACTAATATTAGAAAGAATATAATAACAATAAAAGTCTACAGGCATTAGAAGCAATGCTGCTGTGGAATTGTAATTTGCATTCATTTATTATAATGATTCCTTATTGTAATTGCATGCAGTTATTATAATGATTCCTTTTTTGTATTTTGCATACCATTATTATAACAATTTCTTCTAATTTGCATACAATTATAATGATTTCTTACTGTAATTTGCAAGCAATTATTATAATGATTCCTTACTGTAATTTGCATACAGTTATTAAAACAATTCCTTAATGTAAGTTGCAAACCAGCTTTACAGTTATTCCTTACTGTAACTTACATACAGTTATTATGATTCCTTACTGAAACTGGTATAGAGTTATTATAATGGTTCTTTACTGTAACTTGTATACAGTTATTAAAAAACATTTGTTATTGTAATTTGCATACAGGTATTACAACAATCCCTTATTATAATTTGTATATAGTTATCATAACACTTAAAAACTGTAGAGGAAATAATATCATAATTAGAGCAACATTTTATGACAGTATATACAGGGTGTTGAACAAAGCAGAATTTATAAATTCAAATCTGTTATTTTACTTGCAACTGACATAAATGTTTCAAATGAATGTGTCAAAGAATGTCCTACTCAGTGATAAAAATGTGAACAAAAATTAAAACATGTCCCTGATGATAAAAATATGAACATAAATTATAGCATGCCCTGATGGTAAAAGTGTTAGATTAAAGTACAGCACACTCCAGATGATTAAAATGTTACTATAAATTAAAGTACACTCCAGATGATTAAAATGTTAGCATAAATTAAAGTACACTCCAGATGATTAAAATGTTAGCATAAATTAAAGTACACTCCAGATGATTAAAATGTTAGCATAAATTAAAGTACACTCCAGATGATTAAAATGTTAGCATAAATTAAAGTACACTCCAGATGATTAAAATGTTAGCATAAATTAAAGTACACTCCAGATGATTAAAATGTTAGCATAAATTAAAGTACACTCCAGATGATTAAAATGTTAGCATAAATTAAAGTACACTCCAGATGATTAAAATGTTAGCATAAATTAAAGTACACTCTAGATGATTAAAATTTTACTATAAATTAAAGCAACTCCTGAGGACTGTATTAGCATAAATTAAAATATACTTTTGATATTAATAAAATGTTAGCATAAATTAAAGTGCATCCCTGATGATTAAAATGTAAGCATAAATTAAATTATCTTCCTAATAATAAAAATTGTGAGCATAAATTAAACACTGCCCTTGATTACAATATGAAATATAAATTAAATCATGCCCCTAATGATAAAAATGTGAACATAAATTACAGCACCATCCTGAAACTCTTCTGATCAATGCTAAAAGCAACTTCAAAGAAAGGAATCTGCTTACCTTGCAGACACTTGCAAAAAAAATGTGAACAGGTTCTCTGCTGCTGTTAGTGTAAGGGGCTTATACTCCATATAGCAGATGGGATCAGTCACAACATCAAGCTTAAGCCGGTTCAAAATGGTGTATTGGTCAGATGATACAGAGAGAATAATTTTTATGTTACAAGGCAAATTCACAGGCAACCAGGACATGGAATGAGCACTGTAGTCTTGTGTGATCTAAACAAAAGTGACATGTGACTGTAATGGTCTTGGTTCAATAAGATACTTTTGCATATCTGGTTGGCGTATGCAGTCTAAAAGTGTTTGTGAATGTCTGATTGTGTTCATGATCTGTATGTTGATCTGTATGTGTACATGCCGATCTGTGCTTATGTTGTTCTTTACTTATGTATTGTTGGTCAGCCATATACTAGTGAATAATTTAGGACAAACAACTAAATGAGGACAACACTTCTGGTAGCTACATGAGCCCCCAAGTGATGCCTCACTACATATGTAAGAACAACTTAGTCGGCACAAACATTACAACTACGAATTTTATGCAAAGTGAATATGATAAGACACTAAGATGGATGAAAAATTAATAAAGAATTTATATAAAATAAACAAAAAATAAATAAACAGAATAATCAAATTACAATCCACAATTTCAATTTCAAATTATTATCCTATCTACATCGGAGAGATTTTAACCTGCACTACAGTTAGTCTTCCTATCTCGTAATATTCTCTCCATAAAATTTATGAGTCCTTATAGTTTTTCTCTCTGTCTCTTTTTTATTCTTATATGCTTGACTGTTTCTTACAAGAGTTTTTGGCAACCTGAGTAGACACTTGGTACAATAGGTTTTAGTGTACTTATCTTGTTCATTGTCTGGTGACCTTTCTGTCCCTTTTACATTGCTACATACAACTAGCAGATGGTATCATGATGCATCAACTGCTCTTGGCCACAATTTATGTCATAAATTCTTGTTACAGCCCAGCTAAGAAATATTTTGGACTCCAGGCCAGATTCACCAAAGAAGAACGTCAACAGCAATATCAAAACCAAATGGAATTAAACCAGTAGTACACAAAGAAGGTAATAAAGGAAAAGAAACCCTGCAAATAATAATGCAGTGATTTGTTTGCAACGAAATTCATAGTGGTTTTGTGTAAAAGCTAAATTCATCTCTGATCACAATTCCACTAAACTGAAAAGAAGCATAGATTAAAATATACATGACAAAATATTTTGTTTAACAAAAGTCTTACACAAAATCTTTAAACTATAAATAACAAATTATCATACCTTTCAGTTTCTGTGAAAATCAAAAGGTTTAGAAAGAAACACTGTATCTGAAGATTTCTGAATATTTTCTCACAAAAGTCATTCACTCATTTTTGAAGTCTTTTTTAGACTTTAATCACAGAGATTTTTTATGATCTTTTACTTTAGATTGGACTAAATCTCCTTCACGTCAAAACGAGGATAGCTCTGAGACAAGTAATTAATTTATTTTTTTTGTTCATCTCTCATACTTATTAACTATGTCATGTGATGTTTATGACACACTCTAACCCAGGGTCAAGATATTCTTTCATGCCTCTCCATTCACAACCAGAAACACGTGAAGTTAATTCCACCTGAGGCTAAAATTTCAACCTCACTTCCATTTTTCCACTGATGCCTGACCATTGCCAGGCATACTTGCTAGCCTGCATATGCATATAATCTGGTGTTTATATGTGATGCATGTGTGATTCAGGTGTGTGTGTGTGTGTGTGTGTGTGTGTGGCTGGTCTGTCTAATTGTATGTATACAGAACTGTATTGGTGATGCTGTAAATGTCTTAATGTGCGATGCATCTGACTGTGTATATGTGCATCTGTCTATATGTATGTTCATCTATATATTTGTATGTCTGGTTATATATATGTAATTTTGTGTAGTTGTTCATGGGTATGTATGTGTGATGTATATATGTATGATTATGTGTAAGTGTATTTGTGTTTTGTGTATGTGTGCAAGTATGCTTATCTGTATATTTGTATGTCTGAATGTATGTATGCAGGTTTTGTATTAGGTTTCAAGTCTGTATGTGTGTAAGAAGTTGGGGGGTTTTTTTGTGTTGGTTTAAGTAGATCTGCAAAGGTGTACTGCAAGCCTGATTGAGTGAGGTAGACTGTGGGTGCATAAGATAAGTGTAAGTAGATTTGTGGATGTAGGCGTGAGTGTTAATATACATACACAGACAAAGCTTGAGAAGTGCTCTGAACAAAATTTAAAATCTCTTTTGTATCTTAATCAAACAAATGTACTACTGCAATAGAAATTTCAAACTACAATGCTGTATAATGTATTGGAACAAATAATGTTTCTAATGTAGAGTTGTGCTTCTTTAGCTGTAGTACAAGCCAAAGCATGGACAATGTTGATGTGAAAACCAGCTATTAATAGAACAAACCAGAGTGAGACTGACCACTATAAAATTCAATGAAGCAGTGGAACAAATTGAGACAAATAAAATGAAATTTAGAGAAAAAAAAACTGTCTCTCTCTCTATATATATATCCTCTGTTAATTAAAATTAGTGATTTTTTTTTTGCTTCTCTTTTACTCCTTACTTGATCTACGGCATCAAGGATCAAAATAACAGTGATGTCTGTAGGAATACTGTAGAGAAGTTCTGTAAAAAAGCGCTGAAGATCCTTCATATCCAGAGGAATGCTGTCAGTGACCCAGCCCTGTGCTAAACACATTTGGGCACAAAGGCTCTGCAACAGATGCTGCAAGTTTGAACTGTCAGGTGTGAGTCCCACATAACGGAGAAGTGACAGCATGTTTCCTGGAATCAGGTCTGGTAGCTGGTGAACAGAGTGCCAAGTCAGTAATCTTTTATTAATCACAGATTTTGGAAAGTACCTGGTAAGCAATCTTAGACTCATTGAGTTACGGGAAGTAATTATCTTATCTTTAAGGAAGTATAAGTATCCTCTAATTGCTAAAATAGAAAGTAAATACCAGTAAACTTAAATTCACTGAGTTATGGGAAATAACTATCTTATCAGTACAATTTGACAATTCCAATTCCTAATTGATACACAACATGAAATAAATTACACTTACACTTTAACTACGTGGCATATAACTATTAATTGCAATGACAGCTGATATATGAAAAACTTATCTTGTTAGATGGCAGCTAACTTTGGAAATTAGCAATCTTATCATCACTAAATTATACTGAAATAAACAATCCTGTAGTCACCATTGAATGGAAATTTGGGTGGCTGAAAATTATGGGTGCAGATACTCATTCAGTATATTGTAGGGTCTGGATTCAAGACCTATTTAGTGGGATTGCTCACTTCTTACTTTCCTAGATTCGACCTAGAATATGTTAAAGTATGTGACATACCTACTCTCTCTCTCATACACACTCTATCTGTAATGTATTGAAGTGTACACTCACACTCCCTCAACTATGAGGACAGTTGAACCATGTACACACATTACCTACCTTTCTGGGGACTGTTGAACTATGTGATCTAACTGTGCACACACACACACACACACACACACACACACACACACACACACACACACACACACAACCTACCTGGGAACTGTTAAATTGTGTGATGTATACACTCACATTCCCTCCACTATGAGGACAGTAAAAACCATGTACACACACTCCCTATCTCAGGAATGTTCAATTGTGTGATTTAACTATGCATTTCCCACTTAATCTCAGGACTGTTGAACTATGTGATTTCACTATGCATTCCCTACTTATCTCAGGACTGTTGAACTGTGTAATCTAGATGTCACATACACACTCTACCTTTCTCAGGACTGATGAACTGTGACCTAACTGTGCAGACACACACACACACACATAATTATAAAACAAATATACTTAACATCACTAAATTATGATAAATGAGTAAAATCTGTAATATCGTTATGGTAAATAAATAAATCATATAGTCCTTTAATAATTTTTGCAGTGCTAGTAAGCAGTTCTATGAATAATATAATAAGACAAGGTGAAGTAGACAGACCTATTAATATTATCACTGAATCAATGTGATGTAAACAAATCTATAGTTACTGATCAAGGTGATGTAAACAAATCTATAGTTACTGATCAAGGTGATGTAAACAAATCTATAGTTACTGATCAAGGTGATGTAAACAAATCTATAGTTACTGATCAAGGTGATGTAAACAAATCTATAGTTACTGATCAAGGTAAGTTAATAAATCTATATTCAGAGTGAAAGTGAAGTGAACAAATCTATAGTCAGAGTGAAGGTGAAGTGAACAAATCTTTAGTCAGAGTGAAGGTGAAGTGAACAAATCCATAGTCAGTGAAAATGAAGTGAACAAATCTATAGTCAGAGTGATGGTGAAGTGAACAAATCTATAGTCAGAGTAAGTGAACAAATCCATAGAGTGAAGGCGAAGTGAACAAATCTATGGTCAGAGTGAAGGTGAACAGATTTACAGTCACTGAGTCAAGTTTAAGTAAACAAATCTATAGTCACTGATCAAGATGAAGTAATGAAGTAAACAAAGCTCTAATTCAAAAACTAGCAAGAAAAAAAAATTAACACAATTCTAAATATATCTGAAACTAACCCACAGTGCAAACTTTGACAGCAGCTTGGTTTTGCCACATCCAGAAGAACCATGAAGCACAAAAGGGCGCTGGGAGTCGGAAGTCACATAATCTTTTAACTTCTCTAACTCTTGCTCACAACCAAAAAACTCACGGGTGATACATCTGCAGTGGATCCAATGCCGCACCACCTCTTCAGTTGCATGTGGTAACAGACTCTTAGTCAAGCCCTTTGGCACCGTCTCATCCATTAGTCGTTTAAGGTTACTGTATAGTTGGTTGCACAGAGTCTATGATATTCAAATCAACTGATAGTAGTTATTTTAGTTTCAAAAAGAAAACATGGTATAAACTTGATTTTAAGTACAAAGCAGAATTTCATCTGGTAGATGTTAAATGTAATTGTCATGAAGATATATCATGAAAATAACATCTGCTAAAACAAAAACTTCCCAAGACTTAGCAAGTAAGCAAACTATTAATTAATATCTTAACAGTGTTCAAGTTGATAAATTAATATCTTAACAGTGTTGAGGTCGATAAATTAATATCTTAACAGTGTTGAGGAGAATAACTGCAATGCTGACTACGATATATATATATATATATATAGCTAACGACAAACAGTCGTGTCAGACATTGCTGTAAAATAATGGAGATATTATATGCCATTTAGAATGTTAAGGCTTAGTTAAGTTCTATGCATGAGCTATCTGTACATTGAGATTATGTCAAGATCTCTTTACCTAAACATTTTGATCTTGATTTCAAAGTCATTGTTACCTGATTTTGGTACATTTTCATTCCCTTGTACAAGCTGACAGTAAGGGCTTATGGATTATGCTACTTTCAAACCAGGGCTGTAGCCATGTAGCCCCAAGAAAGAGGAAAACAGAAACAGTTTACCACTTGCTGTACATGAACAATGAAGCCCCATGGAGACAGAAAGAGTGGCTATACAAAGCCCATGTACCCCAAGAAAGAGGAAAACATATTTTACCCAGTTGCTGTGCATGGACAATGAAGCCCCAAGGAGACAGAAAGAGTTTACTCAGTGACTATACAAGGCCCATGTACCCCAAGAAAGAGGAAAGCAGAAAGATTTTACCCAGTTGCAAGAAATAAGAATTCCAGGAAAAACAGATTTTACAAACATTCTTGATAAGCATTCTAGTTAAAGGACATGTACCATCATTTGGATGCATCTAAGGCAGCAGTCAGATTAGTCATAATAGGTATTTACCCTCCCATGGATACAACTAAGGAAGCATTCAGACTAATTGTAATAGGTATTTACCCTCCTATGGATACAACTAAGGAAGCATTCAGATTAGTCATAATAGGTATTTATTTTAACATGGATACAACTAAAGAAGCAGACTAAATATAATAGGTTTTATCCTCACATGGATAAAACTAAGGAAGCCTTCAGACTAGTCATAATAGAAGCCAATCCCAATTATCTAGACAATCTTGTACAAACATAAATTATGCTTTCAAACTTCATAATTATAACACTTCTAATAAAGATGAAATGAAAAAGATGTATTTATAAAGCACTTATTGATAAGGATGAAATGAAAAAAGATGTATTTATAAAGCACTTATTGATAAGGATGAAATGAAAAAAGATGTACTCTTTACTAACAGTTTTTTGTGTGCAACAATCTCAGTAACAAGCTGGATAAAGTAATTTCAACTGCTCCTTTCAAAACAGCCAAAAAAGTCTTTAAGATGGTATGGTGTTATTTTGAAGATTGATGTTTTAAATGTCTGTCTTAGAATTTAAAATTTTATTTTGAAGACTGACCTTTCACAAAACAGTCTTAGAATTTAAGGTGTTACTTTAAGATTGCAGTTTTATTAAAGAACAGTCCTAGAATTTAATGTGTTATTTTGAAGATAGAAAGTTTATAAGTCAAACCTGGAAATTAACATGCCTCTGTGCAATCTAAAATGCAATCTATTAACAGTGAATTTTAACTTGGTTACAAGCAATGTTTCATGCAAGTATCATGCATTACAGTTTTTCTTTTTTGTCTTTTTAAACATAGCAACACATTCTATATTCCCTAAAAATATGTATTTCTATCATCATCTAATGCATGCTTCTTGACCTAGTGACAAAGATACTGAAAAGTGTTTGGTAGCACTTCACCAGTTTGTTATAGTGCAAAACTGGGTTTTAAAAAAAACACAAATCAAACATATTGACTTAGTGATAAAGATATTTGAAAAGTGTTTGGTGGAACTTCACCAGTATGTTATAGTGTAAAACTGGGTAAAGCAACAAAATCAAACAGAAAGATATAGTCTTACATCCAAATATTCCTTGTGGAGCACAAGGGGTAAAACTGGGTAACGCAACACAAATCAAACAGAAAGGTATAGTCTTACATCCAAATATTCCTTGTGGAGAACAGGATGAATGACAGTATCATATCGCCACAGCACTTCGTGAGATAGTGTGTTCTTTTCAGAAATCAGTCTGCGAGCCTTCTTCTTGAGGCGAATTATCTGATGCTCACATTCTTTATCTACCTCCATCTGTTCTGTGCATTCATTAAACACAATGTCAGTGAATGTTGCAGCTTGAGGGTTGCTAACATAATTCTTCACATCTACAATGTCTCGAAGGATGAGAATACAACGCTTATGCGGGTTGTCACAGTTTTCAATGCCAAGTTGAATTTCTTGTTCAAATTCTGAAAGTTTACAGAGAAGTTACTTATCACAACTGACTGCGTCTACTAATCATGGTTATCAGAATGAAAAGAAACAAGACCTGTCAAATATAAAAATTTGTTCTGTCAATAATAAAAATCATTACTGGTAAAATTTAAAAACTGAATTACTATTACAGTGTATATAATAAGTATTCATATTTTAAATTAATAAATCATAAATTATTATCTTAGACAAATAGAGAGGTACATAGACGTGCACTCTTTTTCAAATATAATTAAACATAAACACAAGGTTATAAAAACAACTACTGAGGGAAAGAGTTACTTTTTCAAATAAAATTAAATATAAACACAAGCTTATAAAAACAACTACTGAGGGAAAGAGTTACTTTTTCAAATATAATTAAACATAAACACAAGCTTATAAAAACAACTACTGAGGGAAAGAGTTACTTATTCAAATATAATTAAATGTAAACACAAGCTTATAAAAACAGCTACTGAGGGAAAGAGTTACTTATATAACAAATGTCAAAATTTCAAAATGCATTATGGATACACTCTTTCAAATATATGTGTTTGTGTGCATGTTTGTATGTGTGTGTATGCCTATTTGTGTATGTGAGTGTGAACTGGTAGATAGTGGTGAGCAAATGGTGCTTAGTTACTATTATTTAATAAAAAGGCTTCGTGGTAAAATTTTTCTGTTTAATTTTAAATCATAGTAAACTGTAAACAAATAGTAATATCTTTAAAGAGTTGAGGCTTTGTGATCTTTGTTAATACTGTTATACAGCAATCAATGTATGTCAGTCAACAGTAGTATCTTGTGACCTGCACAATATATAAGTCAAAAGTCAAAAGTCACCTGATGTATAGTACTTGTGTTTCCTTTCACTGTCCAAGAAACCTTGTAAGTAGGCAAACTCAGCACCTTTCTGCAAAAGGGTTCGAAGCTCTACTTGGACTTCTTTCCATTGAGCAAGAGCAGTATTGTGCAAATTTTTGTTAGTCTGAACACAGAAAGGAAAGAGTTAGATACTTTCACTTAACTGGAACACATACTACCACTTTTGTTAAGATGAACAAAAGGAAGGAAAGAGAAATGTTATTTTCATGGACTAGAATATATACTAACATTTTTGTTAGGTTGAACCAGGAAATAAAGAGCAATGCTACTTTCTTTAGCTCGAACATGAACTAATACTTTTATTAGGATAAACTTCTCCTGGCCACTGAGAAGTTAATGATGAGTTGACTTGGACTGAGAGTTATGAGACTTTTTATAAAGCAGATAAATATAAGTCTTTAAATTTTGCAGTTACAAGGGCACTTGGCAGGTCAGTATGAGACTTTCTGTATCACAGCCACTTTCATCATCAAAAGCATCTACTAGACTTTTAGTGTCAAGGGCACTTAGCTGATCAGATGTTGGGTTTAACCTCGTGAAAAGTTGTAGCTATTTTTAGAGAACATAAAGAGAAAAGTCCTTTGTAATACCAAAAGTCCCTTGGGACTGTATAGGTGACTATTATGAATGGAAACCTTGATGGGTTTATGAAAATATTTGATGACTGATTTGACAGTCATGAGGGGGATGTCAAAAATCACTTATTTTGTACATGCTCTAACTCTTTAGGGTAATATTAACAGTAGGGAAAGTACAAAATATTTAGATGTTCCATCTAAAATTAAAATTAACGATTTGTCAAAATTCTAAAGCTTGTGTACAGACTACAATAGTTAAAAAGTAAGCATAGTGTCATGCCTGGATCTGGTCTCAAGCTATATTTAGTTTAATGGATGACCTGACTATGCTGACTAGGAACAATACCAAAGGTCATCATCATATTAGTGGGAATTATTAATAGAGTGTGCTGCAGTATGCAGCAAATACTAATATAGTATTAAAACAGAAAACTGTGCTTCATTTAACTATTACTCTTGTCTACCAACAGAATTAGATTAGTTGCTGCTCCATCTGACACCGAAAACAATATTTGGTGGTCAAGTGGCAGAGATAGCAAAAACATTTTCACTTCAATCAACAGTCGACTGGCAACCATGCACTGAATACAGAAGCTCCAAACCTCTATTTCATTTCAGAAAAATGTGAAAGATAAGAACAATCTGGTGATAACTGGGGAGGGCTGAAGTGGAGATTAGAAGGGCAGAAAAGATACCTTCAGCAGGAGCAGGTGACACTTCTAACTGGATGAGCTGCTAAGGTCCAGTGGAGGACTGTTGAATGTACCTTGTAGCAACATGAGAAGCAATGACAATGGACCAATCATTTCCTCAGGTTATTTATTTAGATACATTTATTTCTTTTCACATCCCAAATCTTGTGAGCCAGTACTCTCAGATAACATACAGGCAGATATACTAGTTCTGAAAATTGCCTTGCTGTTAGAGATAATTATTGTAAAGTCAGAGATCACACACTCTCTAGGCTTTTATTCAGACTTATTTTGGGTCAAAGCCTTTTGGGGAAATGATAGATTGATAGATCAGAGCTCCTTAAAACAAGTTCACTCCATCTTCATCACTTCAAGATGCTATTGACTGAAGAAATAAGCAATTATTAATTTTTCAGGAGATTCTATGGCTTGAATTTCAAAGATGCTTATCTTCATGTCATGTCAAGCAAGATGCCCTGAAAATAACACCATTTTCACAAGTTTGTGGTAGGAAAAGGAGTTTCATCCCAGTCTTTCTGGTCAGTGCTTGGGTATTACAGCAAGGCCATTCACAAATGCTGACTTTTATGACCATCTTGAATATCTATTGGAGACTCACAGAACCCATACCTCTTGTCATCAAACTTGATGGACCTAACTTCTACAAAATCTAGGTTTTCAAATATCTGCAGAAAATTTAGATATGACACTGAATCAGATTCATTCATTTTGCAGGGGTCTCCAAACTTTTCAGCCCGAGGACCACATTAACTATCAAACAGCAGTTCGGGGCCCGACTACACACTCAAGGTCCAAATATGGATGTTGTTTTTAATTATTTATTTAATATTATTTTATTCAGTTATTATTTAATAACACATTGATACACTACACATGAACACCTGTATTAGTGGGAATGATGAAATTGTTTCCTGGATGCCAAAATAGCAGGCATTTCCGGCTTTAGATTTGATGTCCCTAACATCAAGAGTGACCTGAGATTATCATTGGACAAGTTTGTTCTCAAATTGTTCTTCACATATTTTCATTCTTGAAAATGTTTGTTCACACAGGTATGTTGTTCCAAAGATTGAAAGGTACCTTGATGCAAAGGTTTTGACATTAGGAAAGTCTTCCTTGGGCAAAAACTGGTAAAAACCCACCAGTCCTTCTTTGAACTTGTCCCTAAAGAAGTCATTTGCTTGCAACTCAATGGCTTTGTCTAATAGTTTAACGGTTGACTGCTCGTATACTATAGACTGGGTGGACTGGATACTAAGAATATGTCCAACTTATGTAACAATCAGTGACCCATATCAATAACGCTCCTTTATTCCGAATCTGGATCAGAGTTGTTTGTTCCCTCTCAACTCTCAGAGGTTAGAGATAGAAAAATTTAGCTGCGGCTGATCTTGGCAGGATATACGTAAATTTCCATAATTTTTTTCCATAGACAAAAAGGTCTCCACGGGCCGCATGAGAGGGCCCCGCGGGCCATAGTTTGGAGACCCCTGCTTTAATGCATGCTGTTTGAAGCTGCAAAGAACAATGTCTTTTTAACAATTCCCTGCCCACCCCCTAAGGTGTTTTTGAACTGCTAAGAACATGGTATTTTTGACACTGCAAAGAACAAGGTCTTTTGACACTGCAAAGAACAGTGACACTGCTAAGAACAAGGTCTGTTTGACACTGCAAAGAACAGTGACACTGCTAAGAACAAGGTCTTTTGACACTGCAAAGAACAGTGACACTGCTAAGAACAAGGTCTGTTTGACACTGCAAAACTGCTAAGAACAAGGTCTGTTTGACACTGCAAAGAGCAAGGTCTTTTTTGATGCTACAAAGAATAAAGTCCTAGAGCAGGACAATTGCCGCCAGAAAACTCAAAGCATGATGGATACAATATAAGGAAATAGTAGTAACTTTAAAATTGCTATTGGTTTTTTAAACTCTCTGAAGGATTTGACTGTCTTTGATAAACTTCATCTCAAACATGTACCAATTTTTCTGATGACATAATGGAAAGCCTGTTAGAGTGTGAGGTAGCACAGTTCCTGAATTTGTGGTTACACAGGGGACATGGTTTCAATCAGAGAAAAGGTTACATTTAAACTGCCTGGAAATGTTTGCAGTTTTCTTTGCCACAAGGATAAGGGGAAGTAAGGTTTCAAACAAAATTATAATGATACCTGCAGATAACTCAAGGGTAGTGGTTTATATCCAACACATATTCTCAATTTTTTTTAAAGTAGTATTTCTTATATTTCACTATTGTGATATATAAAATGAAGATTGGATTATTTTATGACAATATATTTTACAATAGATTATTATATTAACCTGGTGTTGTTTTCTAAATAACTGTAATGTATGCATAAAACTGTACTAAAATAAATGTTTTGGCAATAATTTATACTTCTCAACTGCATGTCAATAAAGGGTTGATGCTCACACTGTTCAGGCCAGGAATTAGATCGCTGGCAGATCTGATGACATACAAGGGTGGTATGTTATTGTCATCCTTCTGGTACCACTGGTCAAGAAGTGCTCTATTGCGAGTGTCACGACTACGGTGTGTCTCCATTGCTAAACGTATATTTTCATACTCCTCAGCTGGAATTGCTCTTATAGGTGTATGTGGCCCATACTTTTGGCCAATGAATGCCTGTGCATAGAACATTGCAGCTTTAAGCAAAGGTTTAAATATTTAGATAATACAGATTATAATTAATAATCAAGAATAAACAAATACCAAATAGAATACAAAGATATTAATTATTTCAACAAAATAGTAGACAATATAATATACAATTACGTCACGACAATTCACCATTTAAATCAATGTAGGTAGTTTCCCTTAGCAGGTTTAGTTTGGGAATATTTCAATGATCAAAGAAGAAATATTATTTTTTTAAAATTAGTATTTCTTTTAACAATATAACACACACACACAAACACACACACGCATACACCCCCAAATGCACACACATACAAGGCAAACTAATGTACACATACACTTAAATACCAAGGTGGTTTGGACAATAGATAGATGCACATAAGGATAAATACATATCTAGATGAATGGACAGACAGACAAAGAGGCAAGCAAATAGATATGCAAATAGATAGACAGAGAGATTGATAGATAGAAAGAAAATTTAACTGAGGAAAACTTAATCTCTAAGCAGACTGCACATACAATAAATATAGAAAACATTTTGTGTTTATGCATGTACACACAGAAAATTGACACATGGTGTAACATATATGTATATATTTTAAAACAGAAATCTTAATATTATAATTAATTTTATTTATACACTACTTGTCTTGGTACTCGTAGACACTACTTGTCACTGCATTTATATACACTGCTTGTTTTTGGTGTTTGTACACACAACTTGTCTTGGTACTCATACACACAATTTGTCTTGGTACTTAGACACACTACCTGTCCTGGTACTTGTAGACACTACTTGATTGGTACTTGTATACGCTACTTGTCTCTGTACTCATATATACTGCTTGTTTTTGGTGTTTGTACATGTTACGTTTCCAGTATTTATTTATAGACCCTGCCCTAGAATAATTAAGGACTTTAAATATAATTAATTCCTTCTCTCATATCCTATGCAGACTGGTTGCTCAATTTACTATTTGACTAATTTAAAAGTGTGTCTTGTAGTCAGACGACAAATTTACAAACTAATAAATTGCGAACTTTTAGCTAGATTGAAACAGTTAAATTCCTCTAAATTAATATGCATTCGTTATCAACATTCTGCTCATTCGCCCCCATTCAATCTAAGAAAATCTATAGGTCTATTATGCATAAAAATTAACTACTAAGAGGTTTTAACAAAGAAAATAAGATTTAATAAAGTTTTAACAAGTTAACAATAATCAAATACGAGCGCGAATAGTCTATTTCTCGATTCTTTGCGCGTACATGCTTTATCGGTTAACCAACGAATTGCCAATCAATTGTCTTTTCGATATTTGTACACTGAAGAATACTCAGCTGGATTGTCTGTATCAGCCTGGTCTCTTTACTCAGTCAGCCAGTCTATTTTCACAGTCCCACTCTAGCGACGCACATGGCGCACAGGAAAAGGTGCCCTTCTTCTATGTAGCTAGGGAACTTGAATTCAGTGGCGTGGACCCTCAGAGTAGAGCTCACTCGTAGAGCTCAACCAGTTTGTACCAGACGGAACAAGGCAAAGGCAAAAGTAAAGCCAAAGCCAAGGCAAAAAGCAAGGCAAGGCAAGGCAAGGCAAGGGCCGACCTTTTATGAGAAGTCGAAGGTATGGTTCTCATCTGCTTGTCGGCTGCCGCATGACCCGAGTTAGCCAAATGGATATAGCTAATGTGTTCTCGCAGTAAGGGAACGGAAGCGCGCACCCACATTTATAGAAAAGCATAATGCGTATCACGTGACTGATCGCGAAGTATGTAGTTGGTTCGAGAATCTGGACAATGGACCTAAAGTTACATAACATCTTGACCTGTTCTAGAAGCATCTCGAAAAAGGAAGCTTTGAACAAAGGAGCCAAGGGTTTCAAATTTCAAATCTGAAGTAAACAAGACAAGTAGGTCACCAAGTCGGACATTTTTATCAGACTGTGACAGTACACACAACTTGTCTTGGTACTCATACACACAATGTGTCTTGGTACTCAGACACACTACTTGTCTCTGTATTCATATATACTGCTTGTTTTTGGTGCTTGTACTCACTACTTGTCCTGCTATTCATATACACTTGTTAGGAGATATGATTGTGAATAAAGAAATATTAAAATACACCAACTCAGCTTAAAAATATAAAATTGTATATAAAACTAGATACTGTGGTTACAATTTAAATAATGAATAATAAAGAAAGACAGAAATATATCACAAAATGTAATGACGTTTCTAAACTTACAATAAAAACTACCATAAAATAGTGGTGATAGCATCTAACCTGAATCTTAGCAGAACAGTACCATTAGTGCTACTACTAGTTGTCTTTTTATCAACACAACTTATCATCTCTCCAGTGCTTTACAATTACATGTGCAGTTCAATATCTATGGGTTAGAGAAGGAATTCTTCCACTGGAAAAATCCCACTAATCCCTCACTGCACAATCACCCTGCATGAAGGTTCAGGAAACCTCTCAAACACCCAGATCCCTGGATACCCATCAATCAATGTGATATTTACCATAAAGTTTAGAATTTAAAGTGAGACTGTCCATAAAATTAAAACTCAAAGAGAGAATGTCCACAAAATTAGGATCCAAAGACTCACCACAAGATTATGATCAAAAGAGAGACTTAAAGCACAAAGTCAGGACCAAAAATGACTTACCACAAAATCAGGACCAAAAGAGAGTGACCACAAATTCAGGACAAAAAGAGAGACTGACCACAAAATTAGGACCAAAAGAAAACTTAAAGCACAAAATCAGGACCAAAAGAGAGACTTACCACAAAATCAGGACCAAAAGAAAATATAAGCACAAAATCAGGACCAAAAGAGAGATTTACCACAAAATTAGGACCAAAAGAGAGACTCATAATAAATAAGAAAAACAGGACCAAAAGAGAAACAAACCTCAAAATTAGGACAAAGATACAAAGAAAATTAGAACCAAAAGAGAGACTTACCACAAAATCAGGACCAAAAGAGAGACTTACCACAAAATCAGGACCAAAAGAAAATATAAGCACAAAATCAGGACCAAAAGAGAGATTTACCACAAAATTAGGACCAAAAGAGAGACTCATAATAAATAAGAAAAACAGGACCAAAAGAGAAACAAACCTCAAAATTAGGACAAAGATACAAAGAAAATTAGAACCAAAAGAGAGACTTACCACAAAATCAGGACCAAAAGAGAGACCACAAAATCAGGACCAAAAGAGAGACTTAAACCACAAAATCAGGACCAAAAGAGAGACTTACCACAAAATTAGGACCAAAAGAGATACTTACCATGCAATTAGGACTGAAAGAGAGACTCAAACCACAAAATTAGGACAAAGAGACTTACCATAAAGTTGTAACCAAAAGAGAGACTTACCACAAAATTAGGACCTAAAGAGAGACTTACCACAAAATTAGGACCTTAAGAGTGCCTTACCACAAAATTAGGACCTAAAGAGAGACTTACCACAAAATTAGGACCTAAAGAGAGACCACAAAATTAGGACCTAAAGAGAGACTTACCACAAAATTAGGACAAAGATACTTACCACAAAATTAGGACCTAAAGTGAGACTTACCACAAAATTAGGACAAAGATACTTACCACAAAATTAGGACCCAAAGAGAGAGACTGACATTTCAATATCTCCTCTATTTTCATAGAAGGAAACTCTGGATCAGAGGCAAACTTTTCTTCAGCAATTCCCCAGGTCAGGTCCACTACCTAGTGAAACATTATTAAAAATAACTATCTTTAAATTATTTTACAAAAGTGAAAATGTATCAAGCAATC
Source organism: Sinotaia quadrata (assembly GCA_028829895.1). Classification (NCBI taxonomy): domain Eukaryota; kingdom Metazoa; phylum Mollusca; class Gastropoda; order Architaenioglossa; family Viviparidae; genus Sinotaia; species Sinotaia quadrata. Next base: position 90,169,148 of record CM054178.1, read on the forward strand.
TTGACAGACAAATAACGGACCAAGTATTGTAAGTTTGTACGAACATTGCCGTATTTATAATGCTCTTTTTCATTTCCTAGATTGATGAACAATGTTTGCCGTATTTATAATGCTCTTTTTCATTTCCTAGATTGATGTTTATCTGACGTTCCTTTAGGAAAATATCTGTTTTCTTTCAAACAAAATCTCAAATATACAAATATTCTCACACTGGCAAAATAACTGTGTATGTATATATTTAATGTACAGCTAGCGGTATGACTGACTGGCTGGCTATCATTTATAATTGTTTATGAATGTGTGTACACACGTATCAATCCATCCAAGTGTGTATTTGTGTGTATGTGTGTGTGTGTGTGTGTGTGTGAGAGAGAGAGTGAGAGAGAGAGAGAGAGAGAGAGAGAGAAGGGGGGGGGAGTATTTCTTTACTTTCAGTATTTCTTAATTTGTTTTGAACTAAATAAACTTGATTAAATGTGCTACTTCAATTCAAATTCAACACACACACACACACACACACACACACACACAAATCCACATATTCATGCAATCGATCACAAATATATGCTCTCACATGAATCCTTTCTTCTATCGACCAACATTTCAATTGCATTTACTTAATCTTTTACTGTCTCACTTATCCCTAAGAGAACTCAATACATTACACTATCAAACAGTTTATACTTAAGTAATGCACGTATGTGTTTGCAATTTCTTTTCAACTAAAAAATCTCTTAAATCTGGCACCCTATAAGTTCCCAGCAAGTGCGACCAAAGTGAAGCCTAAAACCCACATAAGTTCCCAGAACGTTCGGCCATGGTGAAACCCAACACCCACATAGTTCCCAGAACGTTCGGCCAGCGTTTCACACACCTGAAAGTCCAGGCCATACTGATTGCGGCAGTAGTCTCTCAGTCTTGGATACACTCTGTCCAGAAAGGCTGTTCGCTCCGTGTGAGTATCTAACAAAATCAACCTGAGTCAAATTATTTCACAGTGAAGGATTTTCTTCATTTCATGAAACAGAATATGTGTACATATTAATTAACAAAACAAATATATAGGTTAACTGATTGTTTGATCGATGACAATAGACTGATGCAACTGGCAGGATGTGATGGATGGATGAAAAGAACTAAGAGGGCTGATAAGAGGAAGGACAAATACTTTGATCGTTAAATATCAAGTATATGAAAAACACGCAGATCGTACAAATGAAACATGGGGTTGTACAACCGAACAACTGTATGCATGTTTGTCTTTTGCAATGTATAGGCAAATTCATGGCAAAATAAGAAAAAAAACACAATTTAGGCTGACTTAATTACACAAACGAAATCACACAATGAAGTAAGAAAAAACTAATGAAGCAAAAAGAGATAGCTCTTAAGGTTATCAATAAAATAGAAACAAACATGAAATACTTCAAACCTCTTCCCTGCCGAGTTTATTTTAAAGCAGTTTCAATTCTTACACATTCCCAAAGATTTGTCAATGTTTGACACCAAAACCTCTCTTTAGTCTCCTGTCAATGTTAGACACCAAAACCTCTCTTTAGTCTCCTGTCAATGTTTGACACTAAAACCTCTCTTTAGTCTCCTGTCAATGTTTGACACTAAAACCTCTCTTTAGTCTCCTGTCAATGTTTGACACTAAAACCTCTCTTTAGTCTCCTGTCAATGTTTGACACTAAAACCTCTCTTTAGTCTCGTGTCAATGTTTGACACGAAAACCTCTCTTTAGTCTCCTGCACATTTTCAGAGATTTGTTAATGGTGTACATCAACAATTCTCATTTATCTCCAAACACTCCCAGATACTTGTTCACTGTTATTTCTTTTTATTTTAATCTCCTACATTTTCCAATAGTCAATGAGTCAATGTCAATGAGTTACACCAACGGTCCTCTTTTATCTCCTGTACACTGCACAGATTTGTCTGTTCCCTCTAAGGTGCGCGGCAGCGTAGCTCATTAGAAAGTTCCGCGCACAAATTTTGGTAGCAAGCTCAAACAACCGCCAGTTCCGCGGACAAACGAAAAAGTTCCGTGCACACAGGAAAAATATTACAGGAAACATTGCTTGTCACTAATTGTAGTTTGTAGTTTATCTCCTTCATACTTCAGAGACTTGTCACTCACTGGTTTACACCAACTGTTCTATCAGCTCACAACAGGAATGGATAGACAGAACTAAAGTAATAAATCAACACATAATCAACAGGTTGGTGGCAGAGTTATCTGCACTTTAAAAAGATCCTGATCTATCATCCCTAAGGTACAATTTGACAGCACGTCATATGCACGACCATCACGGGGAAGAGAGAACAGCAGTAAAGAATGGACATACAAGTAATCACTCAAGAATGCCCTCTAATTAAACATTAATTTAAACATTTTCTACTTTATAGCATGCAACTATACGGACGCAGAAATAAATAGTCGGGTGCGACAATATGACTGACCGACTGACCGATAAAGGCATAATAAATGTCGGACGGATCAGCTAAAACTACTACCTTGCTTATAGGTGAATTTTGATCATAGTGTAGTTTTAGCAACACGGTGAGAATAGACTATGCTTATAACATGGAAACACCAGGGGTATACAATTGGAATACCATCGGTGTAACATCAAAAAACCACTGATATGACATCGAAACACAACGATATGAACCGAAACAACTCAGCAAGAGCCTAACGTCTTTTTTTCTCTTGAGAATAAAGATACTTGATAACGTTGTTTTATCATCGTTCCAGAGCATGCGTGTGCAATTAGCAGACAAAATTTACTTGTTTCTATACCAGTGCCATGTTATATCGGTTTTATTTCGATGCTATATCGGTGGTGTTTCGATGTTATGCTATCGGTGGTGTTTCCATGGGTATAACATCGAAATACTACCGATATAACATCGAAACACCATCGGTATAGCATGGAAACACAGCCGATATAACATGGCACTGGTATAGAAAGAAGTAAACTTTGTCTGCTAATTGCATACGCATGCTCTGGAACGATGATAAAACAATGTTATCTAGTATCCTTATTCGCAAGAAAGAAAAAATCTGCTATGCTCTTGCTGACTGGTTTTTGTTTCTGTTGTTTGTTTGATTTTTTTGGTCACATTTTATCACAGAAAGGACTTGCATTTTAAGTATGAGCCTGTCACAACTTACAAGCTTAACTTTTCTGATAGACAACTTCTCATTCAGATGGGTAAATCTTTCTATCATTACACATGAAGTGCAGCCTGGCATACACTTTATTCAAAGCACCCTGTAATACCTTAATAATCTTAATAATAATAACCAAGCAAAAGCAAGCAAACATACAAAATAAACACAAATCTCAAAACACACGCGCGCAGACATGCGACATTAACCGCTAATCATCCAAACTAATACGTGCACAACGGAACTCACCAACGCCCGTAGAGCAGACGTACACTCTGACAACCCGAGAGGTCACTGGTGGGATGTCGTCCACTGACAGGCGGCCAGTCACCAACGCTGCAGCAGACCCTTCCATCTTCTTTTCTTGCTTCGACTTGAGATCCCTTACCGCTGAAACACACACACACACACACACACACACACACACACACACACACAATATATATATATATATAAAAGAAAGTTTTTCGTAACAACTCAAGATTTTGAGTGTGAATTTTAAAATGTCAATCACGCGGCATTCATCAAACTTGTTAAACTCAGCAACCACTCGGTCAATCATATTAAGCTGTCAGTCATCAAAGTTTTACTCTACTAGCGACTTGGACAATCATACCAGCAGTTTGCCACAGATGGTGTGAGCGGCGTTAACCTTGGACATCCCTACCAAATGCCAAACGTGGTCTGATCACAGTACGGCCAACAACGCTGTACTCGCTCAATGCCGGAGCAAAGCCTAAGCACTCGACATGTTGGTTCCGACAAACCACTTTCGATCAATAACCGTTTCGTCACAGACCTATGGAGTAATAAACTAAGTGAGGTCAGTTTCTGGCGGAAAAGAAAACAAACTGCACTGTCTGAGGTACTCTGGTTGCTATTAACAACTTGATTCAGATGTTTCAGGCCCCAAGTTCAATGAGTGACACCAATCACCTTCCCTTTCTCCTGACAACGTCACCCAATAACAGTAAGTCGATGCCATCCGCCATCACTTGATGCAATAGTCAACCCAAGTTCAACAGCAGATACTAGAAATCAACCAACCAAACAAATGCAAAGCGACGATCTTTGCAGAGTATGTACTCATTTACTGAGTCAATTCATAAAAGTGTACAGGCCTACGCCATTGCTTGAAATAAATGTACTTAATTAATATTTACATTGTTTTCTCTTAAGCCAAACATTTCCTTCAGTCCTCGTATATATCGTTGTTAAGAATAACTATTTAAAATGAAAAACGGCTACTTATACTAAGGGCTATTTATATTGACTGACCGTTGTTTATATTGACTGACTGCTGTTTATATTGACTGACCGCTGTTTATATTGACTGACCGCTGTTTATATTGATTGAATTAGTTTCCTTTCCCCTTATGGCCAGAATTCCAATCCAAACAATCGCTTTGAAAAGTGTGCATATAAAGGCATATCAAATATCTTCATACAAGCACACAGAGAAAGACTTATATATAATAATATATACATATATTCTTTCCTGCTTCTTGCAGTACAAAGTTTCAAACAAAGAAATGACAGTGCTAGTATTACGGATGAATAAAATACGTCTTGACAGCCCTCTTGAAAGCACTCAGTAAAAATGACAGTGCTAGTATTACGGATGGATAAAATACGTCTTGACAGCCCTCTTGAAAGCACTCAGTAAAAATGACAGTGCTAGTATTACGGATGGATAAAATACGTCTTGACAGCCTCTTGAAAGCACTCAGTAAAAATGACAGTGCTAGTATTACGGATGGATAAAATACGTCTTGACAGCCCTCTTGAAAGCACTCAGTAAAACCGACAGTGATGGACTGAGAGAGCTGCAGGTGTTTTGAAACAAGTAATTATATTTTAATTAATCATGTTATGTAATTATATAACGAATGATGAAAACAACAGAACTTCAAAGAACTTTAAAGAACTTCATTCCAACACGCTAGCAGACTAAAGTTGAAGGACGCGTCTTTACACCAACATCTACTTGTCATTTTGTCAGTGGGTGTGAACATAAGAAATGCAAAATAAAAACCTGATACCTGTGAAAGTATGCCTCTTTTTCACTTTTATACATATTCCCTAAACTATAACAAGCTTAGAAGATTAGACATAATCGTACAATGAGAAGTACGTACACTATATTATAATAAGAAAGAATTGTTACACACAGTCACACACAAATCAGTCAAGTGTATACACGTACGCACTATGAATCAATATTCGTCGATCGGTGCAGTTTGGAACTGAACAGCCAACCTCGACTGTGAACAAAGAGTACAAACAGCTTTTGTGCGAACGTAGCGGCGTCTCGATTGTCCCTAACCAGGCGAACAAATCGTGTTACTAGACACCCCCCGTTCGCTCACAGTCACCGAGAAATCTTGTCCCGCTACGGCGGCTACACCATTGAACACTATCAATTTACAAGTACATAGTTACGCTTTACAAACGTCAAGGGCGACAATCAACAGGTGCAGTTCTGGCCTTCCGGATTGACACAATACGATGTTTTACGACGATAAGTATGCTGACAGTACGACACAGTATGAAAGATGTTTGACGATGATAAGCATTGCTGACAGTACGACACAGTATGAAAGATGTTTGACGATGATAAGCATTGCTGACAGTACGACACAGTATGAAAGATGTTTGACGATGATAAGCATTGCTGACAGTACGTACTGATAAGAGTTTGTAGGCGAGGAACTGAATTTATTTATAACATTGCGAAAACACCAGTCGATTGCCTGGGCTGTATGAACGAAGATAGTTGGTTTACATAAATATAATTATTTGTTTAAACGAATCAGACACGAAAAGAATTAAATTTGTTTGTAAACCAAATTTAAGACGTAAATATTAAAATTCATCTAATAAGAGTATAACGTGGGTGTGTGAATGAACACCTGCTGTGAGTACAGAAATACAATTACTACGTTGGAAGGTAGTTGAAAACATAGTTTAGTTCTCTCTAAGAATTGGCACTTTAGAAATTACTGATTTATCACTGGAATTAAACGGTTTGGAGTGCATGCGGAATGGGAAACAATTTAGACTATAAGTGGTAAAGAACAAGAATTCTGAGTACATGTGGTATGGGAAACAATTTAGACTATAAGTGGTAAAGGACAAGAATTCTGAGTACATGTGGTATGGGAAATAGTTTGGGCCGCATCAGGTATGTGAACAGTCTGGCAAAAATAGTTTGGAGTATGTGGTATGAAAAACAGTTCGGATTACATGTGATAAGGGAAAACAGTTTGGAGTACCTGTGGCATCGGAAAACAGTTTAATATACATGTGGCATCGGAAAACAGTTTAATATACATGTGGCATCGGAAAACAGTCTGGAGTATGTACTAGAATATCTAAGTGGTTGAGGCTCCATACAGTCTCCATAACTAGATCTTTACAAAAATAGAAAGAAAATATAGAGATAATAAATAATTTGGTACACGGTTTAGAACGTCAAAACGCGAACAAATTCAAACATAGTTATCTTTAAAAAGTTAATAAAGAAGTTCATGGAAGCATGATGGCTTTTACTGACAGCTACAGCGTTGGCAAATCTTGAAGTGAACAATAAGTAGCAAAACCTTTTTGTCAGATGTCAAGCACACCATAACCAATTCAACAATTTGCCACTACAGCTACCCGAAAGTAGCGATCGTGAAAAACAAATCTACAAGTTAGACAAAAGCCCAGGGCTGTCGGACGTAACCAGGTACGCCGAGAGAAAGGTCGCCCGCGGTCCTTACCTATTCCTTTAATTGCTGACAACTATTTGGCAAACTGAAAATTAAACTCAAAGAAGAGTTATGCTCGAACATTTTTTTCTGCTGACATACCTCAAATCGATCCCCGGGTCAGTCTGCCGGTGCCAATGCGACACTCCGAGGTCGTCGTCCACTCGCGATCACGTGAACTACAGCTGTCGGTCTTGAGACTAAAGAGGTGTCACCCGCAGGAAAATCTCAAACCCGATTACAATCGACTGAGCCTTACGCGTTGCTAACTCCAGCTGGCGCGAGCGAGTCGGTGGAACGGTTAACAGAAAGTTATTTTTACAACATAAACTCAGTATGTACGGGGGGAGGGGGGGGAGGGATTGAGAAAGAGAAGAAAACTAATAGGAAATCAAAGTTCAGAGGGTAACAGAATTTGCACTCACAAGACTACAGCATAGGGAGTATGTGTAGAAATGTGTATTGCCACAACGTCAAATACTGTCATTTAAAGAGTACATACGTTAATATGTGTATACAGAAGTGTATGTTCTAACACCAGTGCGATGTACCTTACCTATGAGTGCATTTACTAACACTAGTATAGTATACCTTCTCTATAAGTCCATGTACTAACACTATTGCGCTTAATCTTACCTACAAGACCATATACTAACAAAAGTTCGTTATATCTTACCTATAAGTCCATGTTCTAACATCTTACCAATCAGTGCATATACTAACACTAGTGCAGTGAACTGTAGCTAGAATGTGTACTAACGTAAAGAAAAATCATGAAGTGTGATAACGTAATTAATTAAGAGAGAAATCACCATGAAATAACCAATAAAGAGAGAAATCATTAAGTATAAACATACACCAATAAAGAGAAATTCAAGTATAAACATACACCAACAAAGAGAAATTCAAGTATAAACATACACCAATAAAGAGAAATTCAAGTATAAACATACACCTATAAAGAGAAAATTCAAGCATAAACACACACCAATAAAGAGATAAATTATTAAGTATAAACATACACCAATAAAGATAAAATTCATTAAATATAAGCATACACCAATAAAGAGAGAAATCATTAAGTATAAACATACACCAATAAAGAGAAAAATTATTAAGTATAAACATACACCAATAAAGATAAAATTCATTAAATATAAGCATACACCAATAAAGAGAGAAATCATTAAGTATAAACATACACCAATAAAGAGAGAAATCATTAAGAATAAACATACACCAATAAAGAGAAAAATTATTAAGTATAAACATACACCAATAAAGAGAGAAATCATTAAGTATAAACATACACCAATAAAGAGAGAAATCATTAAGTATAAACATACACCAATAAAGAGAAAAATCATGAAATATAAATAAAAACCAATATACAGAAGAGTCATTATAAAGTATGAGTGTGTATAATGAGAAATCACGAAGAATGAAAAATACTAATTTAGAGATAAATTATGAAGCTTGATAAATACTAATATAATGTCTAAGATTGCCTTTAATTATACTGTCTATAAGTATTGAGTAGACAAATATTATTATTTAATTATTTGTATTTCTAATACAATGACATAGTTATGTGACTTTATTTCTTTCTATAATATTAATTATATGTGACTGATACTCTGTTGATATTAAATCATGACTCCATACTAGCTACATATTTTAACATTAACACACTATGATATTGTAAGTTAGATTGTACTAGATAATTGTATTATATCACTGAGCCTGCAAGTCTGCTTTTGCACATGACATCATATGAGCTCTCTGCAGGCTGGAACACTACTCTATGAGTGAAGTAAAGAGAAAGAACAAACTTATGTGCCAATTTTACTGTGATTCAATGACTCGAAATACAAAGAAGCATTGCCAACTAAGATTACATAGAACTTTCGATTTGCTTTTGACCTAGTCTGGGCTCACAGTTAACAGTTATCATCACTAGAATGAGCTATTATATGAATGGCCCACCACTCTACTCATCCTGGATTAAGCTGTCAGTTTCCCATCTTGTCAGAAACTCTGCCTGGGAAAACTGAATGTTCCCTAATGTCACAAAACGGGAGGCTCGTTACAAGCCGACCTCGAGTTGAAGTTAGAGATGCAAGGGGTGAAGTCTATTTTTGGCCTGCTCCGGTGCACCTCCAAGATAAACTCATGTGACGTATGCCAGTACTACGTCGCGTCAAGTTGTTACATAGACACACATGACATACTCCATTGATGTTTGGGTGGGGCCCAGTTTATTAGTGTCATGCCAAGGAACGTTTTATTGGCGGTGTGTGTTGTGAGTGTGTATCATAAATGTGAATAAATGGACGAACAGACGAACGGTGCAAAACAATAGTACAAATTCTTTCGTCCCTCTCAAAAACTATGAATAACAAGAGAGTTGAAAGATGTTTAAATCAGGTTATTTATTTCCCGATTTAAAAGGGGCACTACTCTTTCGCACAGTGATTAATCATTCATTCAACTTTCCAATGTCATACACTCTGTGGGAAATAAGGGGAGATGAAAATGATGAAATTCAAAATATAAAATAAAGATTAATTACACAATTCTTATGCGGCAAATGGGGCCGCTTTAATAATAGTTAACATATAGAATAAGCATTAATTTTAACATTAAAGTTCTTATTTTGCAAACGATATAACAGTGTTCATTTTCTTGGAGTCCTAGAGTTAAGTATGTGCGCGTTAGCCGTGCTAATTATTACTCACTATTAATGTCAGAGTTCCAAGGAGATGACGTAAGCTCACACGTCACTTATAAGCGGCACTTCAAAGTGAAGACGGGACGCAATTGAGGCGTCGCATTACAGGTGAAGACTCTGCAGAATCTAGGCACCACTTTCAGATTATCACGGGGGAGAAATCTGAAATTTAGCTGACTGTTGTCAGCCTCGATAATTATCGTTGTTTCTTGGTTGTCGTGGAAACGGACACCTCAACGATGTTTAGCATTATCGGATGGAGTCGTCCAGTGGGATGTGTCGTCGCATTACATTGAGTGTAGAAATCCGGATATCTGTAAGAAATCTCGGTGCTAGCCCCTCAATTTGCGGGATAGACTGCCAAAACGAACTCAGACAGGGGGGAAGAACAAGTTGGTCCCTCGTGTCGTTAACTGCATACAACCAGCGTCGCATGCATCGGGTTTTTCTTGACAGCGAACTTTCCACTTTGCCAACAATTATACTGAGTAATTTTGCCTCGTTACCCAATATATGGCATCAGACGGATGGAAAACGGATGGAAAGAGATTATTGCAGCTTTCCTTTATGAAATCTCTGTACATGAGATAATTCATACGTGAAGTTAGACTGGCTTCAGACGAATCGACGTTTTCAACATTGAGAGTAAAAGTCTTCATTTTGCCTCTTATATAGCTTTACTGAAGGTCTCCAAAACTTCCAGAAGCTATGTCCTGTGACATGATTTTTGCCTTGGATATATAGTGGTAATCGTGTTGCACGCTTTTCTGTGGTCAATTCTAATGCGCACTGGCCATTTCTCTCGTCAACAACATGTGACTCGTAGTGCGCAGTTGTCCCAATCATTTAATATACATATCCATCATAAACTAATATATATATTCAATATGATATATTAACACACACTGCGTCACGAACGTCTGTCTACTAAAGAGATCTTAGGTGACCGTTACTGGAATTTACATGCTACATACGAAAAATAACAAAACTCGGGTTACTTCAACTAGTTTTGTTAGCGGTTTATTAAAATGAAATGAAATATAATTTCTGTCCCTCATTTCCTGTGACAACCCCCTTCTTAAAATTGATTGGAGCTCACAGAGTGGAAATCAAATAGGAACAAAAAAATTTTATTTCACACGATAGTCCCCACAGGAATTATATGCACATCTGTGGAGAGACTATCCTCTCTCTTGTTTATATCGCGGTTATGGCATGCCGGGATAATGCATCGGCACCCGAATTTTCTCTGCCCGCGATGTGTTCGACAACGAAGCTATACTCCTGTAGCAGGAGTGTCCATCTAGTTAGCCTAGCGTTATCATACATGCTAGTGCGCAGATATGTCAGCGGCTTATGATCGCACTGCAGGATGAATGGTTTAGAGTACAGATAAGCACTAAATTTCTTGAGTGCCCATACGATTGCTAAGCACTCTTTTTCGATCGTAGAATACCGTGTCTCACGATCTAACAGTTTCTTAGACGCGTATGCTACCGGTAGGTATTCGTCATCTGTCTCTTGGAGAAGTATGGCACCGAGGCCTTCGTCTGATGCGTCGGTCCTGACAATAAATCTCTTGTCAAAATCTGGTAACTGTAGGACGGGTTTACTGGTCAAGATGTCCTTCACTTTTTCGAGGGCGGTGCTACACTCTGCCGTCCATCGTATTTTCGTGGGTTGTTTGTTCCCAGTTAAGTCCGTCAGTGGTTTAAGAAGCGTACTGAAGTTTGGGACAAATTTTCGGTAGTACCCCACTAGCCCCAAAACTGCCCTGACCTGTTTCTTTGTAGTCGGTAAGGTCATGTCACGAATGGCTGCAGTCAAGTCTAGATTTGGGCCTATTTGTCCGTCACTTATGATATGGCCAAGAAATTCAATCTCTCGAAAGCCCGCGCGAACTTTGGAGGGTTTCACGGTCAATCTATGGCGCTCGAGAATGTCAAGTAGACCATCCACTGAGGATAAATGTTGGTCCCATGTTCCTGTTGCTACCAGTATGTCATCAAAGAAATTCAATGCGTTAACGCTCTCTAACGGTAATTTTCGCATGAAGCGCGCGAATGTTGCGGGTGCGTTCGCTAGTCCGAACGGTAGTCGGCAAAACTGAAACAAGCCTAGCGGAGTTGGGAATGCTGTTTTTGGTCTGTCGTCACTAGCAACCGACAGTTGCCAGTACCCTTTGCACATGTCAAACTTTGAAAAGTAATGTGCCTTGGTTAGTTTTGCGAATAATTTGTCCTGATTTGGGATAGGTTCCGCATCGAATTCAGTTATCTCATTTAACTGTCTATAGTCCACACAAAAACGAAGCGTACCGTCTTTCTTTTTAACTAAGACGACCGGTGATGAATATGGGGAGATTGACTGTTCAATCACGCCCTGTTTTTGCATTTCACGCACCTGTTCTGCTATGTACTTTGTGCTCTCATATTTCTGTGGGTACTGTTTTAAGCGTATTGGTTTGTCACTTAAAAGTTTGATGCGGTGTTCAACCAAATCTGAGTGGCCCGGTTGGTCTGTGAATATGCGCGCGTGTCTGTGTAAGAGGTTTGACATTGCGTCGCGCTGTTCGACAGTTAAGTTCGAGTCAATCTCGACTTGATCGACTGTAACTGCGGGGTTAGGCTGGGTTTCGGCGGACATCATGTCTGTTCTGAAATTGGAGTCTTCCAATTGTATCAGTGCGACATTCACGTTTTGTATCTGTTCGTCGCTACGTTCATAGTAACGCTTGAGCATATTTATGTGATAGGTTTTCTGCTTATTCCCTATCTGTATGCTGTAGTCGTTCTGCTTCACACGCTTAATAACGCGGTAGGGTCCACGCCAGTGCATTTGCATGCGGTTGTTATGTGTGGGCCGCAAGAGTAACACGAGCTGACCTGGTTCGAGGTCACGTTCCACAGCCGTACGGTCAAAATTTCGCTTGTATCGGGGTTGTTTTTCGCGAATGTTTTCCTGTGCTAAGTGACATGTCTCGGTCAGACGTTGACGTAGTTCGGCTACGTACGTGTGAACATCTTTACCATCGGTCACAGTGTCTCCCTTGACCCATGTTTCTTTTATTAGCTTAAGGGGACCACGAGGTTGCCTGCCGTATAGTAGTTGGAACGGTGAGTAGCCCGTACTCTCTTGTGGGAGTTCGCGATACGTGAAGAGTAATGGTGCTAGAAAACGCGGCCACTGGTCGGGTTGTTCCGAGGCCATTTTAATTAACATTTTCTTTATTGTACCGTTGAATCGTTCAACGGCACCATTAGACTGAGCGTGATATGGTGATGAGAACAACTGTTTACACGCCAGTAGACGCATTGTTTCAGCCATCATTGCTGAGGTGAATTGAGTGCCCTGGTCACTCAATATTTCTCGAGGTACGCCCGTGCGAGAAAATACGTCTATTAAAGCGTCTGCGACTTCGATCGCTGTGATGCCCTTTAATGCGACTGCTTCTGGATATCGTGTTGCAAAATCCACGATTGTTAGGATATAGCGATATCCTCCTTCGGCCGCGGGAATGATTGGGCCAATAATGTCTACTGCGACTTTTAGGAATGGTTCCTCTACTGTTGGTACTATCTCGAGGGGAACTCGACTGACACGCCCTCGGTCGATATGTTGTTGACACTGCGTACATGTACGAACGTACGAGCGAACATCCCTACTCAGGCCTGGCCAAAAAAAATCTTCGCGAACTCGCTGCTCAGTGCGACGTGCGCCCTGATGTCCAGACATGATTGAGTCGTGTGCAAAGCTAAGAATCAGCGGTCTGAGTGGCGTAGGGGTAAATAGACACGTGGTGCTTCTAGTATCATTTTCCTTAAAGTCGGTGCGCCGAAACGCTAGTCCGTCCTTCAGGAAATACGTAATTGTCGCGTACTTGCTGGACGTAATAGTGTTTTTCCGTGCCAGCTTTAGCATTGAGGACAAGCTTTTGTCCTCCTGCTGCAGGTGACTGAGTTGACTTGGGGTCAACTGCGGAAATGTATTCTCGACTATCTTTAGAGCTGGGGGTCCTTGTTTACTATGTTCCCGTTGTGCTCTAGTGGTTACGGGGAGAACAGGATAGATGTCATCAGTGTTTGCGTCACACTGTTCGGGCGATAGTATGAATCCGAACTGCATGTCTCTTATTACTGCGGCGGTGACTGTACCGGAAAATACGGGTGACGTAACATGTACAGTGGCTCTTGGACATGTACTAAGGTGTCCCATAACACATCGAATGCGGACACTACCCCTTAGATACTGTTCAGGGCGTACAAGTTTAGCATTTATGCAGCTTATGGACGCACCTGTATCGACCAGTATTTTGACTCTTTTTCCGTTTACTGTAGCCTGTTGGGTCTTTAGAGTTGCACCTGTTTCAGTGCATACTTTTACATCACGTGGGCTGGGACAGTTCTGAGAACTATGCCCCTTCCCTTTGCAAGTGTAACATGTCATAGGCGGGGAGTCACGTGTGTGACGTCGTACGTCTTGTGACTTAGTATATGTCCGCTGTACCGGTTCGGGTTTTTCCAATTTCGTCATCGGTCGGTTCAATTTCGGTGTATACTTCTGCCGATTTGTAAGAGGAGGGCGTGGCGCACTCCTCGTAATTACCGGATCAGGGTAATCATTATACGTGTCTGCTAACTTCAACATATCACAGAAGTTAGTCGGGGGATTTCGCTGCAAATATGTCGTCATTGCAGGCGGAGCAATATGGAGAAATTGATCTCTTAATATCAAATCAAATAGGCCCTCATATGTCTTCCGGATGTCTGTCAAATCAATCCATCTATCAAGATAATGGCGTAACCGGGTACCGAAGGCTTGCATGGTGTCATTTGCTTTGGGTATGGCTCTCCTAAACATTTTTCGAAAGCCTTCTGCTGTACATTGAAAAGTACGCATCAAACCCGTTTTGAGATCTGCATAAGTAATAGCGGGATCGCGCGTTAGATCAGTAAATGCGCGCGAGCTTTCACCTTGGAGTATTTGACCGAGTTGTTGTTTCTTTTCAATGTCAGTGTAATTAAAGTTGGCAATGAAACTGTCAAAGCGTGTCAAAAACTCGTCAATCGTCTCGACTTCAGGGTTAAAGAAAGCTAACCGTGTACGGGGTTTATTTAATTCGGCCTGTTGCTTAGCAGTCCCATCTAACAACTTCTCTCTAGCTGTTACCTCTTGCTTAGCTAGTTCAAGCTGTTCCTGATGTGCTCTAGCTTTTAACTTAAGCTTTTTCTCTTCTACTTCCTGCCTTTTATCTTCTAAATCCCTAGCTGACTGAATCTTTAATAACTCTATTTCTCTCATATCTTGGATTTCTTTCTCTTTAAAATCTCTCGCCTCTTTCGCTCTTTTTTCCTCTAGCTCATTTTTTCTATCCTCTAGCTCTCTCAGGTTTTGCATCTCTAGCTGTTTAGCTAACTCTCTCTTATCTTCTAGCTCTATAGCCTCTTTCGATCTTTTTTCTTCTAGCTCTCTCAAAGTTCGCATCTCTAAATCCTTAGCTACCTGTCTCTTCTCTTCTAGCTCTCTCACCTCTTTCGCCTCATTTTCTTTCGCAACATACCATTTAGCTATCTCCTCATCCACGTATTTCTTTAACTCGGCTTTCTCATACCCGAATTCTCTACCCATAGCCATGAGTTCTTTCTTTATGTTTACTAGCTCGGCCATTTTTAAAATTGCTAGTTATCACGAGTATGGATAAAGTGACTTAGAATATTCGCGGGATTTTGACCTCTGTCGGTCACAAGTGGTGCAATGATGTGCGTATGAACACCAGCTACCACGTGATTAGGATTACAACAAACACGAGTAAAAGAAATCCTAATCGCAAATTTGCAAAGTTAGCAAAATTAGCAAAACAACAGTTGCTAATGTAGCGTACAAAATATCGATCTATGTACGTCTAAACACGAGTCGGTACGCGTTAACGATAATAGCGTAAAGATTATAAAACTTATTTCAACACAATAATAAGTCTTATCAAAATCCAGTTCACCTAAGTCTCAATAGCAAAGTCCTAACATGCAATAAACAATGCATAATGGTGATGAGATAGAAAAGCAGGAAAGAGATGACACTTTCTTACAACAACACAATTTACCTTGTCAGATCACGGTCAGTGGTCACCAGATGTCACAAAACGGGAGGCTCGTTACAAGCCGACCTCGAGCTGAAGTTAGAGATGCAAGGGGTGAAGTCTATTTTTGGCCTGCTCCGGTGCACCTCCAAGATAAACTCATGTGACGTATGCCAGTACTACGTCGCGTCAAGTTGTTACATAGACACACATGACATACTCCATTGATGTTTGGGTGGGGCCCAGTTTATTAGTGTCATGCCAAGGAACGTTTTATTGGCGGTGTGTGTTGTGAGTGTGTATCATAAATGTGAATAAATGGACGAACAGACGAACGGTGCAAAACAATAGTACAAATTCTTTCGTCCCTCTCAAAAACTATGAATAACAAGAGAGTTGAAAGATGTTTAAATCAGGTTATTTATTTCCCGATTTAAAAGGGGCACTACTCTTTCGCACAGTGATTAATCATTCATTCAACTTTCCAATGTCATACACTCTGTGGGAAATAAGGGGAGATGAAAATGATGAAATTCAAAATATAAAATAAAGATTAATTACACAATTCTTATGCGGCAAATGGGGCCGCTTTAATAATAGTTAACATATAGAATAAGCATTAATTTTAACATTAAAGTTCTTATTTTGCAAACGATATAACAGTGTTCATTTTCTTGGAGTCCTAGAGTTAAGTATGTGCGCGTTAGCCGTGCTAATTATTACTCACTATTAATGTCAGAGTTCCAAGGAGATGACGTAAGCTCACACGTCACTTATAAGCGGCACTTCAAAGTGAAGACGGGACGCAATTGAGGCGTCGCATTACAGGTGAAGACTCTGCAGAATCTAGGCACCACTTTCAGATTATCACGGGGGAGAAATCTGAAATTTAGCTGACTGTTGTCAGCCTCGATAATTATCGTTGTTTCTTGGTTGTCGTGGAAACGGACACCTCAACGATGTTTAGCATTATCGGATGGAGTCGTCCAGTGGGATGTGTCGTCGCATTACATTGAGTGTAGAAATCCGGATATCTGTAAGAAATCTCGGTGCTAGCCCCTCAATTTGCGGGATAGACTGCCAAAACGAACTCAGACAGGGGGGAAGAACAAGTTGGTCCCTCGTGTCGTTAACTGCATACAACCAGCGTCGCATGCATCGGGTTTTTCTTGACAGCGAACTTTCCACTTTGCCAACAATTATACTGAGTAATTTTGCCTCGTTACCCAATATATGGCATCAGACGGATGGAAAACGGATGGAAAGAGATTATTGCAGCTTTCCTTTATGAAATCTCTGTACATGAGATAATTCATACGTGAAGTTAGACTGGCTTCAGACGAATCGACGTTTTCAACATTGAGAGTAAAAGTCTTCATTTTGCCTCTTATATAGCTTTACTGAAGGTCTCCAAAACTTCCAGAAGCTATGTCCTGTGACATGATTTTTGCCTTGGATATATAGTGGTAATCGTGTTGCACGCTTTTCTGTGGTCAATTCTAATGCGCACTGGCCATTTCTCTCGTCAACAACATGTGACTCGTAGTGCGCAGTTGTCCCAATCATTTAATATACATATCCATCATAAACTAATATATATATTCAATATGATATATTAACACACACTGCGTCACGAACGTCTGTCTACTAAAGAGATCTTAGGTGACCGTTACTGGAATTTACATGCTACATACGAAAAATAACAAAACTCGGGTTACTTCAACTAGTTTTGTTAGCGGTTTATTAAAATGAAATGAAATATAATTTCTGTCCCTCATTTCCTGTGACAACCCCCTTCTTAAAATTGATTGGAGCTCACAGAGTGGAAATCAAATAGGAACAAAAAAATTTTATTTCACACGATAGTCCCCACAGGAATTATATGCACATCTGTGGAGAGACTATCCTCTCTCTTGTTTATATCGCGGTTATGGCATGCCGGGATAATGCATCGGCACCCGAATTTTCTCTGCCCGCGATGTGTTCGACAACGAAGCTATACTCCTGTAGGAGGAGTGTCCATCTAGTTAGCCTAGCGTTATCATACATGCTAGTGCGCAGATATGTCAGCGGCTTATGATCGCACTGCAGGATGAATGGTTTAGAGTACAGATAAGCACTAAATTTCTTGAGTGCCCATACGATTGCTAAGCACTCTTTTTCGATCGTAGAATACCGTGTCTCACGATCTAACAGTTTCTTAGACGCGTATGCTACCGGTAGGTATTCGTCATCTGTCTCTTGGAGAAGTATGGCACCGAGGCCTTCGTCTGATGCGTCGGTCCTGACAATAAATCTCTTGTCAAAATCTGGTAACTGTAGGACGGGTTTACTGGTCAAGATGTCCTTCACTTTTTCGAGGGCGGTGCTACACTCTGCCGTCCATCGTATTTTCGTGGGTTGTTTGTTCCCAGTTAAGTCCGTCAGTGGTTTAAGAAGCGTACTGAAGTTTGGGACAAATTTTCGGTAGTACCCCACTAGCCCCAAAACTGCCCTGACCTGTTTCTTTGTAGTCGGTAAGGTCATGTCACGAATGGCTGCAGTCAAGTCTAGATTTGGGCCTATTTGTCCGTCACTTATGATATGGCCAAGAAATTCAATCTCTCGAAAGCCCGCGCGAACTTTGGAGGGTTTCACGGTCAATCTATGGCGCTCGAGAATGTCAAGTAGACCATCCACTGAGGATAAATGTTGGTCCCATGTTCCTGTTGCTACCAGTATGTCATCAAAGAAATTCAATGCGTTAACGCTCTCTAACGGTAATTTTCGCATGAAGCGCGCGAATGTTGCGGGTGCGTTCGCTAGTCCGAACGGTAGTCGGCAAAACTGAAACAAGCCTAGCGGAGTTGGGAATGCTGTTTTTGGTCTGTCGTCACTAGCAACCGACAGTTGCCAGTACCCTTTGCACATGTCAAACTTTGAAAAGTAATGTGCCTTGGTTAGTTTTGCGAATAATTCGTCCTGATTTGGGATAGGTTCCGCATCGAATTCAGTTATCTCATTTAACTGTCTATAGTCCACACAAAAACGAAGCGTACCGTCTTTCTTTTTAACTAAGACGACCGGTGATGAATATGGGGAGATTGACTGTTCAATCACGCCCTGTTTTTGCATTTCACGCACCTGTTCTGCTATGTACTTTGTGCTCTCATATTTCTGTGGGTACTGTTTTAAGCGTATTGGTTTGTCACTTAAAAGTTTGATGCGGTGTTCAACCAAATCTGAGTGGCCCGGTTGGTCTGTGAATATGCGCGCGTGTCTGTGTAAGAGGTTTGACATTGCGTCGCGCTGTTCGACAGTTAAGTTCGAGTCAATCTCGACTTGATCGACTGTAACTGCGGGGTTAGGCTGGGTTTCGGCGGACATCATGTCTGTTCTGAAATTGGAGTCTTCCAATTGTATCAGTGCGACATTCACGTTTTGTATCTGTTCGTCGCTACGTTCATAGTAACGCTTGAGCATATTTATGTGATAGGTTTTCTGCTTATTCCCTATCTGTATGCTGTAGTCGTTCTGCTTCACACGCTTAATAACGCGGTAGGGTCCACGCCAGTGCATTTGCATGCGGTTGTTATGTGTGGGCCGCAAGAGTAACACGAGCTGACCTGGTTCGAGGTCACGTTCCACAGCCGTACGGTCAAAATTTCGCTTGTATCGGGGTTGTTTTTCGCGAATGTTTTCCTGTGCTAAGTGACATGTCTCGGTCAGACGTTGACGTAGTTCGGCTACGTACGTGTGAACATCTTTACCATCGGTCACAGTGTCTCCCTTGACCCATGTTTCTTTTATTAGCTTAAGGGGACCACGAGGTTGCCTGCCGTATAGTAGTTGGAACGGTGAGTAGCCCGTACTCTCTTGTGGGAGTTCGCGATACGCGAAGAGTAATGGTGCTAGAAAACGCGGCCACTGGTCGGGTTGTTCCGAGGCCATTTTAATTAACATTTTCTTTATTGTACCGTTGAATCGTTCAACGGCACCATTAGACTGAGCGTGATATGGTGATGAGAACAACTGTTTACACGCCAGTAGACGCATTGTTTCAGCCATCATTGCTGAGGTGAATTGAGTGCCCTGGTCACTCAATATTTCTCGAGGTACGCCCGTGCGAGAAAATACGTCTATTAAAGCGTCTGCGACTTCGATCGCTGTGATGCCCTTTAATGCGACTGCTTCTGGATATCGTGTTGCAAAATCCACGATTGTTAGGATATAGCGATATCCTCCTTCGGCCGCGGGAATGATTGGGCCAATAATGTCTACTGCGACTTTTAGGAATGGTTCCTCTACTGTTGGTACTATCTCGAGGGGAACTCGACTGACACGCCCTCGGTCGATATGTTGTTGACACTGCGTACATGTACGAACGTACGAGCGAACATCCCTACTCAGGCCTGGCCAAAAAAAATCTTCGCGAACTCGCTGCTCAGTGCGACGTGCGCCCTGATGTCCAGACATGATTGAGTCGTGTGCAAAGCTAAGAATCAGCGGTCTGAGTGGCGTAGGGGTAAATAGACACGTGGTGCTTCTAGTATCATTTTCCTTAAAGTCGGTGCGCCGAAACGCTAGTCCGTCCTTCAGGAAATACGTAATTGTCGCGTACTTGCTGGACGTAATAGTGTTTTTCCGTGCCAGCTTTAGCATTGAGGACAAGCTTTTGTCCTCCTGCTGCAGGTGACTGAGTTGACTTGGGGTCAACTGCGGAAATGTATTCTCGACTATCTTTAGAGCTGGGGGTCCTTGTTTACTACGTTCCCGTTGTGCTCTAGTGGTTACGGGGAGAACAGGATAGATGTCATCAGTGTTTGCGTCACACTGTTCGGGCGATAGTATGAATCCGAACTGCATGTCTCTTATTACTGCGGCGGTGACTGTACCGGAAAATACGGGTGACGTAACATGTACAGTGGCTCTTGGACATGTACTAAGGTGTCCCATAACACATCGAATGCGGACACTACCCCTTAGATACTGTTCAGGGCGTACAAGTTTAGCATTTATGCAGCTTATGGACGCACCTGTATCGACCAGTATTTTGACTCTTTTTCCGTTTACTGTAGCCTGTTGGGTCTTTAGAGTTGCACCTGTTTCAGTGCATACTTTTACATCACGTGGGCTGGGACAGTTCTGAGAACTATGCCCCTTCCCTTTGCAAGTGTAACATGTCATAGGCGGGGAGTCACGTGTGTGACGTCGTACGTCTTGTGACTTAGTATATGTCCGCTGTACCGGTTCGGGTTTTTCCAATTTCGTCATCGGTCGGTTCAATTTCGGTGTATACTTCTGCCGATTTGTAAGAGGAGGGCGTGGCGCACTCCTCGTAATTACCGGATCAGGGTAATCATTATACGTGTCTGCTAACTTCAACATATCACAGAAGTTAGTCGGGGGATTTCGCTGCAAATATGTCGTCATTGCAGGCGGAGCAATATGGAGAAATTGATCTCTTAATATCAAATCAAATAGGCCCTCATATGTCTTCCGGATGTCTGTCAAATCAATCCATCTATCAAGATAATGGCGTAACCGGGTACCGAAGGCTTGCATGGTGTCATTTGCTTTGGGTATGGCTCTCCTAAACATTTTTCGAAAGCCTTCTGCTGTACATTGAAAAGTACGCATCAAACCCGTTTTGAGATCTGCATAAGTAATAGCGGGATCGCGCGTTAGATCAGTAAATGCGCGCGAGCTTTCACCTTGGAGTATTTGACCGAGTTGTTGTTTCTTTTCAATGTCAGTGTAATTAAAGTTGGCAATGAAACTGTCAAAGCGTGTCAAAAACTCGTCAATCGTCTCGACTTCAGGGTTAAAGAAAGCTAACCGTGTACGGGGTTTATTTAATTCGGCCTGTTGCTTAGCAGTCCCATCTAACAACTTCTCTCTAGCTGTTACCTCTTGCTTAGCTAGTTCAAGCTGTTCCTGATGTGCTCTAGCTTTTAACTTAAGCTTTTTCTCTTCTACTTCCTGCCTTTTATCTTCTAAATCCCTAGCTGACTGAATCTTTAATAACTCTATTTCTCTCATATCTTGGATTTCTTTCTCTTTAAAATCTCTCGCCTCTTTCGCTCTTTTTTCCTCTAGCTCATTTTTTCTATCCTCTAGCTCTCTCAGGTTTTGCATCTCTAGCTGTTTAGCTAACTCTCTCTTATCTTCTAGCTCTATAGCCTCTTTCGATCTTTTTTCTTCTAGCTCTCTCAAAGTTCGCATCTCTAAATCCTTAGCTACCTGTCTCTTCTCTTCTAGCTCTCTCACCTCTTTCGCCTCATTTTCTTTCGCAACATACCATTTAGCTATCTCCTCATCCACGTATTTCTTTAACTCGGCTTTCTCATACCCGAATTCTCTACCCATAGCCATGAGTTCTTTCTTTATGTTTACTAGCTCGGCCATTTTTAAAATTGCTAGTTATCACGAGTATGGATAAAGTGACTTAGAATATTCGCGGGATTTTGACCTCTGTCGGTCACAAGTGGTGCAATGATGTGCGTATGAACACCAGCTACCACGTGATTAGGATTACAACAAACACGAGTAAAAGAAATCCTAATCGCAAATTTGCAAAGTTAGCAAAATTAGCAAAACAACAGTTGCTAATGTAGCGTACAAAATATCGATCTATGTACGTCTAAACACGAGTCGGTACGCGTTAACGATAATAGCGTAAAGATTATAAAACTTATTTCAACACAATAATAAGTCTTATCAAAATCCAGTTCACCTAAGTCTCAATAGCAAAGTCCTAACATGCAATAAACAATGCATAATGGTGATGAGATAGAAAAGCAGGAAAGAGATGACACTTTCTTACAACAACACAATTTACCTTGTCAGATCACGGTCAGTGGTCACCAGATGTCACAAAACGGGAGGCTCGTTACAAGCCGACCTCGAGCTGAAGTTAGAGATGCAAGGGGTGAAGTCTATTTTTGGCCTGCTCCGGTGCACCTCCAAGATAAACTCATGTGACGTATGCCAGTACTACGTCGCGTCAAGTTGTTACATAGACACACATGACATACTCCATTGATGTTTGGGTGGGGCCCAGTTTATTAGTGTCATGCCAAGGAACGTTTTATTGGCGGTGTGTGTTGTGAGTGTGTATCATAAATGTGAATAAATGGACGAACAGACGAACGGTGCAAAACAATAGTACAAATTCTTTCGTCCCTCTCAAAAACTATGAATAACAAGAGAGTTGAAAGATGTTTAAATCAGGTTATTTATTTCCCGATTTAAAAGGGGCACTACTCTTTCGCACAGTGATTAATCATTCATTCAACTTTCCAATGTCATACACTCTGTGGGAAATAAGGGGAGATGAAAATGATGAAATTCAAAATATAAAATAAAGATTAATTACACAATTCTTATGCGGCAAATGGGGCCGCTTTAATAATAGTTAACATATAGAATAAGCATTAATTTTAACATTAAAGTTCTTATTTTGCAAACGATATAACAGTGTTCATTTTCTTAGAGTCCTAGAGTTAAGTATGTGCGCGTTAGCCGTGCTAATTATTACTCACTATTAATGTCAGAGTTCCAAGGAGATGACGTAAGCTCACACGTCACTTATAAGCGGCACTTCAAAGTGAAGACGGGACGCAATTGAGGCGTCGCATTACAGGTGAAGACTCTGCAGAATCTAGGCACCACTTTCAGATTATCACGGGGGAGAAATCTGAAATTTAGCTGACTGTTGTCAGCCTCGATAATTATCGTTGTTTCTTGGTTGTCGTGGAAACGGACACCTCAACGATGTTTAGCATTATCGGATGGAGTCGTCCAGTGGGATGTGTCGTCGCATTACATTGAGTGTAGAAATCCGGATATCTGTAAGAAATCTCGGTGCTAGCCCCTCAATTTGCGGGATAGACTGCCAAAACGAACTCAGACAGGGGGGAAGAACAAGTTGGTCCCTCGTGTCGTTAACTGCATACAACCAGCGTCGCATGCATCGGGTTTTTCTTGACAGCGAACTTTCCACTTTGCCAACAATTATACTGAGTAATTTTGCCTCGTTACCCAATATATGGCATCAGACGGATGGAAAACGGATGGAAAGAGATTATTGCAGCTTTCCTTTATGAAATCTCTGTACATGAGATAATTCATACGTGAAGTTAGACTGGCTTCAGACGAATCGACGTTTTCAACATTGAGAGTAAAAGTCTTCATTTTGCCTCTTATATAGCTTTACTGAAGGTCTCCAAAACTTCCAGAAGCTATGTCCTGTGACATGATTTTTGCCTTGGATATATAGTGGTAATCGTGTTGCACGCTTTTCTGTGGTCAATTCTAATGCGCACTGGCCATTTCTCTCGTCAACAACATGTGACTCGTAGTGCGCAGTTGTCCCAATCATTTAATATACATATCCATCATAAACTAATATATATATTCAATATGATATATTAACACACACTGCGTCACGAACGTCTGTCTACTAAAGAGATCTTAGGTGACCGTTACTGGAATTTACATGCTACATACGAAAAATAACAAAACTCGGGTTACTTCAACTAGTTTTGTTAGCGGTTTATTAAAATGAAATGAAATATAATTTCTGTCCCTCATTTCCTGTGACACCTAAATATATGACTGTCCCTGGAAGTCTATGGCTGTCTAGAAAACTCCCTTCTGGAAAGTATTGCTAGATTACAAAAAGATTATACTTGAACTGAATGGACTCTATATAGACTGACTATTGTCATCCTGTCTTCATTTAAGAGTCAAGAACATTTTATTTAACTGTAGCTATTAGCTATATTTATATTTGCATAGACAAAGTGTACATCTATTGACAACACTGCAAACACGTTTTTGTTTTCCATGTTCGATTTTCTAATCCAGCTAGTGGTGTGAATTTAACCTTTGATTGGTCACCCGTTCCTTGTAAATCAGTCACCTATCTACGTCTGTCAAGACAGGGTGGACTATTACCGGGAAATGGGGCGAGCCATCAACCTGTCTATCCGTTTATCTGACGTAATTGACTATAACTGGGGGGAGGTTTATCTATCTATCGGGCGTGATTGACCGTAACTGGGGGCGAGCCATCTATCTGACCATTCACTGATGAGCTATCTACCTGCCTTACCAACTGGTGTGCAACCAATGACGTAATTTTATGGCTGGTTTCAAACCTAAGGTGCGGAATGCGAGAAGAATGAATGTGGCAAACGATACCAACTTCTATAATCTCATTCAGCCAGCGATACACATAATCCCGTGCGAGAAAAAAACTTTATGAATTATGAATGATTTTAAAATATACTGAAAGTCAGGTGAACCATGAATGTGAATTGGATGAGGAATGTGTGCGTGTGTGTACAAAAGATGTACTTTGATTAGTATATATGTATTTCAACTCTCTCTCTCTCTCTCCCTCTCTCTCTCTCTCTCTCTCTCTCTCTCTCTCTATATATATATATATATATATATATATATATAACGTATTAGATGTGATTATGCGTTTATACTGACACTGGTATCTCTATCATTAATTTATGCATAAATATTGTGTATATGACTGTGTGTGTGTGTCTGTGTGTGTGTGTGTGTGTGTGTGTGTGAAAGAGATAGACGAAAATCAATCTTTTTCTGTAATCAGAAACAACTATAAATTAGAAATTATAGCAAGGATTAAAAGGTAGAGAGAAAAGGCTCTTCATTTACAAGAACCATCAAACGATGTCTGAACAGTATACAAGTAAAAGACTTCCTTCTTTTATTTTCAATTTCAACGACATGCAATGATTAATGTTCGTCCAAATCAAATTTTCAAGTGAGCTTAGGTTTTATTTCAGACACTGATAAATGTCTCACATAAACCTAGCGACAGAAAACTGGAAGGTATTTAAAGCTACAATACGTTGAAAAGCACAGGCACCTACCACCATTATTATAGTTAAGGGTTATCTATCTATCTATCTATCTATCTATCTATCTATCTATCTATCTATCTATCTATCTATCTATCTATCTATCTATCTGTCTGTCTATTTATTTATCTATATGTCTGTCTGTCTGTCTATCTGTCTATCTGTATGTCTGTCTGTCTATCTATCTATCTGTCTATCTATTTATCTATATGTCTGTTTGTCTGTCTGTCTGTCTGTCTGCAACAACAGATCAAGAACACGTATAATCAACTTTAGCAAAATTCCTACACTCCGACTTGTTTGTGAAAACGTTCGCCGGAAATCGGCACTGAGAGCTACATAGGTATTCAATCTAAAGCTTAAATAAAATTAAATGTCTGTAAACTATCACAGACTACGTATGGTATATATAATCAAATTAAAATACCCCTACGGATCTATTACAGTGATACCAGATATTGAAAAATAACACGTGTTAACGGCTGGAATGTATGTGTAAAAGATTATCTGTAAAACCGCCCAAAACCCAATGTTCGCAGTATCAATATTTCAAGCAAGAGCGTTATTTCCAATAGTCATGTGTAGTTTGAATTGGATTCGAACAGTTTGAACCCTTATAGATGCATTATAATCTCACAAACCTTTCAAGGTATTCAAAACAAAACTAAACCTATTTCAGTACGCGGTAATGACAATACCAGACGAACAATGGAATATGTGCAGTATAAGGAACTGCTAATCTATATAAACAAACGAATTTTATTGTGCACTTGGTTTGATCTTGGTTACAAAAATAACCAATAGAATATTTATTTGTGTGTCATGGCAGATGTGAAATTTAATGCTGCATTTGTTTCATACATTACATATTTAGTTCTGCTTTTACTGCAATCTCAAACAACAGGACTACATTTCGTATCAATTTTTCAACGATGATAGCTGTTGATATTTCACAATTTCTATTCATTTACAAAATTTCGTGAGGTCATGTGGCACCCACGTGTACAATCAAAAATCTTAGGCGCTTAGAGAATGTTACAAGATAGAAATTGCGTCAAAATTAGATAATAGATCAAGATAGAAACTGTTGAAAGTCAGAGAATAGATCAAGATAAAAACTGGTCAAAGTCAGAGAACAGATCAAGACAGAAACTGCATCAAAGTCATAGAATAGATCAAGACAGAAACAGGTCAAAGTCAGAGTACAGATCAAGACAGAAACTGCGTCAAAGTCAGAGAACAGATCAAGACAGAAACTGCGTCAAAGTCAGAGAACAGATCAAGACAGAAACTGCGTCAAAGTCAGAGAACAGATCAAGACAGAAACTGCTTCAAAGTCAGATAATAGATCAAGATAGAAACTGCTTCAAAGTCAAAGAAAAGATCAATATAGAAACTGCATCAAAGTAAGAGAAAAGATCAAGGCATAAATTGTGTCAATGTCAGATAATAATAGATCAAGATTGAAACTGCGCCAAAGTCAATATTTCTTCAAGTCAGATCGACTCAGGTTTTTGATGTTTTTTTTTTAAAAGGTTGTTTGCGGAAAATATTAATTTAGTAGAATAATTTTATTAAGTCGTTCCCTTGTTTTGTCAGCGTGTCACCTCAGTTTTAGCAATCAGCACTCCTTTCACCTGTCTTAACAATCGGCACTCCTTTCACCCTAGTCTTAACAACAGTACTCCTTTTACCCCAGTCTTAGCAATCAGCATTCCTTTCACCCAGGTCTTAACAATCAATACTCCTTTCACC
Organism: Sinotaia quadrata; assembly: GCA_028829895.1. Lineage (NCBI taxonomy): Eukaryota > Metazoa > Mollusca > Gastropoda > Architaenioglossa > Viviparidae > Sinotaia > Sinotaia quadrata. Next base: position 90,196,518 of record CM054178.1, read on the forward strand.
CCAATCATAAGAACCAGTACACCTTTCACCTCATTCTTAAAAATCGGCACTCCTTTTACATCATCTTAACAATTGACACTCATTTCAGCTCAATCTTAACAACCAGCACTCCCTTCAACACAGTCTTAACAATCGGCACTCCGTTCACTGTCTCAACTAAGCATTGTTCAACTCACATCACTCTCAATATCCAGTTACTGATTCACTTTAACAAGCTGTATTCATTACAACATACAGATCATTTATAAATCCAATTATATTGCCAGTTTTCTCCAGTCCAAGTCTGTAAGCGTTGACTACACAATGCCTCAATGGAGTAATGTTCCGATGTATTCCTTGGAATAAACACCGATTAATGGCTTCGTTTATCTATCGATCTCTGTGTATCAGAGAAAGAAATCGTCACTGCTCAGTCTCCGTACAACAACACTTCTTAATACTTGTATAACACCATCTCTCTCTCTCTCTCTCTCTCTCTCTCTCTCTCTCTCTCTCTCTCTCTCTCTCTCTCTCTCTCTCTCTCTCTCTCTAACACTTCGTCAGTACTTGTAAAGCAACATATCTCTCCCAACAACATTTCTTCAATATTTGCAGAGTAACATCTCTCTCTCCCTATAACACAGTATATTTCTCTCTTCCCACAATACACCTTCAGTAGCAGTAGAGCAGCATTTTTCTCTCTCTCCAAAAAATACACCTTCAGTACTTGAAAAGCAGCATTCTCTCGATACAACACACCTTCAGTACCTGTAGAGCAGCACTTTTCTCTCTCCATAAAATACACCTTCAGTACTTGAAGAGCAGCATATTTCTCTCTTTCTACAAAAGATCGTCACTACTTGTAGGGCAGCATTTCTCTCCCTTGACCACATCTTCATACTTGAGCAATATTTCAGTAGTTGCGACGATTCATCACTGCTACTCTCTCGTCTTGATTATTACAACTCTCTTCTCTCCGGTCTACCACTGTTAGTGAAGACACTTTAAACACTGCAGCTAGGATTATTTTCAGAGTTTTAAGATCCATTAAAGCCTACCACTTCTCCACAACCTTCTCTGGCTACCTACCCACAACCGTCATTGGCTACCTACCCACAACCGTCATTGGCTACCTACCCACAACCGTCATTGGCTACCTACCCACAACTTTCAATGGCTACCTGCCCACAACCGTCATTGGCTACCTACCCACAACTTTCAATGGCTACCTGCCCACAACCGTCATTGGCTACCTACCCACAACTTTCAATGGCTACCTGCCCACAACCGTCATTGGCTACCTACCCACAACTTTCAATGGCTACCTGCCCACAACCGTCATTGGCTACCTACCCACAACTTTCAATGGCTACCTGCCTACTACTTTCACTGGCTACAAATGTCCACAACCTTCTGTGCAAAACTTCATTCAAGATTGGAATAAAGTTTTGCTATGCTATGTTCAGCAACTCCAGAAGTAATTCGCGAGGGCTACTGTTTGCTAATAACGCATTCTAAACGTTTATCAATAAGCATTTATTTGGAAATTTACTGAACAGTATGTAACCTTGCTATTCCGGACAAAGTTCATTCTGGTGCAAACGGATTAAAATCCAAAGCATTCTATCTGCAGCTTAGCAAATGAAAGATAAGATTAGCTCAGAAAAAACTAAACTTCAGAGAGAACATACACTGAGAGTCGCTAGCGCTAGATCGTCCTTATTTAGACGGCGAGTGTTTGGTCTGCACACTACCACCGGTGGTTGTCAGATTGTTTTTTTTCAAAATGGCCCTCCCTCTCTCTCAAACTAGCTAAGTGGCGTGGGTTGCTAAGGACGCGCGGTGTTGCTGAATACTTCCTGGTGTTTACATGCGGTGCATAGCTAACTGAAACACCTGGACACAGTCATGCTAATTAAAGGTCGTGTGCCACGTCGCTCTGCTCACGGTTACAATTGTGCATTTATGCACGCAATTTCGTTTTCATTTTCTTCCTTCGCTTTCTGCAGGGACTTCAAAGGTCGCATGGGCTTTTGTGGCTTAAGCGTAATTGGATATTGTGTGCGAGTTGCCTATACGTGACGTGTCCATTGTTTATACTTATACGTGACGAGATGTGTCCATTGTTTATACTTATACGTGAAGAGATGTGTCCATTGTTTATACTTTCTTCCTTTTATAAATGCTTGTCTCTGTCCATACATAAACACACACGCATACACACATATTTATTCTGTATCAATGGGGAATGCTTAAGGAGGCTGTATAATTATTTGGTCAACTAGTGGACTCTGCCTCCAAAATGAGAATGAACTGGACTGATAAGAATTGGAGCCTTTTACTAATTGTTGTTTACTGATCTCTCAATCATTCTCATTCTCACATTTTTTACTTCTCAATCATTCTCTTATTCAATTATTTTCTTTCTCAATCAGTCTCCTAAAATATTTTATTTCTCATTCTCTTTTCACTCATTTTACTTCTAAATCATTTTCATTACTTCTATCTTACTTATTCTTACTTATTTTACTTCTCAAACATTCTTATTTTCTCTCAGTTTACATCTCAAATATTTTCCTTTTTTACTCATCATTTTACTTCTCAATCATTCTCCATCTCACTTATTTTACTTCTCAATCATTCTCCATCTCACTTATTTTATTTCTCAATCATTCTCCATCTCATTTATTTTACTTCTCAATCATTCTCCATCTCACTTATTTTATTTCTCAATCATTCTCCATCCCACTTATTTTATTTCTCAATCATTCTCCATCTCACGTATTTTACTTCTCAATCATTCTCCATCATTTTATATCTATTCATTCTCTTTCTTAATTATTTTACTTCTCAATCATTCTCCTTCTCATATATTAATTTTCTCACTCATTCTCCTTCTTAATTATTTTACTTTTCAATCTTTCTCCTTCTCATTTATTTTACTTCTCAATCATTCTCCTTCGCACATCTCAATCTTTCTCCTTCTCACTTATTTTACTTCTCAATTATCCTCCTTTAAACTTATTTTACATCTCAGTCTTTCTCCTTCTCATTCATTTTGCTTCTCTATCATTAACATCACATTCATTCTGTCTCTCGTTCACTTATGCCATTTGGTGTACAAAATGCGCCCATACCTTCACACATATAATGTGAGGAAACTTACTTATTCAATAAAGAGTGACTATTTATCCAACTTTATGGACGCTCTTTTGATCGTCACTCCTGCCTGGACTGAGAATATAGAATTGCTCCGTGTTTTGCTTTGCAGATTATGTGAGGCATTTTTGACAGCGTGTCCTTCCAAATGTCGGACAGGAAGTAAGGCACACAATTACCTAGGCCATGTAATAGGCCAAGGCCAACTTCGGCTAAAGGAAAACAAGTCATTTGCGAGAAACACTACACCATATAACCAAAACGTGCGGTCAAGTAAGGCTGGATATTATCAGAAGTTTATTCCAGGCTTTAATCTGGTTGCGACATCACTATCTAATTTGACTCATAAGGCGGCCTATGAAAAAGTAGTATGGACAAAGGAGTGTGAATCTGTATTTAAAATGCTCAAGGATGCACTCACTTCGTCACCAATCCTACATCTTTCCGACATCACCCTACCATTTATTGTCCGCACAGAGACATCGCGAGTAGGCATTCAGCAGTTTTGGGAACTTACCCTGCCTAGTTTGATGTATTGTTTCCAGTAACACCTCATATAATATTTACATCAGATACAGGGAACAATTCTTACCCTGCCTAGTTTGATGTATTGTTTCCAGTAACACCTCATATAATATTTACATCAGATACAGGGAACAATTCTTACCCTGCCTAGTTTGATGTATTGTTTCCAGTAACACCTCATATAATATTTACATCAGGTACAAGGCACAATTCTTACCCTGCCTAGTTTGATGTATTGTTTCCAGTAACACCTCATATAATATTTACATCAGGTACAAGGAACAATTCTTACCCAGCTTGGAAGAACATACCTCTCACAAGCAAAACGCGATATATATAATTATATCTATCATCAGAAACTTTTGAAATTTGTCTGGTACCGTACTCCTCCCGTGGACTCTTCGACCAATCATTACACCGATTACTCAAACTTATTGTAATTCATTTCCATATCACATATCAGTCATTACACCGGTTACTCGAACATAATTTGTTATAATTTATTTCCTTCACACATGGCATAAAAATAATTACACCACAGAACAAATCTTACTACCTTGATTAAATGCTGTTATCAAACAAATTCCACATCATACTTACGCAATAATCGCACCCTATAAAAGAAAATATGGAACCATGACGGGTACAATGCCGGTTGAAACACACTTTACAACGATATGTATGTTTGCTTTGTATATTTCTACATATTTCAAACTTATTACCACTTGCATGAAATAGTAGTTAGTGTACGCATCTCGATATGTTTGCTCTCTGTATGCACACAGCGTCCCAAACTTGTCTCTACTTTGGGACACAAGTTAATATACGTATCTCAAAAAGTCTGTTCTATTATCAAACTAGACACCGTGTACTGATATTTACATCCGTGACTTTGCTAACCAGCAATGTAATGTGGATTGGTCTGTGGTTAAAACTTGCACTGTGCTTGCCATCCACGGAAGAAAGGGTCACCTGGTCTGTGACGTCACATAACTCTATGCACTAGTTGAGCCTGGCTTGGTATAATGATGTTTCTATATATACATCTCACTATGTCTGTTTTTAACTAAATGTAACACAGATATCCCATAATTATCTTACCTCACCTAGTGAACTAATGCTATGCACTCCTAAATATGTATTCCCTCCATAAGCATATCGGCCTCTAACAGTCATCGATCTGTTCCTGCATGGCATTGTACATCTATGTCATCATTCCTTCCATAACACAACACAAAATTATCTCACCTCGCTGTGTAAAGTTCTGTTTCCACATGGCATTGTACATCTATGTCATCATTCCTTCCATAACACAACACAAAATTATCTCACCTCGCTGTGTAAAGTTCTGTTCCCACACACACCTCATGATGTTTGTGCTCAAGGTCAGTGTGAACTCGATACAGCTCCTGCGGACAAAGATTGGGGGGAAAAAAATCAACCCAGCAACTATCGAAAAATTATAGAGTACTTGCCGATTTTGACTGCCGCTTTAAACAGTTTAATCATCTAACACGTGTGTGTATGTTTTAATGTATCTGTGTGTCTGTATCTATGAGTGACTGTGTGCGCACGCATGCACAATCAAGTGTGTCGGGCGTTTGTATATGAATTCACTTCACCACGTCCTTGAATATGTATGTGATTTTAACAAACATAAGCGTACTAAACGGTTTTCATCGATACTGTTTATGTTAAGATGCGTTTAAAATAAAAATGGTTAACTGCGTAATAGTGATAAAGAAACTGACAATGAAACTTAAACACCAGCGACCCAGTGAGGATGGCAGGAGAGAATTTGCTTTAGCTCTGAAATGAATGCGTTACTCTTCGCTTCATGAATAATCAAATCATTTTCATCGCTGGTTAAAATTCGATGTTGTTTTTTTAAATAAGCACTTGTGTAGCATGAAGAGTCACTAAATAATATTTCTGTCAGGCCAGTTCCGATTTGCAAAGTCTTGCAAATACAATTTGGTGAATTTACGTTCACAGAGATATTAAAGTATTGTTAAGGTCGAAGACCTCTGCCATTGTGGTAATCTCTCTTGCGTTATGTACGTAATTTAAGATCAGTGGTGATATAAATTATCGAATAGTTCTACCTGCAGAGGTTTATTCCCCCCTGGATTAAATAGCACAGAATGTCTGTCGCTGGTTGAAAGAGACACACTTCTTTAGACGGTTTTGAAAATGCTTGCAGTCTGTCGGACATCCGTTTTTGTCCTATACTGTAAATCTGTTAAGCATTTAGAAATTTCTTGCTGCTCTTTTCTACTTTAAGTTGTTGTTGTTTTTTCGAGGCCATGATGTAAACTTTTATTTGTCACTGAAACTCTATGGTAGTCTGCAAAAATTTTAAGGAATTAATATTGTGAGCGCTTTCATGAAATTCGTCTTGTGAATATTTTTAGTGGTTAGTTTTATGAACGCTGTCAAGAAGTCACTTGCTTGAACGTTTTAATGGCTTGAACGTTTTGTTTGATTTATTTTCTTATTTTACTGCCGTATTTTTTTTAACAAAGACAATCCAGTCTGAGGCAAAATTAGCATTACAACCAGCCCAGTCCTAAGAATATTCAGCATTAGGACCAGTCTAGTATTAGGAAATGTCAGCATTAGAACCAGTCCAGTCTTAGAAGCGACAAGTCTTGCAAAGAAATCCAATCTCATAAAGTGTCCAATTTAGAAACAGTACAGTGTTATCAAGGGTCAAGTCTTGCAATGAGTCCAAACTCAAAAAGTGTCCAATTTAGAAACAGTACAGTACAGTGTTATCAAGGGTCAAGTCTTGCAAAGAATCCAATCTCATAAAGTGTCAAATTTAGAAACAGTTCAGTCTTAGGGGTGCTACTGAATTATCATGTTTACTCTGTTCAAAACTCACGCATAGCTTTAAAATAACTCTCACACAAATACACACAATTGAGATTTCACATACTTTTCAATAAACTAATTAAAACAGGTGAAGAAGAAAGCCAAAATAAAACTTCGCGTGCAAATTTCACTTTGTGCAAAACATTCTAACTGTCTGACCTGACACGTTCACGGTAACTGTACGAAGTCTCCCGACCCTTTTCGATTCTTTCTTCTCACTTTCTCTCCTTTTGAACAACAGTGTGTCGATCTGCTTGCTGTCTGTGCAAGAGTTTAATACTTATGTCAAGAGTATTTATTCGAAAGTATCCATGAATCACTTGATCTCTTTCTACATTAAAACCTGCACTTGTTAAGCTGTCATTGATTGGCCTAGTTTGGCATAGCATACTGGTGTGCTGGGACAGTAGTGGCAGTGACTAACTCAAAAGGTGTAAACCGGTTCTTAGGCCCAAGTGGCAGGCGGCAGTTCATTGAAAATCGAGGTTAAAAAATAAAATTGTATATTTTTTTTTCAAAACAGAGGTTTTCGGCTACAAGAAACGTTCATTAATTATTCATTAGTCTTATTCTGTAAAAAAAAAAATTGTATACACAACTAAAATTATACAGAAACCGATGGATGATATCATTGGATTACAAAGGCAAAATATATTTATTTCTTGAAAAGCAATAGAGACTGCATACACTGACAAATTTATTCTCTTTATTTGTCATTATACCATAAAATATTTTCATAATTAAGAACTTATTTACATAATTTAATAATGTGATGAAAAACAAAATGTTGTTTCCTTATAAGTGTATGTCCATGTAGATTAATTTCTTAGGGTATAAATATGATAATTAATTAATTTCTTTAGGGGTATAAACGTAATAGATATTTAATTTCTTAGGTGTATAAGTATGATAAGTACTTTATATACTGATTTCATGACCACGAAATGTCACTAACAATTTTTGCTCTTGACAGCTTTCGGCCAAAAAGAATATAATTTGTTTTCACATACCAGTGTGCGGCGTTTGTTAAACCTTAATGTGTTTTGTTCTTTGGGCTTTTTTCTCTGTTGGCTGTTTAGGTAATAAAATCCCTAATTCAGTTCTTAGTATACAATTAAATTAAAGACTCCATTACTTAATCCAAGAAACTTTCGGCTACAATAACCCATGGCTTCTATTGGGCAGCCGATCCAAACCACCGGACCCAAGATCTCTCGCAGCTAGCTGAATGGTTAATATATTAAATCATGATACTTAAACTCTTCTCGTTTTCTTCTGCCATCTTCTTTCGACCTCCACCTCCACCTCATCCCCAATATTAATATAACAAAAACAGGCATATTTGTGAAATATTTTTTTGTACCTCAGCATTACCGCACAGGCATAACAGGTAGTATTTATTCGTTAAAATGCCCTTAACAATATATTTTGTGCAAATAAAATAAAGTTTATAATGAGTGTGTGTGTGTGTGTGTGTGTGTGTGTGTGTGTGTGTGTGTGTGAACTATAATACCCATTACCTTTTAATTCTACAATAATAATAATCGCAACAAACACTAACGTTCTTACTCAGAATCAGTTTCCCCATTCGAATGTTGTGCAGTTAAACTACCCCTAAAATTAGCACAATTTCTGTAAAACGAGAGAGAAATAAGTACTCGAAAACAGTTAAGATAATTAAAAACATTTCACATATAACGTTCACAATTTTTCAGAAACAATTTGGACCTACACACTAGATTACGGTACTTGTCAGGTGTAAAGTAAATGCGAGTAAAGTACGGCAAAGTAAATTTTATTAGATTATTTTCCTCATCTTAAGTGCACTCCAAAAGGCATAAGAGTAAACAGGCCTTAGACTGTAGTAATGCACGCAATATTCCCACCACGCGCCGCTCTAGACAGTAAAGTATGGCCACATTCAGACAAGTCAGGTACTCTCACCTGTGCGATCGTGTTTGGAGGGGTTAGTCATTTGTGAGAGTATATTGCAACCATCAATTTTGATATTTAGATTTTAAAATTAATATTGTTCTTTTTAAAATCTAGGTTTTTTATGTCTTCGTAAAAGAAGCTATTTTGTCTGGTTCGTCGAACGTCACATGGTCTCTCATATAAAATCATCATTAAAAATCTGTAAAATTCAAGTTAGAGAGATATTTGAGAAAACTTTGAGGAAGTCCTGATTATGTTTCAGCGGTTTCAGTGTACAGTACTGGAGTTTGACAAATCTGTATCAAACTACGGCTGACAATAATACAAGTTCTGAATCTATGGTTGAGTCAGGCCGCCATCTCAAAAGAGAGAAGCTACCTATACATGCACGCATATGTGTGGACCACAGACTACTGTTACATGCACGTGCATGTGTGGACCACAGACTACTGTTACATGCACGTGCATGTGTGGACCACAGACTACTGTTACATGCACGTACATGTGTGGACCACAGACTACTGTTACATGCACGTGCATGTGTGCATGGCGGTGTAAATTTGATTATCCCTATTTTAAAATTTAATTGTTATATAAACTGTTAAATTGTCAGAGTAATCTGATCTTGGGCACTCCTTATGATGGTATTTTTGTAAGTGACTGAGTTGAAGTAAACACCCGAGTGGAGAAAATGCTACAAATTGCTGATGTAATGCAAACTAATTCCAAGTGGACGAGTAGTTTTTATTATCCAAAGGTTATGATTTACGAGACCAGTTTACCTAGTGTAGAGAAATCTATTGTCTAATTACTTTGAATTTGGAGTGGCAAGAAGTCCGCTTATGAAAGGCAGCCCTTAGTTTAATGGTGAATAAATTGACTGGTTGAGAGAGAATGGACTTGAAAATTGTTTGCTATTAATATGTTATACTTGTGTTTTACCTAGAGATGTATTTCGAGTAAACTATTATTTCTACAAATACTTGAACTATGATGCTTATGTGTAGTATGCTAACACTTGCCATTGCTTCTAGTGAACCCTCTCATTAAACTATAATGCTGTGTGCGTGTATTGGGCTAACAAGTACTGTTGCAGGAAACTGTAAGTTGAGACTTGAATGTATGAAAGAATGGAGTTAAAAATGCGATCAACTGGGACCTTAGTGTTGCTCCCTGATTATATTTTTCAGGGTAAAGCAGTCTTTCCTTTTGCATAAGATTTGAATCTCCTGATTTATTGGTTATAAACCTCTACAACCGTGGTAGATGTGGGGAGCCTATAGTGTGGTATGTAAGTGTAAGAATACACTACACTCCATTGGCGGCAGGATATGCTGACCATATGAGCAATTTTTATGAGAATTTGCTGGAAATCACTACAATTATTGTTCTGCTTGACAGAGTTGACACAAAAGAAGCACCCAGGTTATTTCAAGAGTATAAGTAGAGAATAGATTTTTCAAAGTGTGAGAGGAACACTTGGAATTGAGAACTGACATAATACTGATGGACAATTAACGTGTGTCTTTGTTGCAAAAAGAGTAGAAAGACTATTGAGACAGCGCTTAATTCAGGTTATGAATAAACTATTATCAATTATCTCTAATAACTTTTATTTCTGTTCTCTGATAAGAACTATCCTGTGATTTGTATTGACACTAATGCTGAATTGTATTAGGATATAAGAATGTATTAAATATAGAAATTATTCGAACATGGTTTCATGGAAATACTGATGTCAAGTAATCTTTTTCACTGTATTTGTCATATGTATATTTGATTGTTGATTTAATAAATTTATTGTTAAATTTATTGACCTTTTTATACATATTGATAACCATATGTTAGAGAAGAAAGTGGGTGGATAGGGGCTCACTAAATATGTGTGTCTTCTCCTTTAGTAAGAAGTTTCCACCTACGGAAATTGTGTGACGGTAAAATTTGCCTTTAATGTTGTGGAAGAGAGAAGACATTTACAGCGCCTGCATATTCGCCGTGTGAGAGAATCGAGTGGTGTCTGCTGGAGAATTATTAATAACACAAATTAAGATTCTCATCACTTGTAATTAGTTATGAATGATTAATTAATTAAAAATAATCATAATCATTAACTAAGCGGCACTGGCGTCACAGGGTGGACCAAAGACTTTAGTGATGTATGGGACAGATTTCTACATCGATAAGTTCAATACGTAAATAACAAGACTGCTTTTAAGTTTCTCTAACACGCTTGTGCATCAGACTGAAAACAACTGAAGCAGTTTAACTTATTAGGCAATTCCTTCTTAGGTTACACCGGCCTATGACGAGAGATCTGCATCATCGTTTATATTTATTTTTTTTCTTTTATATTTAAATTTTAATTGTTAATAGTTAAACATTTCATTACGTACCTTTTTTGGGAGTAGTATTGTTAAATCTAAGTGTAGTGTCGCTTTTTCATGTTAGTGTTTGTGCATCGTTAAGTACTGTTGTAACATTCACGTCATCATAGAGTCACTATTCCTATGTTCCTTTATGCTGGTATGCGCGACGATTCAAAATTCACAATAAATGTCACACCGTCCCCCTACAGGAGTCAAGTATCTGCCTGGGCATTTAAAGATGAATTATTGCGTTAAGTTCATCAAGTGCATCAGACTAATAGCATGAATACACGTCACCCCGGGTATTATAGGGTATATATGTTATTTTCTCTACAAATACTAGTTCTCAACAACATGTTCTCTGTAAATAGACATACAAAAATACTAGTTTTCTCCTACAAATACTAGTTCTCAACAACATGTTCTCTATAAATAGACATACAAAAATACTAGTTTTCTCCTACAAATACTAGTTCTCAACAACATGTTCTCTATAAATAGACATACAAAAATACTAGTTTTCTCCTACAAATACTAGTTCTCAACAACATGTTCTCTGTAAATAGACATACAAAAATACTAGTTTTCTCCTACAAATACATGTTTTCTACAAATATACGTTTTCTACTTTACAATATATACGTTGTCTAACTTACAAACAAAAGCTCTCTACAAAAAAATATTTCCAACTCTATACTTATACATTCTCTACTCTATACATATATATTTCTAAAAATACATATTTCCCACTGCTACATACATTCTCTTCACACATATATTCTCTACAAATGCACGTTTCCTTTTCTACACACATACATTCGCTGCTCTTCAAATACAAGTTCCCTCCTCTATAAATATTTATTATCAGCTGAATAAATACTCATTCTCTGCTCTTCAAATACAAGTTCCCTCCCCTATAAATATTCATTATCAGGTGAATAAATACTCATTCTCTGCTCTTCAAATACAAGTTCCCTCCTCTATAAATATTCATTATCAGGTGAATAAATACTCATTCTCTGCTCTTCAAATACAAGTTCACTCACCAAATTGAATGTTACATACCAGGAGACTTGAATGTCTTCAATCTACTGTCAGCAGACCTAAATGTTTTCATGCTACAAAACAAGAATATCTCAAGTCTTGACACTAGCACATTTGAAGAAATTAAAAAAAAAAAACTGTAGCTCACATTCTTGGAACGTCTGGTTTGAAGAGCATGCTACTGTGTTTAGGTGACCTCAGGATCAGGGACTGGGCTGCGACATCAGTTGATATCGTGGGAGAGAGCGGCCCATTAGTCTTTGTTTTTCTGTTTTAAAACAAGAAAAAGACAGTTTAAGAGAAAGAATGAGAAAGAGAGATTTGGAGTAAAAAATAGTATAATTCAAATATCCCCAAAAGAACTACAAGGAACTTAATTATAAAAATGAGTAATTAATTGAAGAACACAAATTTAGCCCAAAGAATTTAAAATCAAATGTATTTTCATAAAATGCGAGAAACACGCAGAAAAAGAAAAAATATTCTTTCTTGAAAAATAAGACTTTTATAACTGCATTTAATTGAGTTTGCAAATGTAATGATAGTTAATCACTAAATAGATGAATGTATTTTATTTAGTTTGAAATCATTGTAGAAGATTTAAGAATAATAACATTTATTCTTACCACTGTCAGTAGAGGATTTAAGAATAAGAATATTTAATCATATTCTTACCGGGACAGATATCATTGTATATGTAATACGAACTAGAATATGGTGGTGAATCCACTAGAATATGGTGGTGAATCCACGTTTTTGTTTCATGTTGGCGGTGCGATTTACTGCATAGAAATTTTGTATTTATTTTTATTTTTACTTTTTTGAATTTCATCATTTTCATCTCCCCGTTCCATAGAGTGTATGACATTGGAAAGGTGTGTGATTGATTTAACCAGTGTACGAGATAGACCCCCAATAGGTTAACCCGTTCAGTGTCAGGTTAAAAAATCCCGCCATACGGTACTGTATTACAGTATCCAATAAAAAAAATTGTAACAAATTGGCTACTGAAGTGAAGGCACATGTTTCCTGCACTCTGGTTATTTTTAGTGACTAGGATTGCTGAGACTGAGCGTGTACATCTATGGGGAGTTATGGTCCCAGTGGCTTAGGGACCAGTTTGACTTTTGCAGTCATTTTGAAAGACAAAACGCTTTAGAAACCAAAAACAGTCTTGAACACTTTATGGTTTCACAGAAAAACGTAATTCGACAAAGTCATTCACCTTGTAGACAAGTATGTCATCAATTGAAAGAGCGATCATGTAGAACGACAAAAGTTCTCATTTAACGTCATTCTTTTTTTAGGACACCAAATTAACTCCCCCTGTAGAAGTTCTTGACCATTTAAAATTTGCCACAAAGAAAAATAATTGAAAGTGTTTATATTTTATGTTTGTCGGTATGCTTGTAAACTTTAACTGAGTAGAGCTCTAAATACTTAGCCATTTGGAATTACAAAATATTTTTTTCACCTCTTCCTCTCTTCTTCCTTCCCCCTCCTCTTCATCTTCACCATTATGTTTATTTTTTTATTATGTTTTATTATTACCGCGTATTTCTTTGTAATGTAAGCCACTTAGAGTATTCTTTTGGCTGGTCTTTTTGAAAGATTAGACGTACTTATAATCATCACGCACTCCGGTCATAACTTGTTACCTATCGCTTAGCTGGTCGTGAACCTTGGCCTCAGAATCAGGATTTGGGGAGGTAAGCCGTCCTTTTACCAGTTGGGCAGGTTCATGGTTTTCTGCCAGCGTATTTAGGAAATATTCCTTTCATGATTATGTTCCTCAGCGCTCCCACATGGCGTCATGTTTTCTCTATCTGACCATAGCTGTTGGGTTTTTATTATGAGATGGAGGAACTTTCCGTTTTTTTTTCCTCTCTTTTGTATTGTTATGTTTCTGTTAATACGGTAAATAACCATGATTGCTGTCCTGTTGAATGTAACTTCAATGCCAGGTCATCATGCCGGAATTACGCAAGCTGATTTAATATCTAAGCCTCGCAGTAATTGATGCCTGTTTCAGGGTCTGCCTTAGGCTGGTGCATCCATGCTTTTCTTCTGGTGTTTTGATTCCGTAATTCTCATACATTTCTATGTAGAACTGGTGTTTTGATTCCGTCATTCTCATATATTTCTATGTAGAACTGTTATCTCTTTATTGTCTGCATGTAATTACTAGGTACATATCTAGTGTGGTACTAGCGTGGGCACTATAAGATGCCCCACATAAACACCCTCTTCCCTCCAACACCGGGGACAACTACAACAACAACCAAGAAGACAGCAACATTAACCACTACAGCAGTAGCCCATGGTACTACATGCCTCCACCAGCCAGATATCGAGCGCCACGGACCCACCTGCCATCATTCATCATCACCATTCTAAATTTTCTTGTCAATCACTCTCCACTCTGTCTATCATCTTCATCTCTCCCAACAGCGACACACCTCGTGTCAGGCAACGAAATCGACCTAGGTCGAAAGCTGCCATCATCCTAAGTAATGAATGACTTAATTGCCTTTTTTATAGCTACCGATATATAAAACTAATATACCAAATTATTTATATTATAATTATCAAAGTTAGGATTTAGAAAATATTTTGTGCTATCATACAATGAATTACGGTATTGTAAAAAATAATTTATGAATATAATATTTCAGAAATTTGTAGGAACACATGCCTCATTTCTACTACATTCTTAAGAAGCTAGGGTGGGTGGGTTGCGGGCATAATTTAAAATGCAAATATTAATAATTTTAAATGCAAATATTAATAATTCAAAATGCAAATATTAATAATTTAAAATGGAAATATTAATAATTTAAAATGGAAATATTAATAATTTAAAATGCAAACATTAATAATTTAATAGACTTATACGTACCTGTTCACTTTGTAGTCGGAATAACAAGCGCTTTGCATAAATCCAAACATTTGTCTCTTATGCGACAACATTGGTGATGAAATTCCTAGAGACGGCAATCTTTCACGCTGTCTAATAAACAGTTTAATTCATCAATAGACAAAGTGTATAAATCTTTCACGCTGTCTAATAAACAGTTTAATTCATCAACAGACAAAGTGTATAAATCTTTCACGCTATCTAAATAAACAGTTTAATTCATCAACAGACAAAGTGTATAAATCTTTCACGCTGTCTAATAAACAGTTTAATTCATCAACAGACAAAGTGTATAAGTCAGAGATCCCGCATTTGTTTGTATAACAGCTAGCATGCAGAGAGAGGGGGAGAGAGAGAGAGAGAGAGAAGAAAAGTAAACTTGATAGTGACAAGGAAGGAGAGAGCAGGCGGGAAAGAAGGAAGAGTATCAGATAGAATGACAGATTAAGACACAAAACAAACGTGTAGGCAAACAAAAGAAGAGGAGGAGGATAAGACAGAGGGATGGGAAGAGAGAATGGAACGAAGAATGAACGGGATGCGAACCGAGATAGGTGTGTTACGTTCCCAGTATTTATTTAAAGACCCTGCTTAGAATAATTAAAGACTTTAAATATAATTAATTCTTTCTCTCATATTCTATGCAGACTGGATGCTCAATTTATTATTTGACTAATTAAAAGTGTGTCTCGTAGTTCAGACGACAAATTTACAAACTAATAAACTGCGAACTTTTAGCTAGATTTGAAACAGTTAAATCCCTCTAATTTAATACGCATTCGTTGTCAACTTTCTGCTCATTCGCCCCCATTCAAATCTAAGAATCTATTGGTCTATCATGCATATTAATTAACTACTAAGAGGTATTAACAAGAAAAATAAGATTTAATAAAGTTTAACAAATTAACAATAATCAAAGACGACGCGAATAGTCTACTTCTCTATCTCTACGCGCATGTGTTCGATTCTTGTCACAAAATTGCCAACAATTGTTCGTTTAACATTTGTACTCAATGATTGTACTCAGCTGGGTTGCTTGTATCAGCCTGGTCTCTTTATTAGGTCAGTCAGTCTAATTTCACAGTCCCGCTCTAGCGACGCACGTGGAGCCTGAGGAAAGACGCTCCTTTTTCATGTAGCTAGGGAACTGGAATTTTAACGACATGGACCCTCAATGTAGAGTTCACCAGCAGAACCAAAGCAAGGCGAGGTAAGGCATGGACAATAGGAACCGATCTCTTTATGAGAAGACGAATGGTGTCTTGATTCTCAACGGCTTGTCGGCTTGCCCCTCGTGACCGGAGTTAGCTGAAATGGACCTAGCTAATGTGTTCTCCCAGTGACGGAGCGGAGGCGTGTAGGTACATATATAGAAGAGCATGTTGCGTATCACGTGACTGTTTCGCGAAGCATGTGGTTGGTTCGAGAACCGGACAAAGGTCCTAAAGTTACATAACATCTTGACCTGTTCTAGAAGCACTTCGAAAAGGGAAGCTTTGAACAAAGGAGTCAAGGGTTTCAAATAATCGAATTTGAAGTAAACAAGGCTAAGTGGGTCATCAGGTCGGGCATTTTTATCAGACTTGTGACACCCCCTTGCTTTTGAGGCGTTTATCTTGCCAAAGATAAAATGCCTCCTACAAATTATGTATGATAAAATGTAGAAGTCCACAATGAAGAAAAATTTACACAAAAAGATTTCAACATCTCTAGAAATAAAGTGTGCAACTATATTTCATGTTTACAGGAAGGAATCCGTAGGGTTCAGTTAATTGATTAAACGACATTCTATCAGTACCGGCACTTGATGGCATCAAGCACGACTCATGTAATCTGCGCCAACATTCAAAGAACCTTTGATGTAATGAATATTTGCGTCATACTGTGTCAGAAACAGAGACCAACGCATTAAACGGCTGTTTGTAAATTGCGCTTGCCCGAGAAAGGCTAACGGCTGGTGGTCGCACTCAATGACAAAGGTTTTTCCATACAAATAGTTTTCGAACTTTTTTATAGCCCAAACTATTGCAAGACATTCCTTTTCACTGGTGGAATATTTCTGTTCAGTAGTTGTGAGTTTACGGCTTGCGTATGCAACTGGGTGTTTGGTGTCATTGTGTTCTTGTAATAACACTGCTCCTAATCCTGTGTTGCTAGCATCAGTCCTTAACAAGAATGGTTTTGTCAAATCTGGCAGTTTAACAACTAAGTCTGAAGTCAGTCTAGATTTCAGTGTGTCAAAAGCGTTTTGGCATGCATCAGTCCACACTACTTTTGTAGGCATATTCTTACGTGTCAAGTCAGTCAGAGGACATGCAATGGCACTAAAATCTGGTACGAATTTTCTGTAGTAGTTAGCAAGACCAAGGAAACTTCTAACTTGTGTTTTTGTTAGCGGTTGTGAAGTGTCCTTAAGTTGTGCTATCTTAGCTTCACTTGGCGACATAGTTCCATGACTCAACTTGTGTCCCAAGAAGTCTAAGGAGAATTGTGCTATTTCACACTTCGTAGGGCGGGCAGTGAGGTTGGCTTGCTTTAATCTGGCTAGCACATCTCGTAAGAGTGTTAAGTGCTCCTCCCATGTCTGGGTGCCTAGAATTAAATCATCCATGAAGTTCTCAACTCCACGTCCGTACAGTGGTTCTAACAATGACCGCATCATCTTAGAAAAAATGCTTGGAGCGTTTGAAACTCCGAAAGGCATAACTTTCCAGGTATAGTTTCCTACTGGTGTAGTGAAAGCTAGTATGTGTCGATCAGTGTCCTTGACCTTGATTTGCCAAAAACCGCGTGACAAATCTATTTTGGTATAGTAATGAGCGTTAGCTAGCTTAGTGAAGATGAGATCCGGATCAGGAAGAGGTTCGGCACAAAACTCTGTCACTTGATTGAGTTTGCGATAGTCTACGCAAAAACGGAACGAGTTATCACGTTTTTTAATCAACACGATGGGTGATCCGTAGGCACTGTCAGTCTTCTCTATGACCCCTAGATCTAGCATAGTCTTAATCTCACGTCTAACGTCATCTATCTTAGCGTGTGGCAACGGATACGGCTTCAAACGTATCGGTTTGTTGTCAGTCAGCTTCAGTGAAAATTCTATTAAGTCTGTCAACCCTGGTTTGTCTGTCAGAGTAGATGAGAACTCATTGAGCAATTTATTCACTTCTTTCTTCTGTCCTTCCGTCAAGGCGTCATTCACCCTAACGTCTTTAACAGTCTCCTCTGTCTGTAAAGGACAGTTTGGTAAAGTACCGGTGACGCAATCAGTCTCCCCCTCGTCTTCTGTAACTATCGTCGCTACGACAAAATCAGCTTGAGTGGTTTGATCCTCACGGCTTATGTACTTTTTGAGTAGGTTAACATGAAAGATTTTCTCTCTCTTTCCTGTCTGTACCTTATAGTTCAGTCCCCCTAGCTTGGCGGTAACTACAAAGGGCCCCTTCCATTTCATCTGAAGTTTGTTATGTGCTTCAGGAAGCAACAATAACACTTTGTCATTAACTTCAAATTCTCTAGGTTTGGTGTGCTTATTGTAATATTCTGCCTGTCTAGACTGAGCTATCGTCAGGTTTTCCCGTGCTATCTTGCCTATAGTTTCAAGACGGTTTCTTAAGTCAGTGACATATGTGTAAGTTGTTTTAACTTCGTCATCTGTCTTTTCATCAGTCCAAAGTGCCTTCAGAATCATCATCGGTCCGCGTACAGTACGTCCGTAAAGTAGCTCGAATGGTGAAAATCCAGTGGAAGATTGTGGCACTTCCCTATATGCAAATAGTAGGGCAGGGATGTATCTGTCCCAGTCTTTCGGTTTATCAGTGGCGAGCTTTTTAAGTGCTGTTTTCAATGTCCCGTTGTATTTTTCGATCAGACCATTTGCCTGGGGGTGGTAGGGTGTGCAAGTAAGATGTTTGATGGAAAGTAAGCGATTTACTTCCTTCATTACGTTGCCTACGAATTGACTCCCCTGATCTGTCAAAATTTCGGTGGGTATTCCAACACGACTCCATAATCCGAAAAGGGCTTCGGCGACAGTTTCAGTATCGATATTTTTCAATGGTACTGCGTCGGCGAATCTCGTTGCGTAATCAATAGTGGTCAGCACGTATCGATTACCTCTCGTTGAAGTGGGTATTATAGGCCCAATCAAATCCAATGCTACGCGCTTGTAGGGTTCACTGATCAGTTCAGGCTCTCCTAATGGTGCGGGTCTGATTGAATTTTTAGACTGTGTTCTCTGGCATGTGTCGCAACTTAACACGAATCTACGGATATCGGCAGTGATGTCCGGCCAATAAAACTCACTTGTAATACGACTAGTTGTTTTTTGTACACCCATGTGTGCGCCAAAAAGACTCTCATGACCTAATCGTAATACGTCATTTCGTTTGGTTTGTGGGACGACTAATTGTTTCCGAAATTCGTCTCCCACTTTCGAATAGCGGTACAATAAACCCTTTTTCAGAATAATGCACGCTTTCTTATTCGAATCGTCAGTGTTGACGTCACTAACAGGTACAGCCTGCTTGCGTAACTTGTCTAGTGTTTCGTCTTCAGCTTGTAATAATTTAATCTCGCTAACTGTTGCTTCATCTACGGCTGGTGCGGCAGACATCGGTGCAGTCACAGATTTGTCTTTACTACTCGCTGCTCTGGTTACAGCGTTAACCAGTGGTGGTTCGATTGAAGTTTGTTTTTTGCACGGCAAAACATACTTGCAACCAAGGATCACGTCATGCGGTGAGTTTTCCATAACTGCCGCTTTGACTGTTCCTTCTACAAAGTCTGAAATAATCGAGACTTCAGCTACTGGCAAAATGTCTTGTTCGCCGTTCGCAAAGGTGACAGAGATTGTCTCCCCTGTGTAGTCGGTACGGTTAACTAATGATGCATTTACAATAGCGTCTAGCTCACACCCTGTATCAAGCAAAGCGATTGTGTCGTGACCGTTTGCCTGTACTGGTGTTCGATTCGACTTTTCTGTTTTAGGTGTATGACTTTCTACTGCGTAAACTTTAGCTGTTTTCTTTCCAGGACATGTTCGCGAAAAATGGCCACTATCACCGCAAGTGTAACAAGCAAGATTCTTTTTATCCTTCTGTTTGTCAGACTTGTTTTTAGTGTCGGGTTTGGATGTTTTATCATCGCGTTCACTATGTGTCTTCCCGTCATTTTTCTTATCCTTTCGAGTCGGCGGTTCATTCGGTCGAGACTTGTTGTTCGCGTGTGCGTTCGAGAATTGAGAATGTGCGTCATCAAAGCGATCGGCGGCGTTGCCTATCTCCTCTAGCGTAGATTTTTCCCTTATTGCTAAGTGAATCAGTAGATCTGATTTGTATGACCCGAGAATATGGTCTTTTACCATTTCATCCCTAAGACCTGCGTACGTCTGTGGAGTTTCAGCTAGATCTATCCATCTCTGGAACAAGTCAGTTACGCGTCGTATGTACTGTGCGTGCGTCTCTGAACTGGCTTTCGTGGCCTGTTTAAATTTACGACGGTATGTATCTGCGGTGAGTCTGTATCGTTTCAATAATGCGGCCTTGACTGTGTCGTAATTATCTGACTCAGAATCGCTAAGCTTATTGAATTCGTTTTTCGCAGTACCCTGCAGTAACCCCGATAAATTTATCGCCCAATGTTCCGCTGGAATGCTTGTTGCTCTGGCTAACTTTTCAAACGTTTTTAAATACGCGTCTATTTGATCTTTGTTCTCATCAAATGGGACCATATTTATCCTTGGAATGATGTTTTCAATTCTACTGTGATTATTTCCATCGCTAGAATGCGAATCACCACTGCTTCTGCGGTCACGGTTTGGATTAGTAACTTCTAGTTTCTTTACTTCCCATTCTAACCGTTTTATTTCCGCGTCTGCCGCGATGCGTTTGGCTTCTGTATCCGCTGCGATGCGTTTGGCTTCCGTGTCTGCTAACCTCTCAGCTTCTAACTTTTTAACTTCAGCTTCTAACTTTTTAGCTTCAGCTAGTTTTTCAGCTTCTAACTTTTTAAGTTCACGCATAGCAACACGTTCTTCTCTTTCTATCTCTTGCCTTTCTTTGTCCGCTTTTTCTACTCTCTCCTTTTCTGCTTTTTCCGCTTTCTCTAGCTCAGTTCTAGTGTAGCTAGTCAGTTCGTCACCCTGATATCCTAGCATGATACCTTTCTTTTTCAGATTTTCGAAAATCTGTTCTAGATCCATTTTACTGTCTTAGCGCGCTGGCTACAATAAAAATGTCTCCCGTGAATTGTGTGTTTTAACCGTCGGCGATAACTCCGCTTATCCCGAAAATAACTTTTAGGCTACAACCTTACAAAATTTATTTAATTTACTCAGAACACCTTCCGAAATAAATTACGCGTTAACTCTTTACACGTTTCACCTGCTTGTCACAGTGTCCGCTGTTCCAAGACTTTCGTAATGTCACGGCTCCTACCATACAACATTACACATTATATCTAGCACCCTAAATATAATAGTCCGAAGTCTGTTACTACCGATAACTCTCCTAGCTGGCGGTATAACACGTTCGACTTCTCACAATGAAGTATCCAGTAACACAATACTAAATAAATCATTCAATAATCAATATTAAACACTTAACTACGCTTAAACATATTAACATTGATTAAACATGCACGCTACTCTGCAAAAGAATACATGCACATGTCACAACAAAAGCAAAGAAAATCAGTAATACAAAAATCAAAAGAACAATTGGCAATTCTTTGTTCGTTCGTTCGTTTCTAGGTTTATGATACGCCCTATGTATAAAAAATGTTACAATTTAATACATATCAATCCACGGACGAGATTTCCCCCACTTGTTACGTTCCCAGTATTTATTTAAAGACCCTGCTTAGAATAATTAAAGACTTTAAATATAATTAATTCTTTCTCTCATATTCTATGCAGACTGGATGCTCAATTTATTATTTGACTAATTAAAAGTGTGTCTCGTAGTTCAGACGACAAATTTACAAACTAATAAACTGCGAACTTTTAGCTAGATTTGAAACAGTTAAATCCCTCTAATTTAATACGCATTCGTTGTCAACCTTCTGCTCATTCGCCCCCATTCAAATCTAAGAATCTATTGGTCTATCATGCATATTAATTAACTACTAAGAGGTATTAACAAGAAAAATAAGATTTAATAAAGTTTAACAAATTAACAATAATCAAAGACGACGCGAATAGTCTACTTCTCTATCTCTACGCGCATGTGTTCGATTCTTGTCACAAAATTGCCAACAATTGTTCGTTTAACATTTGTACTCAATGATTGTACTCAGCTGGGTTGCTTGTATCAGCCTGGTCTCTTTATTAGGTCAGTCAGTCTAATTTCACAGTCCCGCTCTAGCGACGCACGTGGAGCCTGAGGAAAGACGCTCCTTTTTCATGTAGCTAGGGAACTGGAATTTTAACGACATGGACCCTCAATGTAGAGTTCACCAGCAGAACCAAAGCAAGGCGAGGTAAGGCATGGACAATAGGAACCGATCTCTTTATGAGAAGACGAATGGTGTCTTGATTCTCAACGGCTTGTCGGCTTGCCCCTCGTGACCGGAGTTAGCTGAAATGGACCTAGCTAATGTGTTCTCCCAGTGACGGAGCGGAGGCGTGTAGGTACATATATAGAAGAGCATGTTGCGTATCACGTGACTGTTTCGCGAAGCATGTGGTTGGTTCGAGAACCGGACAAAGGTCCTAAAGTTACATAACATCTTGACCTGTTCTAGAAGCACTTCGAAAAGGGAAGCTTTGAACAAAGGAGTCAAGGGTTTCAAATAATCGAATTTGAAGTAAACAAGGCTAAGTGGGTCATCAGGTCGGGCATTTTTATCAGACTTGTGACAAGGTGGATAGAGAGAGCAAAACAAACACACGACAACAGACAGAACAATGGGGGTGAGGAGAAAGGATGATAGGAAGAGAGAAAAGGAAGGAGAGAAAGAGAATAAAGATAGATAACGCGAACTGTTTATTCAGATTACAGGTTTATTTCACATAATTATGAACAAATTAAGCAATGTCACTCAATATATAGGTCACACAATACACATTATTCAAGTAAAATAAACACTATATCACCCAACAGTTTCAAAGAAAATACATACTGACATTTGTGTCTTGCTACAGAACACTACGCTGATCATTCAAGACTCTGAACACTACACAGACAAATCAAGACTCAACACTACACAGACCAATCAAGACTCTGAACACTACGCAGACCAATCAAGGGACTGAACACTACACAGACAAATCAAGAGATAGAACACTACACAGACAAATCAAGACTCTGAACACTACACAGACCAATCAAGACTCTGAACACTAGGCAGACCAATCAAGGGACTGAACACTACACAGACCAATCAAGACAAAGAACACTACTCAGACCAACCAAGCGCAAGTGAAAATACAAAAAAGTACAAATACAATATACAAAGTGACACACTAAAGTAATCATTTAGAAGAGGTGATTGGGTTTTTTTTTCCAGATGGAAAAAATGTCTGATATGGGGGAACTTGGATATCGAGTGGCCCACCAGGTGCGGTTGGGACCCCAGAAAACAGTGAGGGGAACCAAGTCCCTCCAAAGCTGTCCAGGACTGAGAATATATTTTGAAAGTACTTAGTTTCTTGATAATGCTCGCAATTTTAGAAAAGATCTCGTGTTCCACACTAAACTATACAGGAATATATTTCAAATCTTAATGACACTTACAGGAAATCTTAAATAATAAATCTCGATTACTGTGTTTGCATTTGCTAATTCTGTTACTGGAAATTATGCTAAAATATATTCCTTTCTATAATTGTAGTTGAGTCTTCGCTTAAACAATCTCTTGATAAAGTGAGAGAGAGAGAGAGAGAGAGAGAGAGAGAGAGAGAGAGAGAGAGAGAGAGAGAGAGAGAGAGAGAGAATGGAAAGTGAAAGAGCCAGAGTAGATGAGAAAAGAAAAGGAATGGGAGGAAGCAAGAATGAGGGAGAAAAAATGAGAGGGGAAAAAAGAACGAGAGTTAGTTTGGAGAGGAAGAAAGAGTGAAAAGGAAAGAGAGAAAAGAGACAAAGAGAATGGAAGATAGTAGATTGGAGAAGATAAAGAAATAGGAAGAGACACAGAAAAAGTGAGTTAGAAAGAAAAAGAGAAAAAATGGAGGATAGTAGAGTCAAGGTGATAAAGATGACACAGAAAAAATGAGAGAAAAAGAGAAATAGACAATGGAAGAGAGAAGAGTGAAGACGATAAAGAAATAGGAAGAGACACATAAAAAGTGAGAGAAAAAGAGAACCACAGAGAAGCGGAAAAATCAATCAAAGTGAGAAGGCCAAGAAACAAGATATTTCTTACCAAATTAGTTTTTCTTTTCTTAGTAAGCATTGGCAGTTAAACTATTTTGTCTGTATGTGTATGTGTGTGTGTGTGTGTGTGTGTGTATGTGTGTGTGTTCGTTGCATATTAGTGCACCGTGTTTAAGGGTGTTTTTCACTCACTTTAGCAG
Source organism: Sinotaia quadrata (assembly GCA_028829895.1). NCBI lineage: Eukaryota > Metazoa > Mollusca > Gastropoda > Architaenioglossa > Viviparidae > Sinotaia > Sinotaia quadrata. Next base: position 90,220,834 of record CM054178.1, read on the forward strand.
ATGTGTATGTTCTTTGTTTGTTAGTGCCCCGTGTTTAGGGATGTTTCGAATCACTTTAGTATATGTGTGGTGTTCTTAAGTATGCGGTCACGTGCCAAGGGACTCACAAATTGCAGTTATAAGATGGTTCAAAAATGTTATTTCAATATTTCATTAAAATCTCATCTATAAAACTTTATCTATAAAATTTTACGTAGTTATTCTTTATTGCAATAATAGTCCGTCAACACTATGCATTAAATGTGTTTAGTTTAATTCACTGTTTATTTTCTATTTTTTTGCACATTATCATTTTCTAAAAATTAAAAAAAAATTAAATCAATAATGCGCAGGGCCCCATTAGTCTCAAATGCGACGCTATGTGTAAATGCGTGTGATTTGAATTTATGTATTAATAATGAATTAAACGGCTGAAAATAGCATACGATGTTTATGCACACTAATTTGCATGCATGAATCAGTAAGCTGAAATTTTCCGTTCCCAGCAGTATTATGCCCCTTGCTAGTAGTAAGGAAGGGCACTTGTTTAAATAGTAAATGCTTGTGGCATAAAAGATAACGTTTGAAACTAACTTACTCAGACTGGGTAAAATTTAAAGTTCTTCCAGACCACTAGCGAGGAACTGCATTAAAACAGAAAGAAACATTATGACACCACAGAGTGAAGTCTACAAAAGGTCACGACATTGACGTGTTAGAAAACTGTGGCTGACTTCTTTGATCGTTTTCGTGTTCTTCTAATGGCTGCATTTTTTCATTCCTAATATATTTTAGTTAATTACCCCCCCCCAAAAAAAAAAAAATGAAAACACACACACACACACACACACACACACACACACACACACACACACACACACACACACACACACACACACACACACACTATCCAAGAGTCCAGAAACATACCTCGTTTGCTCTCTGGTGTCCAATATTCCTGAAATATATCTGCTTGGCTTGCTCTCAATCGGGTTGTAGGAAATTGATTTCCTTAGACCAAACAATGGTGATATCTTGCGTGGTGGCGATCCGGAAGATGACCTTCTTGTAGAGCTAAGATAATAAAGATCATTCACTTTCAATTAAACAAAAGAAGTCAAAAGCAAAACAATACAACGGACGAAATAAAAATAAAAATCACGTGACGGCAATTATAACCTCTCCAAAACAATTCAGATATCATTATTTCTTACAACGAGAATGATTTTCAAAAGTAGTTTTAAATCTAAACTAAATATCAAAATTTACACCCATGTACTGACAACACATAGTAATGGATTCATGTGAAATCACACACGCACACACACGCATACACACAATAAAGCGAGACTGATGACTAACCAAGCAGGCACTTAACTAAAATATGAAGTGTCGAAACACCATAGCCGTTTTACGGCAGAGCAATAGCTCAAAACTAATTTGGACTTGGCTTGCAAGAAAGAGAAAGAGTCGTGATAGATAGAACAAGCAACAAACTGATTTGAGAGGTAATAGCCTGTGTGTCATAAATATGTGAAATATTAAGACTTAGGAGTGCATAGCTATCAAGTATGATGTATTGCCTACATAGGTACACAGAACTACAGTTACCGGAAATCTTGCTGGGAGGAAGTGAAGCCTGACACTGTCGGCGATGAAGAGACCGGGGAAAAGGAGACCCCTGCCTTTGTAGGCCTGCTAAAAAAAACAACAACAACTCCGATTTAACGATATTTATTTTAAAAATTACAAGACCGCATTGTTAAGTTCGTGTTAAACAAGAAATGACTCTAGTAGAGAATAAGTTAGAAAGAACAGAATACTGTTGTGGTATGCTTTTAAAAACAAAAAATGTGGTTAGTTAAATGGATTCGTTTTTGTGTCTGTGTATGCGTAGTGTGTGTGGGAGAGAAAGAAAGTGAGCTGTTTATTGTTTTGGTTTTAATGATGTTTTACGTCAATTTTTCTGCCAGATTAAGCGCACGTTCTAAATAACAGTTCAAAATACTCCAACCTCATATTTCAAATTTTTATTAACTATGAATTTTTAATCTTCCAAAGAAATATTTATCTAACTTGAATTATGACATCAGAGAAGCCGAACTTCTTCAGTGGAAAATGAATTCTGGTTGTGAGTGTGGCAGTCAGCCTCACCACTGGTAACATTAATATGTCGATCTTCGAAACGTTATGATGAAAACATAGTCACACTTCCTCTCACAATCCTCAAAAAAAACAGTCTGCAAATATGCTTACCATAGTTACGCTTCCTCTCACAATTCTCACCAAAACAGTCTGCAATAATGTTTAACAAAGTCATGCTTCCTCTCACAATCCTCTCACAGTCTGCAAACATACAGTCACGCTTCCTCTCACAATCCTCACACAGTCTGCAAACATAGTCACGCTTCCTCTCACAATCCTCACACAGTCTGCAAACATACATTCACGCTTCTTCTCACAATCCTCACACAGTCTGCATACAGTCACACTTCCTCTCACAATCCTCACACAGTCTGCAAACACAGTCACGCATCCTCTCACAATCCTCACACAGTCACGCTTCCTCTCACAATCCTCACAGTCTGCAAACATACAGTCACGCTTCCTCTCACAATCCTTATACAGTCTGCAAACATACAGTCGCACTTCCTCTCACAATCCTCACACAGTCTGTAGACATACAGTCAAGCTTCCTCTCACAATCCTCAGTCTGCAAACATGCAGTCACACTTCCTCTCACAATCCTCAAAAAACAGTCTGCTTGGTAATACTATGTAAACTAAAAACATGGAAAGATAGCAAGAGAAGTAGCTCGCTCTTTTTTTCTCTTAACGTCACTCTCTCACATACACTATACACACAAGCTCACGCAAAAGCACTATACAATCGCACACTCATGCATACACACATATACTAACACTAATGTATTTAAATATTAAAACCCAAAGAACTTGTAGCTAAAGTTTGTGGTTCAAAGCATTAAACAATCAAAGAAGAGATAAACCGAAATTCTGAATAACTATTCTTCAATAATTTTTGTTAATCTATACGAGAAAATTAATTTAAGATATAAAATGATAGTGTGAGAACAAATATTTCTACAATTTTTTTATCATAAGATGGGATCTAAACCTGTAAAGCTTCAAAGATTAATTAACAAATTTTTAAAAGTTTCATGACAATAATAATAAGATAATAAATTACCTATATAAAAGCTATATATAGTTTTCACGTTGTTTTCTTTTCTTTAAAATGTTAGTTTTATAAATTCGATAGAAACAACAACATAATAACAATTATTTCTTGAAATAGTTTATTGAAAAAATCATTCTGAACATAGCAGATTCGTTCGTTTCTAATTCCTTTTAAGAGCAATTCTTTGATGCATAATAATGTTCCATTAGAAGAGAATGTGTAACATTTGCGGAAGGTTACTGCCCTTGTTTTTTTTTTAGAAACAGAGTTCGGGACATTTGCTGCGCCCAACAGTGGTAGAAGGGAGGCAACCTTATATTTAGAATGCTCAGGGGGTCTAAGAAGTGGCAATAACGTGTATTGCTGTATCAACGGTTCGCCTTTCAACAGAGCAGGCAACACAACACGTGCACGTTTGTCTAGTTCCGAGCACACATTTCGAGTCTTAATATGCAATAAAATTTCTGAAATATTGAGTTCTTTTAAAATTAATTATTTTTTCTTAATAAATATAAAAGTGAATATTTTAAATCTTTAGAAATACACAGTATATTTTCTTCCTTCAGCATTTCATAACCAGAGCTACTGATGTCTTCAAGGGCAAAGACGAAAATTTATGTAATGACAAGTTTTGCAAAGAACATAGCGAATATCAAGTGGGTACCTTTGCTCACTTTCAATGAAAATTGAGTGACCTAAATAATGGGGGGGGGGGCAGATATTTAAAATGGAAGAAAATAAGGATAATTTTTTCCCAACCCCCCCCCCCCCATTCCTAACATTACCTTTATCACTACTCCAGAAATATAATGCAATAAAAATCATTATTTTAATACGTTTTGTTTTCAAATTTGAAAGGGATTTATAAATAAATACAACAAAATCAATTCTGAAATAAGGACTGTTGAAGGGTATGAAAGGCAAAAAAAAAAAAAGCCAGAATAACAATTCAAATTTACAAAAATGTTTAATTTACCACACAAAATAAATATTCAAAATCCATTAACTGCACCATAAAGTATAAGACATTATGGCAATAGATAAAAAGAAATGACGTGTGTTTGCTAGAGTCACGAGCATCCGGTTATTAACAAGACTTTAATGTCAGACAACCAATGGTGGGATTCGCATATTGAGGAAGCACCTTATCACCTCCAGAAACCTTGCCAGCCTGAATGGTAATAGGATAAAGCAAGCCTGATTATGAAAGATCCAGAAAAAGGCACAACACCAAACAATTATCGTCTAATCACATACCTATCAACTACCTGGAAATTAATATTAGTAATTATAATTTTATATGATATAATATTAGTAATTATAATTTTATATGATATAATATTAGTAATTATAATTTTATATGATATAATCATGTCTCACTTTGAAACAAACAAACTTCTAACCAATGAACAAAATGTTGCTAGATCAGGCAGGAGAGGAACAAAGGACCAATTGGCATTTGATAAAGCCACATTTACTGACAGCAAGAAACGAAGAACAAATCTTTCGATAGCATGGATTGACTACCAAAAAACCTATGACTCATTTCTATATTTGTGGATATCTGAAAAATAAAAACGTACAAAACAGCACCATCGGCATACAACCTAATTCAAGAATCAATGAAAAACTGGAAAACCACCCTCACATGCAACAATATAGAAATCGCAGACATAACAATAAACTATGGAATCTTCCAAGGTGATTCCCTATTACCATTGCTGTTTTGCATTGCCTTAAATCCTCTCAGCCAAGTCATCCAGAAAACAGGATTAGGATACAAAATGAAAGCTGGACAGGTTATCAGCCATCTACTGTATATGGAAGAACTAAAGCTTTACAGTAAAAATGAAAGTGACATCACCTCATTGATCAATATTGTCAAAACTTCGGCCGTGAGATATGTGGCAGAATTATTGTCCAGAAAGAAAGGATCAAAACAACAGAAGGTCTACAATTTGACATCGGAAAAATCAACGATGTTTATGGAAAGGGGATATAAACACCTGGGGATACTACAACATCAAGAAAATATGCAGAGTGAAATTGTGAATTGTTGATTTGGAATTCTCAATGGTAACAATATGAACGTGGGTTTCGTTTGTGTGACAAAACAGGGTTTTTACACCAAGACAAATTCAAAATCCAAGGAAATTACTCAAATTGCAAAGGTGGCTGGATAAGATCATATATGCAAACAAACTGTATGTTGGTGAAATAAAAGGAAAAAAATAACCATTTTGAATGTAGCACAGAATTCAAGATGACGACCCAATTATATTATGTAATTGAACTTTGTGACGTCATGAATATTTACATCACATTGCTACTTTTTAATGTCTTTTCATCAATGCATCAATGCATTTAATAATAATTATACTGCTACTAATCTGCTGAATTATGTATTAGGATATAAGACTGCATAAACATTGAAATTATTTGAACGTGGTTTCATAGAAATATTGATGTTAAATAATCTTTTCATTGTATTTGTTATGTGTATATTTGATTGTTGATTCAATAATTTATTATTAAATTTATTGACCTTCTGCAACATGATGCACCCAAGTTAATGGTTATGATTAATATTATTTAATTAATTGTCAATAACTAATTACATGTGACGAAAATTTTAATTTATGTTATTAATAATTCTCCAGAAGACACCACTTAACTCTCTCACTTGGAGAATATGAAGGCACTGTAAGCGTTTTATCTCTTCCACACTAAAGACAAGCATTTACGGTTACACAATATTCCGTAGAGGGAGAACTTCTTACTAAAGACAAGCATTTACGGTTACACAATATTCCGTAGAGGGAGAACTTCTTACTAAAGACAAGCATTTACAGTTAAACAATATTCCGTAGAGGGAGAACTTCTTACCAAAGACAAGCATTTACAGTTACACAATATTCCGTAGAGGGAGAACTTCTTACCAAAGGAGAGGATAAATCGGTCTTTTATCTATATTTAGCAAGCCCCCATCCACCCATTATCTCTTCAACATATAGTTATCAATATGTGTAAGTTGAATAAATTTATATATCAAATATACTGAATAGTTATATACTGTTCAAAAGGTGTATACACAATTATTTCCTTGACAATGTTTGGGCTGGAAACTTAATTTATAATTTTTAATACTATTTTAACTATTTGCTCCTCTTCAGACATTTATTACAAAGTAATTTTTAAAAATGATTAACTGTGACAGTGAATGGTTAATTACTGTTTGGAAATTTGAAAAAGTGTATCTGAGAGAACTTTCCTGTAAAGGGATTTCATCGGAAAAAATTGGGAATCCAAGCAGAAGTGATATTTTATTACGCACATTCTATTATGACAGTGGATCACAGCAATATCAAGAAAGTATTACAGCAATATTAAGTAGACCACTGCAATATTAATAATAAAATACTGCATAAGTTGATTATAGCAACAGTAATAAATCTGCATGAATGGATCACGGCAATGTTAATAAAATACTGTATGGGGGGAGGTAGGGTCTGGGCAATATAAAAAGAAATTACGAAAGTAAATCAAGAAATATTAATAAAATCCCTCATGAGTGGATCAGGGCAATATTAGAATAGTTTAACGATTTGGATCGCAGCAATATTAAGAAAGCGTTACAGAAGTGGTTCACAACCAAAGAAAGACAACATTTATCTACAAGAGCACATCCACACATAACAGAAGTATATTATCGGGCTGGAATCCAATATAGACTATTTAAGGTGTGCACTTCGGCATGAAGGACATAATTTAAGGGGAAAGACTACAACAAAGAAATGTAACTATGACACTGCAGACCTTAAAATGTAAAATGACAATTCTGAGACTCGCCTATATTCTATAAGCAATTTGGTAAATATGAACGATTAGATGATGATGACGACGATGATGATGATGATGATTTTTGTTCTTGTTGTTGCAGCTATTATTATTATTAACTTTTTACATGTTAAGTCATAGGAGTAAAATATTATATTTTGTAAATTTCAAGTGTATAAAGTCATAGGAGTAAAATATTATATTTTGTAAATTTCAAGTGTATAAAGTGAACTTGCTTGACTCCGTCACAATAAATTGAATGATACAGTGGAACACTTCTCCTAGATCACTTTTTTTCATTTTCTCCACGACCGCAAGTAAAGAACACGTCCCTAGCCCTACTGTCTTATTAGCCACAATACTAACACGTATGCTGATTGAGGGCTGTAAAACTCTCTGAGCTTTCACGGGCCGGGAGCTCAGCTGACTAGTCTTCAGTATTTATTATCATTAAAACAAAATTTATGCTACAATTTATCCTCCAGCGTCCTTGACCCAACGACGGCTTAGTTGGCGCCTGGGCGGGTCAATGGCGCAATGCCCGATCGACTAAGTGATGTAATTACTTTACCTGAAGCACTAACCAACAAAACAACATCATAAGAACAGACCTGAGATTAACCGATGTAATTACTCTCACCTGAAGCATTAACCAACAAAACAACATCATAAGAACAGACCTGAGATTAACCGATGTAATTACTCTCATCTGAAGCACTAACCAACAAAACAACAACATAAGAACATAACCGATGTAATTACTTTCACCTGAAGCACTAACCAACAAAACAACAACATAAAAATGTAGTCTTCATTCATGAAAATGAATTATCCTTGTGAAAAGATGTGTGCGTGATCCTCCACACATTCGAATTGGCGTAAACAAAATCACGACAACTGGATACACAACATGAAACTTGTGGGCGTAAACAAAATCACGACAACTGGATACACAACATGAAACTCTTGTTGGCGTAAACCAAATCACTTCAACTGGATACACAACATGAAACTCTTGTTGGCGTAAACAAAATCACGACAACTGGATACACAACATGAAACTTGTGGGCGTAAACAAAATCACGACAACTGGATACACAACATGAAACTTGTGGGCGTAAACCAAATCACGACAACTGGATACACAGAAGGATCAGTAAGGATCATAGTAGCAGGAAAATGAGCCGTGTATTAATGTTAATGTTAAGAAATACGCTCACGTAGCACCACCATACAGTATTCATTATTTGTAAGAGAACAAAAGTGAATTCTTCTTTCTACTACCGGTCATTTCGGATTTCCGGGGTGGGGGGGGGGGAATGATTGGACAAAAGTCCTTTCGTTAAAGAGTTGCTTCGAAATCAGGTTATTATTTTTTAAAGACTGGCTTTTGACTCTTAACTGTTCACTAATGTATGGCAATACCTTGTGTCTAGTCGCTCTGGATGGTAGGTTAGATGGTCGCTTGGATCCAGCATTTACAAAAATAATAATCTCAGCACTTTTTTTACCCGGGGACGGGGGAGGTGCGGAATCAGAAATAACTAGGTTGTTGCTTATTGACTAAATTAAGAATGCAAATAAATGTATTCCACCCTTATATAATCAAATACATAAGAGCGCACATTTCAGTTTCACATCGGTACTCAAAAGCTCGTCTTCAACTCTTTTCTAGGCACGTTTCACATCGGTACTCAAAGGATTATAACTCGTCTTCAACTCTTTTCTAGGCACGTTTCACATCGGTACTCAAAGGATTATAACTCGTCTTCAACTCTTTTCTAGGCACGTTTCACATCGGTACTCAAAGGATTATAACTCGTCTTCAACTCTTTTCTAGGCACGTTTCACATCGGTACTCAAAGGATTATAACTCGTCTTCAACTCTTTTCTAGGCACGTTTCACATCGGTACTCAAAGGATTATAACTCGTCTTCAACTCCTTAACCGCCGGCAGCAAACTAGCTCGACACTTTATAACAAATGAAATCAGTGTCTAGAGCAGATTATATCTCGCCTTAAACCCTTTCTTAGGTTCTTGTGGTCTTCAATGAAGAACATGAACCCCAACACTCACAAATAATGCCATTACATGTAAGGAACACATTTTATTTTTGGCTAGTCTAAATTTATATTCATTACAGATTTTCCGTTTTGCAGTTTTGTAAAATATTTCTTTTTTTTAAATATAGTTTTAGGCTAAACGTTTAAGAGTGTGTTTACGTCCAACCCAATGTTCTTTTTAATACTTCGTCTTTACTGAAAACGCCCGTCTTCGTGGCTAAATGAATATATGTGTTTGTTTTAACCGTTCATCTTAACCGAAAAGGCTCTATGTTCTTGGCTGAGAGAAACGAAAGTAACTGAATACGCTCTTAATAGTTCGTAAAGCAGGAAAGGAAAACAAATGCACCCAATCTTTTTTTTTAAAGAGTTCGCACTGCCGAGAAAAGGGAAAGTAATTGAATAAATTATTTTAATAGTTTGCACTGTCTGGAAAAAGGAAATTAATTGTATAAATTATTTTAATAGTTTGCACTGCCTGGAAAAAGGAAAGTAATCGAGACAATTCTTTTAAAGAGTTTGCACTGCCTGGAAAAGGGGAAGTAATTGTATAAATTATTTTAATAGGTTGCACTGCCTGGAAAAGGGAAAGTAATTGTATAAATTATTTTAATAGATTGCACTGCCTGGAAAAGGGAAAGTAATTGTATAAATTATTTTATTAGTTTGCACTGCCTGGAAAAGGGAAAGTAATTGTATAAATTATTTTAATAGTTTGCACTTCCTAGAAAAGGGAAAGTAATTGTAAGTGAATACATTAATTTTAATAGTTCACACTATTAAAGTAATTGTCTAAATCATTTTTAATAGTTCTCTGAAAGACAATAAATGTATAAGTTCTATTAAAGTAATTGTCTAAATCATCGTTAATAGTTCTCTCGGCATGAAAGACAATAATTGTATGTTCTATTAAAGTAATTGTGTAAATCATTTTAATAGTTCTCTGAAAGACAGTAATTGTATAAGTTCTATTAAAGTAATTGTGATAATCATTTTTAATAGTTCTCTGAAAGATAATAATTGTATAAGTTCTATTAAAGTAATTGTGATAATCATTTTTAATAGTTCTCTGAAAGACAATAATAGTATAAGTTCTATTAAAGTAATTGTCTAAATCATTGTTAATAGTTCTCTGAAAGACAATAATTGTATAAGTTCTTTTCAATAATTCGCACGACCTGGGAAAAGGAAAGCTTCTATTCTTGATTATTTTTCCTTGAGCAAAGAAAAATGGAAACCCCACTATTTATTCTTAGTCTGCCTTACTCTTGGTTAAGAAAACTGGAAAACTGTTTTTGTTTTAATTTGGAGTGTCGTTATTTTTCTTTTAATTCTTTCTTTCTTTATTTCACTTTTCGGGAGCCGCCCTGACAGAAAGAAAACCAATCCTCGCCGAATCTATATAAACTATTTTTCTTTTCTTTTTTTCACCTACTGTAATAATCGTAACTAAAATGCCAGCATACGGCCAAAAATAAGGGGGTGATGATGTAATCGTAACTAAAGGACCAGCATACGACCAAAAATAAGAGGGTGATGATGTAATCGTAACTAAAAGGCCACTGTACGGCCAAGATAAAGGGGTGATGAAGTAATCGTAACTAAAAGGCCAGCATACGGCCAAAAATAAGGGGGGTGGGGTGATGAAGTAATCGTAACTAAAAGGCCAGCATACGGCCAAAAATAAGGGGGGTGGGGTGATGAAGTAATCGTAACTAAAAGGCCAGCATACGGCCAAAAATAAGGGGGGTGGGGTGATGAAGTAATCGTAACTAAAGGGCCAGCATACGGCAAAGATAAAGGGGGTGATGAAGTAATCGTAACTAAAAGGCCAGCATACGGCCAAAAATAAGGGGGTGATGAAGTAATCGTAAATAAAAGGCCAGCATACGGCCAAAAATAAGGGGGTGATGAAGTAATCGTAAATAAAAGGCCAGCATACGGCCAAAAATAAGGGGGTGATGAAGTAATCGTAAATAAAAGGCCAGCATACGGCCAAAAATAAGGGGGTGATGAAGTAATCGTAAATAAAAGGCCAGCGGTTGCCCAAGAATGAGGGGATGTAGGGTGTAAACTAGTTCTTTCCCAACTCAGATGATTGATATATTTTGTCTAATTCTACTCATTTTCTGTCCAAAATTTGTCATGGTAAACTTAAATCAGTCCAACACCATGTGAAAGAGAGAGAGAAGTGTATTGGAGTGGAGTATATCTATACTAAGGATAGGATTAGGAGCATCAATAAATTTAAAAATAGCATCAGAACAATAAATATACATACACCACTTTCTCGCTCTTCTACATTAAAAAATTCTAACACTAGTTCAGCTGAAGTTGTAAATGATTTAGAAGCACAATAATCGATTACCACTGACAATCTTCGCAAATGAATTTGCATACAACAGTATTTTGCTTTTAGTCTGGGAACGAAAACAGTACAGCTCTTTTTGAAACCAGTCTATAGCCAAAGGAAATTTTTATTTTCTTACTTTTAATCCAATCTGATAACTTCACAGAAAACAATATGAACTCTTTAGCAACCTGGAATCATGAAGACCTCTAATAGTTTTGAAAGAGCTTTTTTTTTTCTTTTACTGCAAAATAACAGGCAATGGGGTGAGCACTCTGGTCAGAATGCAGAAGAGTTTTGTACACAGTGTCCAGTTTGTGGACCTGTTGATTGTCATGGACAAAAAAAATGCACCGAGTATTGTGTTTTCCTATTTCTTGGACACTCTTCTTTCAAACAATATCATTTCTACACCAGAGCTTCAAGGACAATCACAAGAGGCGTGTTAATATTAAATAATAGTTGCATTATAACTGTACAAAACTCTACTGAAAGTACTGAATTAAAATCTTACAAATAAAGAGTTGTAGAGAGTCACTTTCTGAAACAACGCCAGCAAACTGGCAATGTTCAATGTTATCATTATTTTTATGCAACGAACACTGAATTTATAATTTTCGACTGATTTCAACCCTTTATGAATGGTGCGGGAGCAGTGCGTGACGATGCGTGTTTATCTCCAATATTTGTGTGACCACTCTGGGTCAAACTACTAGTTCTCTCGCGTCACTGATCGGAATTTAAACGTCCATATAATTGCATCCAAAGCGACACATACATCCTTTTGTCACCTGCTTGAACTATTCTTAAATCTTCACAAGTCCCTCCCTATCTTTTCTCTTTGCGTACCGTTTTTTACTTCACCACACGCACGCACGCACACGCGCACGCGCACGCACGCACACACACACACACACACACACACACACACACACACACACACACACACACACACACACACACACACTTTCTCTTTGTACATGTCTGTTTTAATATCACAAACTCTACATCTTTCTCTCCTCGTCACTTTATTCCAGAAGTGTGACGTTAAATGGCCGTGTTATCTTATGGCACAGAAATACTATACGACGTACCATGCAAAATCAAGAAACGTTATTAAGCTAAAGGATATGATAACTGGGTTCTTCTGATCTTAATACATCACATAATCTATTACATATAGAGCTATATGTCGACCGTTCTTTTTTAATTTAGAAATCAAAACAGTAATCTTATGTGATGATGAATGCAAAGAGAAGTAACGCTGTTGTTTGCATGCTTTTCTCTCTTTGTCTGCTTTTTTCTTTTGCTCAGTATTAATGCAATAAAGTCACGTGACATTACAGCATATTATAAAGACAGGCAACGTACGAAGAATCAACATTACAAACTAATATTATATTACAATAAAACCTCGCATTTCTTTATTATAAAAATAGATCTCACTAATTTAGTACAGAGGTCGGTGTGTGGATAGATTTGTAGTTTTGCTGACCTCGAATTTGATTTTATTGTCTTTCCACAATACATGTGCCATAGTCTACAATTATAATTCACGCACATTTCAACTGTAGCTGTCAGTATATTGCCTACACCGACCCAAAATAATTTAGTGAGTTAAATTCTAAAAACATTATTACAATCAGCATATGTTTTATTTACAATTAGAAGACAATGTAATATAACTAACTGTCTTCGAAAGTTTAGATCAGATCCAACATTTTTGTATAAACTGTCTTGAATCTACAAAAATAGTCTGAATTAAAACCGATAGAAATTTCTAAGTAAATATGTATTTTTTTAAAAATAAGGAATTTTATATGACTACGTTTAGATTTACATTTGTACAGATTTCTTGTAAACACTATCAAGGCGATCGTTGAAAAGCACATTCTGGTCACTTTCTTTTTCAAATACCAAATACAATAACAGTAATCATAAACAAGCACATCCTAGTCACGTTATTTTGCAAATACCAAATAGTCTTAGTGATTATAAACAAGCACATCCTAGTCACGTTCTCTTACTAATACCAAATACAGTCTTAGTGATTATAAACAAGCACATCCTGGCCACATTCGTTTGAAATATATTACAGTGATCATATTCAACCATACGTTGGTCAAATTCTCTTGCAAATACTATTATAGTGATCATGGAAAGAGGTCACGTTTCTCTTGCAAATACCAAATACTATTATAGTGATCACGGAAAGAGGTTACATTCCTCTTGCATATACCAAATACTATTATAGTGATCTCGGAAAGAGGTTACATTCCTCTTGCAAATACCAAATACTATTATAGTGATCATGGAAAGAGGTCACGTTCCTCTTGCAGATAACAAATAGGTCTACTATAATAGAAAACCCCATTCTGGTTACGTTCTTTGGAACGATGTCACAGTGATGATAGACATTATGGTAATGTTTTTCAAAAATTATTGAGATGTGATACATAAAATTAATACTATCTTAAAGCTGGTTCAACTATATATTCTGTTTTCACACTAATGGACCTATCAATTTTAAATTTAGAATTTATTTAAATACATAGTGAAATTGGATGCAATAAATATTTTGTAAATAGCAGTACCTGTTGAACATTGTAGTCCCTTCTGTGGCTCTCTGTAAACACAAAGTTTGGGTAGAGGATCTCTAAGAAAAAAGTAAAAGTAAATAAGGTGCAAGTGATTCATATTTTAAAAGCAACTATTATAATCAATATGGTATGTAAAGAAATAAGCTAAAATATATGCATTACTCAAACTTAATAAACGTATCAGGCAGGTGTATATGATATTATTAAATTTTAAAACAAATTTGTGAAGTGTGTGTGGTTTCAGGTGTGCAAATCTAAATGTCATTGAACATATTACAGATTCAAAGAGGACCCACAGAGCTAAACTCACATGAGGGCATAGCCAATATTTCTTGTAACTAAAACCCTGTATATGGTCTTAAATGATATATTTTTAGATGGAGTTTGTGAGTGACGTACTTTTAGTAGGAGCAGGCTTGAAAGAAAATTAAGTAAGTGTAACAGTACAACATGCATCTCAACTAAACTTAGTTAGTCCATTGTGAATGTCTTTAGGGAAAACTGTGCCATAGACATATGCAAGCACTTTAATTTCAATTAATTTGTCTTTTTACATAAACTATTTTTTTAATTGTTGCATGTCTTCCATGTCACTAAAACTTTGAAAGGACTCCTGTTCCTTTGTATGGATTATAAAACAAAACTATCCCACCTTTTTAGTCAAAGTCGTGTTGTTGTTTTTCACGCAAACCTCCGTATTACTACTACCAGAAAGTGTGTGATATCGATCACTTTTATCCGGAATCAATGAATTAAGATCAGAGGCATAATCTGTTGTTGTATCAGTCTTGAGCAAGATTTTACAAGCTGAAACTTATAATTAGGTCAGGGGTTGGAGTGGGGTGAGGGTTGAGGTGAGTTCAAAGGTTCCGATATCCTATTGTTCAAAGCATTTTAAATGTGCTTCAAAAATTATCGATCAGTCACTGGAGGTTCTGATTTGCACTTGCAGTCATTAAGAGAAGCAACTACATGTAATGAAATAATTTAATTAATAATTTAGTAGCCTTATGGATTTCTTAAAATGTAACCTTCTCTAAATTAAATAAAAGATCGCTAATCAACATTTTATTTAAAACTACAATACGTTCAGTATGTCAAAAAACCACACACACACACACACACATACACAGTGTTTTTACTTTAAAAAAAAGTTTAGTTTGATTCGCTATTACAAGTGTGAAATAGTAACAGTATACATTAGTTGTTTTTTTATTACTAATTTCAGCCAAACCCCGTAAAAAAAATGTATTTCCCTTAATCAGTAAGTCAGAATTCTAAAATTCAACTAGATCTAGATTATGCACCTGTAACTGACTGAAACAGTACTATATTAACCTTTATTTAGCTGAGAATGGAATGTATAATTTACAAATCAACTACTCTACTGACTGATTTAGTAACATTTCTGGTCTTGTAACTGACAGTGATACTTTTACTTCAGTACTGGAGATTAGTTCGTGACAACACTTGATAAGTAATCTTTTGATCAAATGACTCGATACGTTAAATTAAAAGCAAAGAAATGATCACATGAAAAAAAATATGAAAATTAAAACAAAAACAACTACAATATAACAAAAACTGTTGCGAATAAAGCATTGTCTTAAAATGTACCTAGTGAGCGAGCCACTGTTTCAGAATGTTATTCACTGGTCAAAATGTTGGGTAGATTACATTTGTATGGAAGGGGAAATAACTCTCGGAAGACGTGTGCATTACCTAACGTTTTAAGAGTAATGTAGTATAAAATTTCAATATCAATGTATAATCACCAAGAATGCTAAGTATTAAAATGAAAAGAAAAAGTCTGAAAGAAAGAACAAACAGGTAACATGAAAATTCGAGTTTTATAAATATAATAATGAAATCAATTTCGGCTTGGATAATTTAATCAGAGTGTGATTTATGAGACATTCCTAAAAAATAGTTGAATTTATTTGCAAATCAAAATCAAAATAATAATTCATATATCGCTGTAGTAAGAGAGAGGCCTAGAAACAAATACAGAGATAATTACAGTAGTTATGCTTAAATAGACAGATAGAGAGAGAGAGAGAGTTGAGGGAGAGTGGAAGGGTAGGAGGGAGAGATTGGTCAGAGAGTCAGCATTTTAATTTGTAATAATAGTACATGAATTTATTGCACCCTCTGGTATCAGAATAACTGCCCGTGACTATTAAAACTATAATTAGATTAGATTTGAAAACAAAAGTAATTTATGAAGCATAGATGCGAAGCCTTTCTTGAGTTTGTGACTTTGTAGCTTGCAGAGGATGTGAAGGTATCTGTGATTTATCTTCACATGTAGTGTCCTTAAAACTGACTCGCTACCACTCTGTCATGTTGTCATATAATGGCAGTAAGAAGCTCACACCCACCCTCCTCTAAAAATAGACTACAGTCAAACCTAACTCGAGGACGGTTGACCCTTACCCCTGGGCTAGAGAAATACCTGAGTAACAACTCACTTTAAATGAACCATTTAGAGCGCAGGTCAACCACATGCAATGAATGTACCAGAACCCTGCCAATATATTGGCAGTTCAATGCATTTGACCGTCGAGGCAATTTGTGCTTGGTTCCCGACATTAATAAGCAATAATCATACTGCATAGCAGCTATAACCCTTATTGCCAGTTACTGATGCAGAAAGAAACTATCCTTGTGTATATTACTGCCGAATGTATATGGGTTATTACATGCCAAGTCATCTAAATCATATGCAATGCATTACAATTTATATTAGCGGATTGCATGATTTGCTAGCAATTATACAGTATGTGTTAAGACATTCAAAACCAAAGGATTAAAAGAAAAGCCCTGACATACATGGTTTGCTAGCGATTATATAGTGTGTATTAAGATATTCAAAGACAAATGGTTAACCCTGACATACATGGTTTGCTAGCAATTATATAGTGTGTATTAAGATATTCAAAGACAAATGGTTAACCCTGACATACATTGTTTGCTAGCAATTATATAGTGTGTATTAAGACATTCAAAGACAAATGGTTAACCCTGACATACATGGTTTGCTAGCAATTATACAGTGTGTATTAAGACATTCAAAGACAAATGGTTAACCCTGACATACATGGTTTGCTAGCAATTATACAGTGTGTATTAAGACATTCAAAGACAAATGGTTAAAAGAAAAGAATCGTTCAGTGACATCAGTAATTATCCAGGCAGCAAAATCTTTCCCTTAAACTTGTACACAGTTTGTTCACTCTACCATATGGTTGAGGTGCAGTCACTTGTACACGGCTTGCTCACTATAGCCATATGGTTGAGGTGCAGTCACTTGTATACAGTTTGCTCACTATAGCCATATAGTTGAGGTGCAGTCACTTGTAAACAATTTTATCACTCTAACCATATTGTTGAGATAGTCACTTGTACACAGTTTACTCATCTAACCATATGGTTAAGGTGCAGTCCTGAACCATACTGCCACAGGTAGATACCCTTTGTATAGATTCAGACGTTGTAGTCTGTAGTGCTTAATTGTCAATCAGAAAACATTAAAAATATAAATCATTGTCATTTTATGGATGTCATGTTAGAGCGAACCTACTACTTTATTAGAAAGATATAGTTTCTTTATTTTGAGGATCAGTGAACTCTGCCTAATAGCTTGATACTCGTAATCTACTTCAGTGGTAGACTAGAGTTAGTTCCCTTCAAGTTAACTTATTCTTCATTTGTGTCATATTTAACAAAATATCTAAAAACCAGACTAGCAACAGCAGCAAATAAGCAGAAGCTAAAAATTAAATTGCAATAGTTGAAAGAAAATGACGATGTGCAAATTAAAAAATATAACGGGACAAAAAATTATTTCACGAAACTTAAGAACACAAACAATAAAATAAATAATATCTTTGTGTTATGGTAAATTCAGTGCTTGAAAGAAATGAAACATTTCATAGGCTTATGTTCATCATATTTAGGCTCGTATTTTTAACATCTTTTCTTGCTTAAATATCAGTATGTTCATCAAATCAGGCTCATATTTTTAACACCTTTTCTTGTTTAAAATATCAGTATTTTAAAAAAATTCTAAATAATAACCTAATCATCCCTGACTACAATTAACATAGTTAATAAAATTAATATCTAGAAATAATTAATTATTTCAAGAAACTAGCACACTTCCAACTCTAGTGAAGAGATACACAGATTGGCGTGTATTCAAACTAAAGAATTTTCAAAAAGATATATCTAGATTTAGAGGATGCACAAAGAATTCATTTTTACCAGCAAACAACAACGATTTATCTGTCAAATTGAGGTGATGCCTGTACAAAAAACAACTGTGTATTAATCTAAATCACTTGTTCCCCCAAATTAGGCTTTAGGTAGTATAAGCCCAGACTCCAAGAACTCTCCCCATCAAAATCAAATAGCAATAAAAAAATCCCCCAACCTATAAATAATTTATCCTTTAGGTGTACATACAATGAATTTTTATAAAAAACGCAGCAAACTAAAAGTTTTACCTCTCTTTGTGGACAAGTTGGTAGTATAACATATAGCACAGCAAAATAAAGGTTTTACACCTTTTGTGGACAAGTTGGTAGTATAACATTTAGCACAGCAAAATAAAGGTTTGACCCTCTTTGTGGACAAGTTGGTAGTATAACCTATAGCACAGCATCCTTTCATGTATGTGATTTTGCAGGTAATCACAGAGTTTTGTGTCATTAACATTAAGATGTTATTAACATATTCTGTTATTTGTATTATAATTATCTAATGCAAAATTCATCAGTGCCAAGAAATTCGTAAATTTATGCTTTCTCAAACAACAACCATGGACAGGCAAGTTATGCTCTCTCTACTATCTAAACCGTTAATCAATTTTAAAATCTTATTAACACCAGCAGTAAAAGAAATTGCTTGGTATAGTTTTGTTATTCTGTTGCTTATATCAGCATGAATGCGTTGATTTATCTCCACAAGAGCAGGGCGCATTCTATTAGCTCAGTAAAAAAAAATCCAAATGAAGCGAGTGGGAAACATTACTCTGACATTGCTGGAGTGAAAGGTGAAGGTCGGGTCACTCTCGTGAACGGGGTTTATTCAACGCCAATACTTAATGTTCATCTTAATGAGACGTAATTGACACCAGTCTATTTATTAACTACATACAGTTTTGTGTTGAATGGTTCCATGAGATTTTCCGAGATCCCTTGCGTGAATTGGATATTATTTGACAACAGAGAGACATCCAAATTTATGCCTAGATCAATGTAGCTGGAGAGAGAGAGAGAGAGAGAGAGAGAGAGAGAGAGAGAGAGAGAGAGAGAGAGAGAGAGAGAGAGAGAGAGAGAGAGAGAGAGAATGAGAATTGAGACATAATATTCTCTGTGTGTGTGTGTGTGTGTGTGTGTGTGTGTGTGTGTGTGTGTGTGTGTGTGTGTGTGTGAGTGAGTGTGTGTGTTTGTATCCTCTCTTTGTCTCTCTGAATTTCTAGTTTATATATCTAATGATTTTTACACTAAACAATTCCAAACATTTCGGCATGTACCTGGACGAAATCCTTAATAACTAACTATAATAGAGTTTTTAAAATATCGATGCAGGTACTGATTATTTGGTGCATTGAATATCAGGTGTGGCCGAGTGGTGCGACTCTTATCGAATCCTGTGACGAGTGCTAGATATCAACTTTGAGTACTCGGATCTTAATTCTTGTTGAATCCTGTGACGAGAAAGAACGTCATTTATGAACTTCAGACATTGTTGTAGAATCCTGTGACGCGTATTAAATATCAGATGTAATTGTCTATAACTTATTTGTAATTGTGAAGGAAGTTCTAAATATTTCAAATCTTTCAAATATAGATTTTGCTATGGTTATAAAAAGGTTGTGTGCTTTTTCATAGTCAAATTAAGTTAAGCTAGTCGCTGCATTGCTCTTAATTTATTACAAGTACAAATAAGTTGAGCTAGCCGCTGCATTGCTCTTAATTTATTACAAGCATCACAACATCCTTGTACAATTTCAGAACAGTCTGGAAGTCACCGAAGCCAGTAGTCTGCAAAATACATTAGTACCTGAGTACGGACTTTGTATTTGTATCGCCTGAAGGCGGGCACTTTCACAGATAACTTGACCATAAAGATTTTCAATTAGAACTTAAAGGAAAATTTAATAATGGAAGAAAATTAATCCTTGCATTTATGCACATGCCTTTTGTTATAACGTCTTAATGTTTTTAAAATGGGCACCAGCTATCAAATTTGGAATTCATGGGTTTTCAATGGAAAGCATGCTGCATTCACCAGATGTGTTATGTAAAAAATTTATGTTTTGTTCCAGTTCTGAGTACAAAGGCAATCTGTTTAAGTTAACATTGTATGAAACTCTAATGCACTCAGCTTTCAAGGAGAACAAGAACCCAAGACGTAATAACAATCACAAGCCTGCCGCATCGTAGCTTCATTTGCATTTCTGCCACAGCCATTACGCATGCGCAAGCAATAGCGTCTCTTCCCTATGACACTGAAAGGCTTCAAGGCATCCGCATAATCAGCGATAAACGTCTGTGGGCTAATCAGCTCACCTGACTTTGAAACATTGGACACGCCTTTATAGTGACACTCGGATCGATTGAAAAAGCTAAAGTTCAGTCTCCTGGCAGAGAATATTATGTTTTCTTTTTCAAACGAGCTTAGAACACCATCTACTCTAAACAATAGTAGCAGTCTTCTTACAAATGGTGGGAGTGGGGTGGGGGTGAGCAACTGTATCATAATGACATAAGAGTTGCTTTATCATATTCGTTTGTGTGAATACAATATGCAACTGGTATGCGAAGACTAGTAGGTGTAGCAAGGGAGGGGGGAGGAAGGAGGGGAGGCAGTTCATTGGAATAATTGTTCTCATTCTTAACCCCCAAAGCGGCGTCAGACTACAAAATGAACAAAGTTTGTCTTTCTTTCAGTTCCCACTCTTTGCTGCCTTGATTAATTTATGAAATGTGAGTGAACAATCTTAACTAGTATTAGTTGATAGTATTAACTGTTTAATTACTTAATATGAAATAAACAATCCATTTTCTTGGTGAAGCAAAAAAAAAAACTTATATCATGAAACAATTTTCCTATCTAAATGTTTTAAAAAGGGTAGAAAACAATGTTACAACGATGAAGACTGTGAGTTGGATGTCGATGATATTGATGTTGATATAATGGTGGCATAGTGGTAGTGGCTGTTGTGATGATAGTAGTAGTGACGACTGCGACGATGATGACTATGATGAGGATGGCGGCGGCGATAGTGACAGGTGTGGCCGTGGTGGAGGCGGTGTTTGGCTAAAGATTACTTGTCACAAAGAAAAGATGATACAGTCAAGAAAAGGACTGCAAAGTAAATTAGATGAAACATTAACAGAGCAACAAAGGAAAATTTGCAAATCAAATGATGCTTCAAATATGTTTCCTCAAATCACCATCAATTCTTCTTAATGTAGGGGGCGCTTCCACTTCCGCCGCTTTCGCGCAAAATCACCATCAATTTCAAACAAAGAACAAAAAGTAGCCGGCTTTAAGAATAATAAAACAGGGACTGAAAGGGGAAATAAGTGTGTTAGGAAGGGTTGATTAAACACAAGTCTAAGTAACATAAATTTCAGAAGTGACATTCTCACTCCCTCTCGAATGTGTGCGTAGAATACACCAGACAGATACGCACGCACACACAGAGACAGACACGCACGCACACATTACTTCACCTCGAATATTGGTCATACTTATAAAGCAAAACAAATAACCGAGTGACTGTGACGTATTTAGTAGTAAAGGGACGTAATGACTTGGCGGTTACTTTTCAAACTTGTCAAAGCCGAACAAGAGAATGCCGACGAACAGCAACATCAGCACAGAGAACAGTTTTCTTCATTCCCAAATGCCGTACGGTTTTCCAAAAAGGCGCAGACATTTCATTATCCAAACCGGGTTCTCGGTGACTTGTCATTCACGTTTACCTGCACATCAATTGCCTTCCGTCAGTGACCAACTCCTTTCAGGTCTGTATCGGTCATTGAAAAACTTTAATTTAACATAAAATTATTTCGATTCAACTCAAACAATAACAGAGAGTACCGGATTTTTTAACGCACGACTCTCTGAAAGCAGGAATTTCAGGTACAGAGATATTTTTCACCACTATGGCAAAATAAAAGAATAGTAACAGATAATTAATATGTAGCATTATGTTTTATTGATAATGTTGCTGTTTTACGCCATATTCAAATAATCGACAATAGCTAGAACTGATCCACAATAAGTACGCAAATTACTGATCGAACAATTATGGCCTCGGTAGTCTGTACTGATTCGGAGTCAACAGTCAAAGGGAGAAAACTAAAGGGTACAAAGTGATTGATCGAACAGTGTCGACTACAGATATTGGCATTGATTACACAGTGACTGATCGAACAGTGTCGGCTACAGATATTGGCATTGATTACACAGTGACTGATCGAACAGTGACGGCTACAGAGATTGGCATTGATTACACAGTGACTGATCGAATAGCAATACACACAAACTAATCAAATACTTGAGACTAGTACTGCGAGGATGCAAAATTCCACCCATTAATTAATTTCTTAACTGATACATTTTCTAATTGTTTCTTTGATTATTTTTGAATATCCATGTTTTTCTATTTGGTATTACTATTTTTGGGAATGCCTGTCTATTTGTTTGTGTAAACTGATAAAGGGAGGGGTGTGAGCACAGAATGAGTATTTTGGCTGCAGTTGGCTAGGTGTGATGAGTACCTTGCATGGACTTATCACATGAATGGCTTTTTCACCTTTGTTGTAATAAAACCATTGGACTTTACCAGTCAGGGGGACAACATTTTGGGTGAACTAGCGAGTTCAACCACATAAATAACTCTCAACTGAGATAATAGTCTCAAGAAATTCACTATAGCAAATTTCGGTAATGTTGGATAATTGTGTGCCTCTGAGGAAAAATTGACTGGGAGTGAATTTTGTGTGTGGTTGGAGTTCTGCACCAAGCCATAAAATTCACTGGAAGTGAAATTATGCGTGTTGTTGGGATACAGTATTTGGCCATTAAATTCACTGGGAGTTAAGTTTGTGTGTATTGTTAGGATACAGTACTTGGTCATTAATTCATTGGAGTGAAGTTTTGTGAGTATCGTTGGATTACGGTACTCGGTTGTTAATTCACTTGGAGTGAAGTTTGTGTGTATCTTTGGGATTCTGTATCTGACCATTAAATTCATTGGGAGTGAACTTTAGCATCTGTACACACTGAAACAGAGCTATCTGGGTTCTGTCCTTTTTTCACACCTGAGACGTCAAGATCTGGTGAGCTACAAATTATTATATTGCTTTTATGATAAGTGGATGGTTATAAAAGTTATCTGGATAAGCCTAGGACAAAAGGTTCATAACATTTCTATATGGATGGAGTGTAGGGGGCGCTTCCGGCTTCCGCCGCTTTCGCGCTGGACATTTCTATATTATTTCGTTTGTTGAAATCAGTAACATTTAAAAACTTGTATGAAGGTTGTAGAATATTGAATTAGAAATAAATGCAATAAATTACAATTTACATTTTGTAGATTCAATTATTACATACTTACTTCCTTTGTCATACTATTTGTGCCTTTTTTGTATTTAATTAAACTGTTGCATTGAGCTATTTTGTTATTACCCTCTGTTTTGTAACTGTACTTCATATTGTGGAGTTCACGTGACTTGTTCGCCCAATAGGTTGATAGCTTAGTATTAGCTTATAATGTTCTTAGTATTATTGCCTGGTTAGATAGAGAGGGATGCCACATGAGACTTAGGCATAGGAACAGTTCCCTCCACCCCACCCCCAAGAGAGTAACTGGTTTGTAAGTCATGGATTTTGAAGTGTAATTATTAAATATAATAAATTAATTTTACATTTAAAAAATCCCTTCACGCTGGAGGCCAGCGAGGAGCTAGCTAGCATTTAACATTTTATAGGCTTACAAGTACTAATTATTAATAATAAATGAACCTATATAATAGTACCAAGATGAAGAAACAATGACAGGTATAAACCAAAGTAGGAAACAAGATAAACAAAATGTATACAAAAATAAATGCTGTGAAAATAACAAAGAGGGAAGAAAAACTCAAAGTAAATTATAAATTGTCTAGGGTAAAAAATACACGAAAGATAAAATAAAAGATAAAAAGATAAAAGATAAAAACCAAATTATTCACTGTACAAATAATGAAAGAAGAAAACTCAAACCAAATTATTCACTGTACGAATAATGAAAGAAGAAAAATCAAACCAAATTATTCACTGTACGAATAATGAAAGAAGAAAACTCAAACCACCAAGAAATGAGACCATAGCAACATTTGGGAAATAATATAACAGCATCACGATTAAATAAATAACAAACTGCTCCATCCCCAGTCTACTTCTTCATCTTCTGTCCTAAGAATCCGTTAACTCCAACATTCTCATTCAAAACGTCTGCTTAATGCTTTACATCCGTCCATGAAATCAGCTAGTGTTGGAAGCTGATGTTGGATCCAAATTAATCAAAGCGGAATGAAGTTGTGTTGGTGTTTGACGAATGTGTATCTGATGGAAAATATTTTAGTGTTGGCCTTGAAGAAATAGAATATAATAAATAGTTATGATGGATTCCACAATTCTCAATTTATATTGCAAAATCATGTAATGTGAGACTTTTTACTACAAACTTTAGAGTAATGTCCCTTTTAACTACTACGAGTTAGGGCAGTGTCTGTCAGTCTGTCCAATACATTCGTTACAGAATATTCTTTTCTGCTTGAAATGTATTCATAAATGACAATTTCTTTTCTGATTATACGTGGTTCTAAGGAAATTTATGGTGAGAAAAAGGGGAGGCAGGGTTCAGGAGGTGAGTGACATGCATGTGTGAGGGAAGAAAAGGAGGGATGGGTGAAGGCCACAAAGGCGGTTGAGGGCCACTATTAATCCAAGAAACATGCTAGGTTAATCAATATTCAAAGAACAAACTGCGCAAGCATGAACGTATTTTTTTTAATTGCGGGGGGGGGGGGGGCGGAGGGGGAGAAGAAACAATGTAAATCAAAAGGAAGTAGAATTAGAAGAAAACAAAGAGCGAAGTCGAACTTTACAAGTCAAAATGTTAAAGATTTCAAGTTGTTATACTTAACTTTAAAATAATTTCAAAGATATTTCGTCGTATGAAGCCATTCAGATGCTACCGACTGAAGACATTTGCATTGTTTGTTTGTTTATTTGTGTGTGTGTGTGTGTGTGTGTGTGTGTGTGTGCGTGCGTGTAAATATGAATGTGTTAGTGTGCATATGTATATTAGTGAGTGAATACATGTTAGAGTATGTTTTATTGTGTGCTGACATGTGTGTCATTTGTTATATTAGTGTGTTAGTGTGTATGTATATCGTGTGTGTGTGTATGTATGTCTGTTTTGGTCGTTTATTCAGTCTGACCCGTACCAGTGATACCGGTCTCTGCTAAGAGAACTCAACTGCAGCAAACCAAATTGCATTGTCTATGAAATCCTGCCGTGAGGAGGAGGATGTGCACAAGGTTGGGTACCCCCCCCCCTTCCCTCCCCCCCTTGTTTGACTAAAGAATGGGTAGTGGAAGCGATTTCCGTAGCCATTGGGAACCCCTGATGTATTTGTGTCCGTCACGCATATCCCCCCGGCCCACCCACCCCAGACACACACACATACACACAAACACTCCAGGGGCCAGAAGTCGACATGTTAGGGCTCTGGCATATGTGTGTGGGGGGGGGGCACTTTCTTCTGGCCGCATCTATGCCTCAGCGTGATGAGGAAAACAGCAAGGGGCGGTTATCTGCGCCATGCTTGGACAAGTCACGTAGTGGCGCTGGGTACAACAGGGATCTAACCCGAAACATTTATTTTGGATTGATCATGCCTACGTGCCTCAAGTGGACTCTATATCCAGCACTGTAGGCGACCACTGCTTTAACTTTTTACAATTTTAATGCAGTAGGTTACGTGCCCCTACTGGTCGGGTTTGCCATGAATTTCTCTTCTCCAATAAGTTCGGGTATGTCTTAGATTGTCCCTTTCCAATGTCGGGTATGCCTTAGGTTGTTCCTCTACTGTCGTTTGGTATGCTTTAGATTGTGCCTCATTAATGTCGTCGGGTATGCTTTGTAATGTCCCTCTTCAACGCTGGAGAAGTAAAAACCAAAGTTAAAAAGAGAAAATATTAGTTACCTTTAAATGTTTTTCAGTTACCTTTAAATGTTTTTCAGATTGATTCTAGCTAAACGTCTTCTAAAGCAATCTTCTTTACTAACCATAGTACTCAGAGTTGTTGTTTGATTTACTTGTAATTTTGCAGGTCTTTTCTATTGTGGACTGTCAATTAGTCGTTTGTAGAACGCATAGCTTGTAGCAAAAGTGGCCCGATTTATGTCCCCTCCTATTGACTAGAAAATAAGCCCACCACCTGAAAATCGGAAGAGGGGGTAACAATCACATAACTTCTTCACTCCCACCTGGGATCGAACTCGGACTACTTGAACGGGGAGCCACAGTACACTCTATCCGTTAGATCGCCTGTTGCTACAAATCTATTATTCGATGTAGTTTCATTAAACAACTGGACCAATAATGTAATGAGTACAGTAGGCTAAGACCACATTCTCTCATTTCACTAAAGTTGCACGCTAAGACTGTGTTCGTTGATGTGATGTTAGAGCAGTGTAGCTTAAATTCATTGCTGCACGAAGTAATCATACGAACAAACGTATATGACCTAGCGAAGCATTTTCCAGGGAAAACGAAAATTCTTAAACACCATAAACACTCGTATACGTTTATTATAATGTACACACTCCATTATGTTTATACAGTAAGTAAAATGTACACTCTCCATTATGCTTATACAGTAAGTAAAATGTACACACTCCATCATGTTTATACAGTAAGTAATATGTACACACTCCATCATGTTTATACAGTAAGTAACATGTACACACTCCATCATGTTTATACAGTAAGTAAAATGTACACACTCCAATATGTTTATACAATAGATAAATATACACACTTCACTATGTTTATAGTTGTTATAATGTGCAGACACAAATGCGATTGTCTGTGGAATCAAGAATGAACTGTGTACAAAATTCGTACATTTTTTACTCTTGACTAATAATGAATCAAATATACTTTCTCTCAGAAAGCATGGAGCACAAAAACAACTGAAGGCTGTATCCAAATTGTAATGCTCGTCTACTTGCAACACGTTGAGCTGATTACAAAGGTTTCTTGGATGTTACTGCTGATGATGATGGTGATAGTGGTGCTGGTGCTGGTAGTCATCATCACCATCATCATTAATGCGATCATAATTTATCGGGGATTGATAACTCTCACAATTCGTGTTCAAGGTTTAGTTAAGGATGAAAGTTGTCGTGTCAACTTTAAGTCTCTTTGCAGAGAGATAACCCAGTATTACCGCCCCAACATCCGAAACAGACAAAATTCCACTCAGTTACAGATTGCGTGTTGCTGAATCAGTCTAGATGTCAATACATGGAAACCAAACACAAATTACATACACACTTTTTACACTTAGTAACAATAACAGATAAATAGATCTATTAAAAATAAAATATGAGTCACAAATTATTCTCACATAACTAAATTTAAAAACACACCTTTGAAAGTCATTCGTGCATCACAAATATAGTTACGATGCTAATTATGAATATTAATTATGAAATAATTATAAATAATAAGTGTTATTAATAATATGGCTACATTAACTACTCATACTGAAATGGAATACTAAAATGTTTGTTTCTTTTGACAAATAAAGTATCAACGGTTCATGCTACTGAGAAAATAAAGAGGGAATTATTTTACAATCGGAATAGCAGTCAGTCATGGTTCTAAGGACTAGTTCTGTTGATATTGAAATGAAGAATTATATTTAATGGAGGAAGACTACAATATTGTATATTCTTACATGAATTAAGTAGTTTAACGTCAGTTAAGTAGTGACAATGGGCACCCTCAGAAGGATGTTAAACGCTAGCACATACTGTGAAGGCAAAACATAGTTGTCATTGTTCCAAGATGGCGAAGTCACTTCCCTTGCGATGATCTGGAGGCCGGTTAGTTTCACTAAGATTAACTGGCAACAGCTAAGAGCAGAAATTAAAATTAGCTCTTGCGGCCAATCAGTAGAAGTGTTCGGTAACAAGACAACTGGGTGGAGGTGAATCTAACATCAGTCCGTTGGGCTAAGTGTTAAGCGCGATGGTGGCCATACAAGGGGACACAATTCTGCAGCTGAGAGTAATTCGTCGCTGGCACGAAGATCTCCTCTGACTGCTTTTAATTGCAGATTGAAACTGCAATAAATGATTGTCCAGTGATGGATGTTCTAGAAGTCCAGTCTGGCCAAGTGGAGGTTAACCCCGAGTCATCTGACCGTCACAATGGTGCAATAGCTATTTTTTTATTAATAGCTATTTGCTATTTTTATTTTTAAATCCTAAACCACAATATCGTCCCACTTGTTTGCCATGTAACAGCGCCATACGGAGAATACACTTTGAGCGTGGAGTTATCGGTGCTTGTACATGCACAGTAGCATGGGTCTTGGACTTGGCTAATAAGCAGCCTTGCTTTTGTTGACGTTTTCATTTCACTCATTAAATTTAAGAATCGTTTCACAGGAATACACAATTCTAACGGGGGTTGGGGAGTGGGGTGTAATGCTTATAAGCGTTCCGTGACAAGGGCGATAAAAGTGAACGTAATATATCTTTTCTGCTGACATCTTCATTAAACTTTCTAGCAGTAGTACAAGTAGTAGTAATTAGACGTAATATAAATTTTAATTTTATTATTTCTATTTGGAGACATATACAAACCCATTTAAAGATTTGCTTCTTTGCTCCACCTTATTGATTCAGACATTCAACTTTGTGTGATTGACCCAGCGTACCACGTGACTGCCATTTCTCCGCACCTGCTTCCATCTTTATGAAAGTTAATTGGACTTTCTCATTGATTTTCTGATGTAGACACACACGGAACATACATACATACATACATACATACATTCATACATTCCCTTTCTCCAAATCCCTCCCCAAACCCACCATCACTTCCTCCATCCCACCACATCTCCTTTTCTTGTTTAATTTTTCTTGCTTTTGTACTTGCCATGTTCGATTTATGACGTGGAGTAACATGGGCGCACGTGCAGCAAGGTCAACGCTGTAAAACGACCACAAGGCGATCTAATCGGGTAATTACCAGTGCAATCGGCCAGTGATGCTTTAGTGATTTCCACGAAATACGCGTCCACTGCATGCATGGAAAAGATACTACTTACATCCGGGTACTTTTGTCGTCGGGCCAAGGCGCTTGACACCGAGAGTCAGTTGTACAAGGCATAGATGTCTTAACACTCTAGTGATTTTTACCCGATAGGATACAAGATTATTTAATTGCTGTGAAAGTTATGAAAAATTGAGAAGTGAAATTTTTCTATCTAGTAACTGTAAGCAGTACTTTCCTATTAATTATCTTTGATAGAATTCGCAGATATTTTATTTATTTGTCGGATTTTCTGTTGTTTGTTTTGACAGGTTTTATTTGTTACTTGTCTCTTTTGTCTAATGGCATTTTTTCCTTAATGCATGCTTATTTATGCTATGTAACAACAGAAAACTTGTATCTTTTGTCTAATGGCATTTTTTCCTTAATGCATGCTTATTTATGCTATGTAACAACAGAAAACTTGTATCTTTTGTCTAATGGCATTTTTTCCTTAATGCATGTTTGTCTATGCTATGTAGCAACAGAAAACTTGTATTTTTTGTCTAATGGCATTTTTTCCTTAATGCATGTTTATCTATGCTAAGTAACAACAGAAAACTGCTTTGCACTCGTACCTTCGATAAACAGATACCGTTGATCCCTGATCCTTTCGCTAGCAGCTACATGCGCGCGCACACATACAACACACACACACTCCTCCACCCCCACCCTCATGTAAACCCGAAGAACAGTTCCATGGACTCCGTTCCGTGAAATCGATGCCGGAAGATGAAAACAAACATAACTTACGTAACCGACCATTGGAGTGATCCCTCCTTGACCGAGCTTTAGACTGGGAATTTTATTCTTCGTTGAAGGGTTTTACTGGAAGCTACCTGTGCGAATTTCGTAATATTTATTTCTTTCCTCTTTCCTGCCTGGCCACTTGAACAGGTTGCCTGCCGTTGCCGTGACACTCGGATCACTGCATCTTAGGATCGGAAGATGCCAAAGTTTCACAGGTAAGTGAAGGTAATCTTTTCCTTTTTATCTTGCTGAGAGTCAGTCGGTGTGGCAGCTGAGTTTAGTGGTCAGATTGAATGCCTGACTTAAATTGTGCAGTCAAAAGAAATTGAAAATAAGAAAGAGAATGAGACAGGTGTTTGAAAATATAAATATATATATAAAACTATGCTATAGATTCACAACATACTACACGTAGATAGATAGATAGATAGTTAGATAGATAGATAGATGGGTGGGTGGATAGATAGATAGATAGATAGATAGATAGATAGATAGATAGATAGATAGATAGATAGATAGATAGATAGATAGATAGATAGATAGATAGATAGATAGATAGATAGATAGATAGATAGATAGATAGATAGATAGATAGATAGATAGATAGATAGATAGATAAATGGATAGATAGATAGATAAATGTGTGGATGGGTGTATGGATGGATATTCTTTTATCTTTATCTTTCTGTTTCTCTAACTACCTTCCCATGTAATATGTCTGTCCATCCTTCCATTCATCAGTCCGTTTGTCTTTCTGTCTGTCTATCTATCTATCTGGCAAATTAATATAATTACCTAAGCACACATAAACAAGTGCACTCACATACAATCATACTCATGCACACACTCACATCTTATTAGTATAAAAGAATTTATGTATTTATAGTTATTTATGTGAATCATTTTATTCATGTTGAAATATGAACAATTATAATTTTAATATCAATTTGTGTTTATTTGATTATTTTGTTCAATCAGCCATTTTTTGCAGTTTCTCCTGTCAACATTTTATTTCTTACATGTAAATTATTTTGTATTTGTGAAATATATATTTTGCAGTGTCATGTCAACATTTTATTTCTTACATGTACATTATTTTTGTGAAATATATATTTTGCAGTATGTCATGTCAACATTTTATTTCTTACATGTAAATTATTTTTTATTGTGTGAAATATATATTTTGCAGTATCTCGATTAAATATGTTTTGTAATATTTCCACTGAACATTTTGCAACATTTCCTCAAACACTTTGCAATGTTTAGGTATATTTAATATAAAACAATATATTATTCAAACGTTTCGCAATAAATCAACTTAAGATTTATTAGCTTTAAACTAAGCATTTACAATAACGTGGTAAATTTTTGCAATAAGTCGATTAATAACCAGTTTGCAATAGCGCACTAAAAAGTTCTCAATAACTCAACTAAAGATTTTGTAATATTTGAAATAAATCTGTGCGATATATCAGTTACTCGTTTTGCAATATCCGAATTGATCTGGCAATCTATCAACATTTTGCAATATCCGAACTGATCTGGCAATCTATCAACATTTTGCAATATCCGAACTGATCTGACAATCTATCAACATTTTGCAATTATTCGAGTAGACAATGCATGATATAGCAAGCAATCAAAGCATGTGCGGTAGCCTAGCTAAATATTTTACAATATCTCAATAAAATAGTATGCTTTATTTTTAAATCCTACTTCAAAAACAATTTCAGCCGTAGCTTATGTAAATTAAAACACAACGAACACCATTTAAACAACAATAAGCGGCTTCCATTAATAAGTTTTAAAATAATTTCTTCCTACACACCAAATTATAGAATCAAATTTGTTTTTACGTTTACGATTATGTTTATTATATGATTTGTGTTCAGTACAAGGAATATTGTTTTACTTATTTAAAAAATTTAAGCTAGAGAGTGAACCTTGTATTACAATCATTTTAAAGCAGTGAAACAGAAAACGTCCAGTGTGCTACAGTATATTTCAAATAACATCTCTCTCGGCCAGCATTCCAATGACTGTCTTAGTGATGACAGAGATAAGAGCTTCGGTTTTGGAGAATAGACTTCATTATCAAGATTGATATATAATCAGTGTGCAGTTGGCTGCTGCTGATTTTACTTTGTTATTACTGGGTTTTGCGATCTTATTTTAAGGACCGTTGATTTCTGTTATTAAACTGTGGGCAGCAGCTTTGCTAGTGTTGGTGGTGCTAACTGTTTCTGGTGATAGATTTTACATGTGTAATTTGTGATTTGGGGATATGATGGTGAATGACATTTTTTGTAAGAAATTATACTTATGTTTAGGTTTTTTGTATTGTGTCCATATAAGAGAACTATTCTTTGTGCTATACACATCGAGCAGAGGACAATGGTAATACATTCTGTCTTGTAGACAAATATTATTAGTAACATGTTGTAGCCACGGCATGATTGGAGCGCAGATTGATTTGTGTGTGTGTGTGTGTGTGTGTGTGTGTGTGTGTTTTGTGTGTGTGTGTCTGTGTGTTTGTGTTAAATTATTGTTCAATATGTATACATGAAAAACTGAAAAATTTCTTGTCATATAGTATACCATTAGTTTAGTGTTTTCAGAATAAATAATAGTTTACTGACAACTTTATTTTCTAGAAATTAAATAATAAGTCATATAAGTGACGTAAAATTAAATTCTCTGATTAGCACCGATAATTAAATCTGTACATACTTATATACGAACCTACGCTAACATAAACACACACATACATAGAGGTGTATGTACCAGCGTACATAAACATACACATGCACATTGAATATTGTCATAATATTTTATGACACTTTGTTTGCCTCCTTATCTTCAAATTAATGTCTCAACTTTACAGTAAGTCATCAAAGACACACCCATGATGCTCCAATATAGAATATAGAAAAATAAGATTCGAATCCATTATGTAGTATATTTATTAGTAAATTACTGCAGTCCATGCAGGGTTACAAATAACAAAATAATGATAATCATCATTATTAAAGGATAAAAAAAATAAGTACAAAAGTTGTCCTAATTTAAAAAAATATGACTGTCAAAAAAAAGAAGCAAAAATAAGAATCGACAAATTCATTTCACTGCAGATTTAAATCACTAATATATATGTATAAGTATATGTAAAAGTCTGTTATGTACTATTACGTTCCTAAAACGTCATACATCATGACGTCAAATTGCGCAAGCCCGCGCGACGTCATAGAAGCGGCAAAGACACTTAGTAACAAGTGTGCGTAAAGGAAACACTTTAAACATTTCGTTTAAAAATCATACAATAGAAATTTCAGAAATAAGGTCAGTAAAAATAATGTTTTAAAAACAAAGTTATTTAAATTATTTGTTGATTTGTATGTCTCCCTTAAGGATCTTTAATGTGAAACCTTTATTCTAGTCTAGGCTATCAAGATTTTTCTTTCATTGTTAAGTTCGAATATTTCTTTTTAATTGAATAGTCTTACTTTTCTTTAGTCTTGACTGTTATAAAATCTATCTAGTACAGACTGTGTAGGGATTATTTACATACTGCAGACCTTTCAGTGCTGGCTGTTGGAACTTATTTTTTTTAACTTTTAAAAATTTGATAATACATTTTTTTCAAATTGTATATTTTATTATTTATCATCACACCAGAGTGAAGTTATGCCTTTCTTTCTTGTTGTTGTTGTTATCATCATCATCATCATCATCATCATTTTCATGCACCAAAGTCTGTACTAGATAAATATAAATCTGTTAACAGTCAAGACAATAATGTCCACAGTATGTCGGCAATGGATGACATAGATTTGTTAACAGTCATCACTTTTAGGCATATAGTTGATAATTATAACTTAACTAGCACTGGAAAAATAAATGAATGTACATTCTTAAACTTTCGAGTAATAACACAGATTGCTAACACTATAAAATATGCAGAAAAACAAATTTATCATAAATTTAGAGTTATATGAAGAATTTAAACATTTTAAAACCTTTGTGTAAGAATATAGGGATTGCAGAGACTGTAAAGTATTAAGTACATAGTAAATAAACAGAGATTGCAGACACTGTAAAATGTTAAACATTTAATACATAAACAGAGATTGCAGACACTGTAAAGTGTTAAACATTTAATACATAAACAGAGATTGCAGA
Source organism: Sinotaia quadrata (assembly GCA_028829895.1). Classification (NCBI taxonomy): domain Eukaryota; kingdom Metazoa; phylum Mollusca; class Gastropoda; order Architaenioglossa; family Viviparidae; genus Sinotaia; species Sinotaia quadrata. The sequence goes on from CM054178.1 coordinate 90,255,195, forward strand.
CACTGTAAAGTGTTAAACATTTAATACATAAACAGAGATTGCAGACACTGTAAAGCGTTAAACATTTAATACATAAACAGAGATTGCAGACACTATAAAGTGTTAAACATTTAATACATAAACAAAGATTGCAGACACTGTAAAGTGTTGAACATTTAATACATAAACAGAGATTGCAGACTTTGTAAAGTGTTAATCATGTAGTGCATAAATAGAGACTGCAGATTCTGTTAAGTATGTAACACAACCTTGAAAAGTGTAGCCAGATGGACCAGATGAACAAACGGACAGATGGATGGATGGATGGGTGGATAGATGGATATCGATGTTGATACAATTTACAGAAAATAGTTTCAGTTAAGTACAGCTAATAGGTTTGCTTTTTTGTCAGAAATAAAACGTTTTTTAGTTTAAAAAAAAAATAATAATAATAATGAATCCTATGCTTAACTTTGGAATGACCGGATGTACTGGACATTTGGACTTGAATTCGTTTTGTTCTGCATGCATTACTAATTTTATGATAGCCACAATTGTGAGTCTCTTTACAAAGACAGTGACCTAGTTATCTTATTTTTCCACCAGTAGAGAGCAACTTTAACTGCAAGATAATTGCCAGTAGCCACTCTCTAGATTTAAAAATAGCACCTCATTCTGTGATCATGGAAGGCATCCTACTGAGCACAGAACTAATGATGCTTTTGATTTGAGAAAATAAACAATACTTGAAAGACTTTCGCTCATCCTTTGCCTTTAAGAGAGAAACGAAAGAAAAAGTTAAAGTTTCAAAGAATATTTTTCTTTCTATTTCTATTTTTTTAAATGATTTTAAAATATCACTATATATTACGAAAATATGTTTTTAAAATAAAAGGGAAAGAAGAACAAAGGACACAAGAGGAACAGAAAAGCCCCACACGAACCTTTGTGCAATATAACATTTCAATAAGGAAATGGTCATTGAACTAAAACTACTTTTGTTCGGTTTCTTTAATAAATAAATCTGCATAGACAATTCTATCAAGAGCGGATGTTCTTACAATTATTGAAACAAACTTTTATTTCAATTGCAGGGGTAGGGGAATGTCTTGACAATTAAGAGTTTCCAATTAAAAAGGGACACCCGGCACTGCAGACTGCACTCTGGAACTCTGTGTTTTGACGGATGGCGGTGCTTAAAGCCCGAAGAAACTCCCTGGGGACTTAGTTTCTAAAAGAGTGCGTTATCCTTCGGCAGGCAAGCACACTTCCAAGAACGGTGTACGGACGTCAACCAGAAAGTCGTGTGTTTCTCAAACAGAACGGTGAGAAGACAGGTCGAGATGGAAACTATTCTTAGCAGCAATCAGAATTCTTCCACAAGCCTACAGGGAGTGAGCGTGTCCTTTCAAACTGAATCGAGGGCAAACGGGACCACCACAATGAGCTCAAAAGTGTCTTATATTAATGACATCATGGACATTCCAATCGTAAAGGTTTCACTCATTGTCCTTTACTCGCTCGTCGGTGTTTTATGCGTTGTTGGTGAGTTAAACATGTCTATTTGACCATTTATGCGTTGTTGGTGAGTTAAACGTGTGTCTATTTGACCATTTGTGCGTTGTTGGTGAGTTAAACGTGTGTCTATTTGACCATTTTGCGTGTCTGTTGTCTTCTGTCTGTCTTTCAGCATAATTGTTGGTTTAATGGCAGTGGAATTTTCCAACGACTAAATTTCTATTTCTCTGATTAATGCATAGCTGTTTCACACGCTGGTGTTTTCAAAGAGCTTGACGCAACTTGAAGAAAACCGTTTTAGATAAAGTCATAGTGTAAGAACGAGTACCTGAAATAATACCATTTCAACATAGTCTCTCTCCCTCCCTCTCTCTTTCTCTCTCACATACACACTACTATTATATAATGGAACTTTAAACTGCATGTATCAATGTTCAAGATACCCTGCAATGGTGTGTTAGAGTTATAAAGTGGCAAAACCAATTAAGGACCGTTAGATCATTAATTGTGCTTTAAATTAAATGTTTTAAGGTGCGAGGCATTGCGTAGTGGTACATTAAACCATTAAATCGCCACAAAAAAAATATAGCTAATAGAGGCTCACTAGACCATTAATGGTGCATTAAACTACGGGTATTAAAGTGCGAGACACCACGCATTGGTGCGCTATAGAAATGGAATGTTTGACATATCATAATGGTGTTTTGTATCACATCACTAAAATATGAAACACCCAACATCCCATCCTCTTACCACCCCATTTTCTCATTAGAGTACTAGATTGCGAGGCTCTACCTCTTTTTATCATTAGAGTACTAGATTGTGAGGCTCTACCTCTTTCTATCATTAGAGTACTAGATTGTGAGGCTCTACCTCTTTCTATCATTAGAGTACTAGATTGTGAGGCTCTACCTCTTTCTATCATTAGAGTACTAGATTGTGAGGCTCTACCTCTTTCTATCATTAGAGTACTAGATTGTGAGGCTCTACCTCTTTCTATCATTAGAGTAATAGATTGTGAAGCTCTATCTCTTTCTATCATTAGAGCACTTGACTGTCAGACTCTTACGGTAATAAGTGAGAATAAATCGACATTACTGTAAAAAAAGAAGAACTGATTAGATTGAATTTTAAAAAGGACAGAGATTTAAATAAGAAGGTAAGATCTATAGACTCTTTAGGACAAGGAAGAGTTTCCAAATATTTGTACCAATGAAAACGAAACCTAAACTTGCGCATATAGATGCATAATGGATGTGGAGTAATTGTGTATAATATGGTATTGTTTGGTTTGGTTTCAAGTTTGTCAAAATATGTGCTACATTTTCATTTAGTGGTTCATAGGTTAGTTTAGCACACGGTTTTCATATGAATCATATTTATACTCTCAGATACATCAATCATTTATTTATTCAAAGCTGTCAGTATTTCTTTTAAAGTTATGACATGCTGCATGTTGGACTAAGCAGTCTACGAAAGGCAGATGGGTGTCGTGAAGTCGGAGAGAAGGAATGATAACTCCTACAATAAATAAGAATTGTGGAGGAGGGGTGGTGAAGAGAAAAGTTGTGAGGGGTATGGCAGTGATGAAGAATAAAACGATCCTTACAAGAAAATACCAATCACAAAATGTTTTGTATGTGCTTTCTATCTGATGGATTACGGAACATCGATTCAGTTAATGTTAGAAGATAAATTTTCTGAGAACCCAGCCTCAGCATCCTTACATATAGCGTAGCCGTCAATTTAGTGGAAATCTGATAAATATTTTCTGAATATTTCATTCAAATGTAATCCGATTAGCAGAATTGGTAAAAGAAAATGTGCCTATAGCCACTCGTAAAACAAAATCAAACTGTACCTTGTGTATGTGTGCATCTGTGTGGATATGTGTATGTACGTATCTTGCATTTATATGTTTGTATATGTGTTATGTATAAGTATGCGCGTCTGCATGTATGTATAAATATATATATGTGTGTGTGTGTGTGTGTGTGCGTGCGTGCGTGCGTGCGTGCGTGAGTGCGCAGGACATAAAGAAGGCTGTTAACCAACTAATTTATATATATATATATATCTGCTATTTTTAAAATTCTCCCAGTCAAGATTGGATTTTTGTATGCGGTTTAATTGTTCTTTGATATCCGGATTGGCTATCGAAAATTTGAACTATATTCCGGAAATATACAAACTAAATCTTGTGTGCACGATTGTTCATCCTCACTATATAAAGTTTAACGTTTGTCTTTTTATTCTAAAACTTTCGTGAGCGACAATAAAGATTACATTTACAAACCACAAAGAAGTTCTCTGTGTAAGGCGCTGGAAAACGATCAAATGCTGAAATGTTGACCTCGTTTTCTGCAGCTCATGGAATAAAATATAAAAGAAGAAGACGGACAGTTATTTTACTGTGACCTAGTTTTAATTAGTTTCATTTCGTGTCTTGTTCTCTTACTCTTTTTTTAATTCGTCATCTTTAAGGTTTGAAGCGTTTGTTTGCTTTTTTTGAACTTAAGTTTAAACTCGACTATATTCAAATCTTCAATTGTAAATTGTTATTGTATTATTATTTTAATGTTTTCATATAAAGTTTATTTCTGGAATGGTTTTATTACCTCAGATTTACACCAACTGCTATGAAATCATGAAATGCAGTTTGATTCTAGTTTAATTTTAACGACTTTCGTCTTCTACTGTTGCTAATGACTCGTTATGAATTACAAGCTGAGATCTTACTGGAATAAAATTGTTTGTTTACAAAGATTTTGAGAATGTTAAGGAGATAGGGCTTCGGAACCATTTCCTGAAAATTATTCTACGTAGCAAAGTACACAGAAAGATAAAACGCTGCCCACCAGTGCAAAAATAAATGATCAAATTCATTCGAATACAAACTGGAAATAGAAAATATTGTGGTCCGAATTTGCTTGTTTGTTTACAAACAGATATGATTAGACCTGGAACAAAAAACAACAACAGCAATTCACTCATCTGTGATTGTTTTCAAGTCAAACTGTTTGCCAAGCTGCAGATCGGATTGTTTTTCCCCCTCCAACACATTGGGGATGGTGGTGTATTTATCATTCGAGAATTTAATGTCACCATGACATTTTCCTTCATTTCAAAATGGGAGTAGTTTCCTCACTTTAATTGCAGTCTTTTCTTCTGATGATTTAATATAACACCAATTTTAAAATTATTATACCAAGATGTATAGCTTTACGCATTGATTTTCGCATGGAAAATAATTTAGTTTTTGTCTGAAAACAAGATTAATTATAGTACACTAAAATAAGAATCTATGATTAATTAGAGCACATTCAAATAAGAACCTATGATTAATTATAGTGCACTAAATGAAGAATCTATGAGTATGATTAATTAGAGTTCACGTAGATAAGAGCCAATGATTAATTATTATACACTAAATGAAGAATCTATGATTAATTAGAGTTTACGTAGATAAGAACCTATGATTAATTAGAGTTTACGTAGATAAGAACCTATGATTAATTAGAGTTTACGTAGATAAGAACCTATGATTAATTAGAGTTTACGTAGATAAGAACCTATACTTGACAGCTACTTTTATGTCAGCGGTCATTTTATTATTTCTTGGATCTTTCCACTATGCTGCTTTGAAAGAAAGCCATTTGTATTAGTGAAAATCTCATTGGAATTCTGTTACCATATTAAATATTAATTTTAACTGTATAATCAAACGTGCTACAAGCAAAAAAAAACAGAGACTCGAAATTAAACCCTTAGCCAACATGTCTAGCACGTGATAGAAAAATTATTAAATATCTTGTTCGCTTCAGTAATAGTTCACTTTCTCCAGGAATAATTAAATATTTTTGTTTCTCCCGAACCAAAAGCAATGATTATAAATAATGGCTTATTCGTTAACTTTCGATTTGGAAGCGAAAATTGTGAGCTATAAAAAAAATTCAAACAGATATCCACATCTGATTTTGTCTTTTGGGTCATAGATTAATAACAGTCTACAAAGAAAGCCGAAGAATATATTGAAATTTATTTAACGACAGAAAAATTGGATTCTGGCTTTCTGGTCTAGGTAGACAAGTACACCACCGATCTATTCTATTCGCCTCTTCACCATCTTCAAGAAGAAGCACTTCTGAAAAGACAAAGTGGTAAAACATAACATAATAATAAAAGGAAATGTGATAAAATTTAGAACTACTATAGAAAATTAAATTAAATTATGATTAATGTACAGGAAGCAAATATAACACCACAGGAAAGGCAATAAACCAAACTAAAATATAACAATCAACTGACAGAAAAATAGAAAGGAAACACAACAGTTAAATAGAATACAATACATGAATGTGGAGGAAAGAGGTCCAAATAGAAGAAGTCTATGAAAATCAGGGAAAAAAAGTAAAGTAAAGCATACGGAAAGGGATACAAAACCACAAAAAGCCAGGACATTCTAGAAACATGAAAACACAAGTACAGAGCAAAACACAAAATAAATTAAACAAAACGTGCAGAGAGAAAATACAACAAAGAGAGAGAAATTATAAAAAGTGTTTACAAGAAGAAAATGCAACAGAAAACTGAAGCGAGGTGTATATAGAAAGAAAATATATAAACAGAAAAATTCAACAGAAGAAAATACAACAGAACAGAAAGGTGTTAAAATAAAACAACAGAAAAATTCAATAGAAGAAAATACAACAGAAAAATTAAACAAGGTGCATATAAGAAAGTACATACACTAGAAATATGAACAATGGCGCGTATAGAAAGTAAATGCAATATAAATATGAAACAATGCGCGTATATGAAATAAATACATTAGAATTATGAACAATGCGCGTATATGAAATAAATACATTAGAATTATGAACAATGCGCGTATATGAAATAAATACATTAGAATTATGAACAATGCGCGTATGGAAAGTAAATGCAATATAAATATGAAACAATGCGCGTGTTACATGCAGGGTTTGTTTAATGTCCTGTCGCAGTATTAGAATCAGAATTATTAATCACGAAATTTATTATATTAGCTCAAATACTAACAACAGCCCATGCGGCCTAATCTGCCTTTTTCAATCTCCATTAGATCTGTTCTTTGGGATCATTTACTCATTTAACAATGACAGACAAATTAGCTCACGTACCATAAATTGGTAATGTTATCTTTCCCTTTGATTAATTATGACTTATATAACATTCACATATTTCCGGCACAGATGCTCCAGCCAACTCTTGTCGGTCACAGTAACAAATTAACCAAAATGTGGGTTTAATAACAACAATGATGATTTAATAATAACAATAGAAAGAGGACATAGAATCCGATTTCAGAAAACACAGATCAACCGAGACCGCCTATTTACTGTCCCCAACTTAACGTTCGTTTATCTGGTCATTGTCCATCTGGTCGATTACAGATTGTGTAGCTAGAGACAATTTACACAGACGCTCAAAGCCGACAGCATTGCTCTTGTGTCCAAACGCATGCCACTATCTGATTACTGCTATTATGACCTGTCTAAAAAACCCACAGACGGTGGCTGATCAAAATAATAATTCTTGTCAGCTAGGTCGCTACAACCCTTGTGCATTATAAATTGTGCTTTTTCCTCCAAGAACTTTTAACCAAACGTCATGACAAACTTGACACATTCAGCAACCCTTCCCTCTAATCCACTGATGTTTGCAGTCATCAGAAGCCAGCAGGCGCGGCCAAGCGGCACATAAGGGACTTCTTTTTCAATCTTTTCTGATGCTACTTTGCAGTGTTACAATGATTCACAGAGAGAAAGAATAGTGATGGAAGAAGAAAAATTTAAAAAAAGAGAAAAAGTGAAATGTAGTACAAAAGACGGGAAATTTGACCTGCAAGAAGAAAAATTTAAGAAAAGAGAAAATGTAAAATGTAGTACAAAAGTCAGGCAATTTGACTGGCAAGAAGAAAATGACAGAAACTAGTAGGACGTGTAAATATATCATTGTCATGGTAATTGATTGATTTTAAAATTTTAAATTGTACATCAATCAATGTGATTTATATTACTTTTGTAATATTACTCTTTAGGCATATATAAATTGTTTCTATTTTTCGAGGATACACTACAAGATGTCTATATCAATCGACAAGGAAGCATAAATCACCCCAAATAAACACAACAGCAAACCCAGATTTTCATCAAACGCGTATATATAAAATTTACATATGTTCTCAGTCACTAGGTAAGAATTAAACAACATGTGAACACTAACACTCATGTCTTCATGACCGAAAATGACATCGTGTCTGGCAAGAGGGGTCGAGGCGAAATTGTGGTGTGGGTGGGGACATATTATGTTACCCAAGATAAAATTCCACGCCTACCAACAAATAGCTCAGAAACGTGTGACGCGATTTGACTTTTGTCCTGTGGGCGAACGTGACCACCAAGCTGGAACCAGAAGCTGGCAAAATCGGACTGAGGACAAGTGACAATAAAATGAAGGTCATGAAGATCGACAACACTCATAAGAGCACGCAGATTATTGTCGGGCATCTGCCAATGGAAGAAGTGCAGCAGTTCACATATCCTGACAGCACACTTTAGCATGATGACGGTGTTGACACGGATGTCACCTGCAGAATTGGCAAAACATCGGCAATATTTCAAAATTTGCTGCAGATTTGGTCTGGATTTTGCGACAAAATTATAATTCTACCTCCAGCGATCTACGTCAGTGAAACACGGAAAATCACCGCAAAAAATAACAACGTCTTCCGCCAGCGATCTACGTCAGTGAAACACGGAAAATCACCGCAAAAAATAACAACGTCTTCCGCCAGCGATCTACGTCAGTGAAACACGGAAAATCACCGCAAAAAATAACAACGTCTTCCGCCAGCAAAGTCTGCACAGAGTACTCAGTGTCGTACGTTACGAACGATTTACCGACAAAGAAATCTTGCGAGAAGTGGCTCAAGAAAGCTCCAAGACGTCGTGTCAGAATGTCAAATGCGTTTTGTTGGTCATGTTCTTGGTCTACTAAACTTGCGATGGACACTGGAGGAAAATGGAAGGCAAGCAGACTACGCAAAGCTTGGCACCAAACATTCAAAGATGACCTGCAAGCACTTGACATTAACTGGGAGAGATCAAAAGGACACGACACTTTGGAGAAAACTTGCTGCCCAGCGTACCTAAAACCAATAAATAAACAGTCATTTTGAATATAAATTACTAATACGTAGGGACACAGTTAATCTATGAGGTAATATTATCTGCAGATAGCTACCTAGAGGAGATATTTTTTTTTGTATTTCCTGTTTATTTTGTCCCTTCAAATATTTTAACGCAGCTATATCTTTTTTTTAAAAAACACGTCCAGGTCAGTTCACTTCGCTATATTTAGAAATACATCTTCGCAATGCTAAATCATTGCAAAACTGAAGACGTACAGCACACTGCAATTAGCTGTAGCAACAGCAACAGAAGTCAGCGAAAGCATAGCATCAACAACAAAGTACTACCAAACTTAGTAGTAGACGCAGTAATAACACTAGTATAGTGTTAGTAGTAGACGCAGTAATAGTAGTAGTAGTAGTAGTAAAGTGTTAGTAGTAGACGTAGTAATAGTCGTAGTATAGTGTTAGTACTAGACGTAGTAATAGTAGTAGTAGTAGTATAGTGTTAGTAGTAATAGTAGTAGTATAGTGTTAGTAGTAGTCGCAGTAATAATAGTAGTATAGTGTTAGTAGTTGTATTAGTAGCAGACGCAGTAATAATAGTAGTATAGTGATGGCAGTAGTAATAGTAGTAGTAGTATAGTGTTAGTAGTAGACGCAGTAATAGTAGTAGTAGTAGTATAGTGTTACTAGTAGACGCAGTAATAGTAGTAGTAGTATAGTGGGAATAGTAATAGCGGTAGTTGTTGCAGCTCTAGAATGAAATTAAAACCTCGTGGATACGCTAGACCTACTATTAATGAACTTACATATTTGTTAAGGTAAGAACGGCCAAAACCAAACAAAAAATAAAATGAAAGTGAAAATATGATCAGAGTAAATCATTCTCCCATAAGATGCTATCTTTCACAAAATGACAGGCAAATGAGTAGGATGCAATATATCATTAAAATAAATAACTAAGAAGAAACATCCTTAGAGAAAAAATTAATAAATGAAACCATTAGATAGATAGATAGATAGATAGATAGATAGATAGATAGATAGATAGATAGATAGATAGATAGATAGATAGATAGATAGATAGATAGATAGATAGATAGATAGATGGATGGATGGATGGATGGATTGATTGATTATGAATAAAGACAGCTTTTCTTTCAGTTTTAAAATGAAAATATGAAAAGCATTTACTGTCACGAAATATCAATAGAGTGGGGTATCCTGTAATTGCTAAACAAAACTGAAAAAATAAATGAAGATTTTCAAATGAGACAAATATTAGCCTTGTGGTATTTAAATTTTTTCAAATGAAATGTTGGCTCCCTCTCTTATCACTTTAAGCCGCTGGCACAATGTTGACGAAAGGAGCTATCTTCATACGAACAGCAAGTCTAGAGCCGACAGTTAGTTATTTTGATGTTGTTTTTATAAATGGTGCAAAGTTACCTAAAATTGCAACACGAACTAGCGACTGCTCTAGACACAAGACTAATTGCTGAAAATCGTGATGTAAAAAAAAATTTTAATAATATCTCTTTGACTCTAAATGTATTCTTACAGTTTTCTTTCTGCTACTCGAGATTTCATTTCTTAGCGATCACATGATGACAAACTTTTGATAAGAGGTAGCCAAGTTAAGCGGCATTTACACTTCACAGTCCTCAGTGGACGAGTGGTGATGCTATATTGACTTCAAAGAAAACTTGTTTCGACCGCTTGTTATTCCATTTGCAAGTGTAAACTCAGCTTAAGTTTAGTGTTGCAAACGTCCAACATAACTTCCGTTATGGTGTTGCCTTGTTTAATCTTTTCGTCTTATTTAATGCTTGGAGTTTCGTGAGTTAAAATTAGAATTTCCTATGTATCTGTAGGACGTGGTGTCACCAACATTGACTTAGAGTTCATCAGAATATATATCTCAGAATTTGACCTTATTCTATAAGCTTTTTCCTATAGAATCCCCAAACACTCCTGATAGTACAAATAAAGAGCTTCTTTTCTGATTAGTTTCTAGTCTCCTAATCCTAATATGTATACTAACAGTCTTAATATTGCTTGTGGCAGTTTTCCTCTCTCATACACCCCCCCTCCCTCGGTCCCTCATTAAGTTGAGATCAATATATTCCTATCAGCCGAGATACTTTGCTGTGACGGAAGACAGTTCTGGAAGAAATTTTATTCGAGAATGATTTTACATTAGAGCGTAAACACTAAGTAACTCTAGCGAATGACCTTGGGAATTAAAAAAAATACGCTTTTAAACTGTCGCTTGTTTCAGACGATCGGTTTGTAAATCTAAATTTTCACTTGTTTGAAAGAAAGTTAAAAGACATCATGAGACACTAGTGGTTTTTCAGAAATGGTTGAGCAATATGGCTGAAACGCCAAGAGGCAGCCAGTGCCATATTAGCCCCAGGCTTCGACTTTCTTTGGGCCCCTCGACAGTCGCGCGCAATGATTTGGTGGGCCCCTGCTTCAGCCTAATCAGCCTTAGGAATAATGCGGCACTGGAGGCCAAAGCTGCGTGATCATCGCTTCTATTACCGATTTCACACTAATCAATAGATCATCCGCCAACGGACATCTTGTTCTGACAGTATTTGACGTCATCGGTTACACTGGACTAAAAATAGCGCCATGGAATCTTTTCGACATTACATCGGCCAAGCGGGTTGTAAATGTAGAAATTTGCCAAGACTTTCTTAAAAACGTGTGACATCAACTTTTATGTCCAGTGGAGAAGGCAAGTGAAAACTCAGCTGAGAGAAGTCATCAACCCAGTGGATTATACTAATGGAAAGGGGCCACAGTATGTCATTTTTTTTTCCTTTGCTGTTAGTTTGGGGGGGGGGGAGAGGAGTGGTCCAGACAAGCGAGCACTCCGCTTGGAGAAGCATGATTTAAGGAGGTCCATGCTACTGACTAGTGACGTTTAGTGTTTCCGTGGAACGTAACAACTCTGTGCTCTGACAAGAAATGTGTCAGTGGCAGGAAACGACTAGAAATCTAAATGCAGTGGAGTATTAATCCGTCACGAAGGAAATGAAATGAATGCGAAAGATTGAGGGAACTGTGGATAAATAAACTCATCAGGCAAAATAGCATCCTGGGCTATAAAGATGTTGCTATAGTGTGAGCACAGGCAGATTTCAGCGCAGCGAGACTATAGGAACATAACTTTCCGACGTCACAGACCACGTGACAGATCGTCTACTGTTGTAGTGGTAGGTAAAAGGAAATCAATCTCCACTGAAAGCTTTGTCATTTAGAATCAGTTCAACAATACATTTTAATGAAGTTATTGTGCGCCTAATTGTGCAAAACGTTCTAACTAAGTTCAAATATTCAATTCTGTCAATTACTGAGGAAATGCAATAGGAGAAAGAGATGTGTATTTACTTGAAACTAAAATTTCCACATACGTACACAAAAAGCCTCCCACACAAATCACATACACACATCTCAATCGCTCACACACATACACAGAAAACAAGCACACTTGGAAGCTCGCACATGTATTAATACTGGAAAGTTGCACACACATTGCCTGCATGTATATATATTTCATATGTCTATCAGAATATGTGTGTGTGCGCACACATACATAAGTACAAACTTCTTTAAGTTTTTATTTAACATAATTAATTTATGCTTCTGTAACTGCAGATCTGTATTATATAGTGTATCACACTGTATCTTAGTACAAATACAGAGATTCAGTTCCCAAATTAAAAAAATATATAATTAAGTAATTAAATAAAATTTAATAACATTATTTCTATACTATTGTAATTTACTCTCCATTAATATTAAAACAGAATATCTACAAATCAAATTCACATTTGCTTTATAATCAGATGATTGTAATCTGGCATAGGTCAAATCAGGATCATATTTGCATTATTATCAGCTGATTGTAATCCGGCAGTCACATTTTCCGTATAATCAGCTGATTATAATCTGACATACTACAATCAAGATAACATTTGCAGTATTATCAGCTGATTGTAATCAGGCATAGGTACAATCAATATTACATGTGCTTTACAATCAGCTGATTCTAATCTGACAGGTACAAACAAATCAAGGTCACATTTGCTTTAATATCAGCTGATTGTGATCACATTTGCTTTGTATTAGCTGACTGTTATCTGACCCTGAATAAGTTGTCTCAAGGCCATAAGCATTTATTAAATATAGTGCAGGCAATGTAAGCTGTAGCTTTGATTTTGCATTATTAAAAATATTTTGCTTCTTTTTATATTTAGAACTCTTGTAGAATTTAAGCAGTTAAATAGTAGCTAACCGCATTTTTACAGTTTCCTATTAGTTTTTCATTCCCTTCTCTCAATTACATAGTAAATAAATACCTCCTTCTCACAAGTATATATTAACTTGACACTCCCTTCTCTCATTGTATATTAGCTAGACACTCCCTTCTCACAAGTATATATTAACTTGACACTCCCTTCTCTCATTGTATATTAGCTAGACACTCCCTTCTCACAAGTATATATTAACTTGACACTCCCTTCTCTCATTGTTTATTAGCTAGACACCCTCTTCTCACAATAAAATAGTAGGTGGACACCCACTTCATTCAGTTGTATATTCGCTAGACATCCCCTTCTCATAGTTATATAGAAGCTAGACATCCCTTTCTTACAGTTATACAGTAGCTAGACATCCCTTTCTTACAGTTATACAGTAGCTAGACATCCCTTTCTTACAGTTATACAGTAGCTAAACATCCCATTCTCACATTATACAGTAGTTAAACACCCCTTTCTCCCTGTTACACAGAAGCATGACACCCTCTCACAGTTATATATTAGATAGACACCCTTTCTCATAGTTTTACTATAGTTAAACACCCTATTCGCACAGTTGTACAGCCGTTAAACACCTCTTTCTCATAGCTGTACAGTAGCGAGACACCTTCTCACAGTTATATAGAAGATACCCTTTTCTCATAGTTACAAAGAAACTACACACCCCTTTCTCACAGTTATGTATTAATTAGATAATTTATATAGGGCTGGATAACCCGTTAAAAAAGGACTAGATGTTTATTTGGAAGATCGCTTGAGGACATTGAACATGTATAGTACTGCGTGTCCTTGAAACTAGCGGGTGGACATGCTGTATGTCGCAGCGTGCACACTTTGTGCTAGGGTGGACACAGAGTGAGAAATTTTTAAGCTAGTGTTTAGACACATGTTGTAGCACACATGCTCTAAGCTAGAGTCTGGACATGCTGAACACAGAAAGCTGTCTTTTAATCTGGAGTATGGACAATTATCGGAGCAGATATCTTGTAAGTTAGAGTTTGGCCATATAATGGGGTAGATATCTTGTAAGCCGGAGTTTGGCCATATATCGGGGTAGATATCTTGTAAGCCAGATATTGACCATATATTGGAACGGGTATCTTGTAAGCCAGAATTTGAACAATTCTTCTGGGATAACGTACGGCTTGGCTCTACAGGTTATAATAAGAAAGTGATAAGTGGATAATTGTGTATGTAGGGGATAAATGGATCCCTATGGAATTTTGATTATGCAGCTGCCTGCTTCTCTCTGATCGATGAGCCGAAGTAACGTGCAGATTAGTACAGGGCTTGTTCTCATGTAATTCTTAAGCCCTTCTAAAGATGGCTCTGCCATCTGTGGCAACAAAGCTGCGCTTGACAGACTGTCGCTCTGAATCATCAGACGTGTATTCAGTCTGTGACTAAGTGGGTGAGGTGGGGGGGGGGAGAAGTAGATTGCATATTGGACTGCTGCTCTTTCGTAGTTAGAAATGAAATGACGGGTGCATGCTGCTTGCATTTCTACGACATTTATGATTAATGACTAACAATGATGATGTCGGCATCAGGTAATGTGTTGAGTTTTCAGCAGCAATTGCGTGTGTGTGTGTGTGCGTGCGTGTGTGTGTGTGTGTGTGTGTGTGAGAGAGAGAGAGAGAGAGAATCAGTATTTTTTACTGTTAATCTGCCTGTCTGCGTATCAGTCTTTCCTTATATCTATCTGTTAATTTGTCTGTCACTTCATCAGCCTATCATATCAAAATAAAATAATATTTATGGCCAATCTCTACCTAATCTTTCCTTGCGCATACATTTATATTTATATTTACTTAATACGTGTATGTAGGAAGAAATGTATAGGTGGGGATATGGATTGTTTGATAAGGGTGTGCATGTAAATGTTCGTGGGTGTGTACGTCTGTTCTGTGTTAACCCCAGTGCCAAGCCTTCTCTATCTCGTACTCAGGGGGAAAATCACAATTAAATATGAGCCTTTCTCAATTTTAAGGTGCGCGAACACTATTAACTCAGCATCGTGCTTGTTCATGCCGGCGTACCTTGTCGACTGTTTATTTTTGGCCCTCAATAAAATAATCCTTGAACTACTTCCCTCTATGCATCTATTACTCTCCCCTTCCCCTTTTGAATTCCCCTACCCCCTTTCCCTTTCTTCCTTCTACTCCCCGCCATTCTCATTTTTTCAACTTTTCTCGAGATTAATAGCGATGCATACTTACTTTTGCACACAATGAATCCACGATTAATCGCGAATAAATACTTTGCAGTAATAAGCTGATAAGAATAAATACTTTGCAGTAATAAGCTGATAAGAATAAATACTTTGCAGTAATAAGCTGATAAGAATAAATACTTTGCAGTAATAAGCTGATAAGAATAAATACTTTGCAGTAATAAGCTGATAAGAATAAATACTTTGCAGTAATAAGCAGATAAGAAGCAGTTGAAAAGATCAGTTACGTCTACTGTCACATTATACATGACGTAAATGATGAAAAACTAAAGAATTAGAATATATAAATACGTTAATTAAGTCTATTATATGCAACACATTTGACTGACTAGAAAGATTCAGGACTAGTTAAGAGTAATACGTGCGGGAAAGAACAATAAAGTGTTTTGGGTCTTCGTACGTACAACATATCTTGGAACTGAATAGAGAGACTAAAGACTATGAGTAAGAAAATATAATCAAATCTATTATAATTATCGAAAGTAACGTGTTCCGTAAGAGAATAGAAAAATTGAAAACAATGAAGTCTTTTGTCGTGTGTGACAAATTGCTACTAAGTCCAATGATGCGGGACGTATAAAGTAAACTGTATATGTAGTATACAAGTGATTGATTAGAAAGATAGACATTAACTAGCTGTAATAAAGTATAATGTGAATATACTATACAAGTGATTGACTAGAAAGATAGAGGATATTAACTAACTGTGATAAAGTACATTTTCCTAACATATGTGGATGAAGAGAAAGGTACGTCTGGCTAACTGTAGTCAAATCGTAGTGGCATATGCGTTATTGAATAGAAAGATTTGGGATATAAACTAATTAGAATAAAGTGCATTGTCTTATGACATATGATGTATTATTGAATAGAAAGATTTGGGACAAAAACCAGTTGGAATAAAGTGTATTGTCATATGTGATGCATGCTATTTCAATATAGAAAAATAAAGGACACTAACTAACAGTACTAAAGAACAATGGCGCACTCAAAGAGAAAAGAGTCCCAGGTGAGGCAATGAAGCGATTTCTTTCAAGCAGGAATTTTACAACACAAAAGTTGGTTTTCTTTCTTCTTATTCCTCATATCTCATTCTAACTTTGTTTTCAAGGAGGTTAAATTGTAGGGATAGGAGGTTAGATTGTAGGGATAGGGGGTTAGATTGTAGGATAGAGGGTTAGATTGTAGGGATAGGAGGTTAGATTGTAGGGATAGGAGGTTAGATTGTAGGGATAGGGGGTTAGATTGTAGAGATAGGGGGTCTCGAATTCTGTTTCTGAGTATGGTTAACATTCCTACTGCGTGTACATTATAAATGACAATTTTTTTTAAAAAGGCCATTATGCAGTTGAGACATATGATTTCAATAGCCTATTTCTCTATTTCGTGGAAATTAGTGACATTGGTTTCAGCTTTAAAAGCAAATGTGTACGTTTGGTTAATGTTATGTGAGCAGTGGATGAGTCTGATGGGGTTAAAAGCAAATGTGTACGTTTGGCTAATGTTATGTGAGCAGTGGATGAGTCTGATGGGGTTAAAAGCAAATGTGTACGTTTGGTTAATGTTATGTGAACAGTGGATGAGTTACAGCACTGGAGGCTGTAAGGATTTGGCAAGACTGTGGTGGGAGTTTAGTAAGTTATAAAAGATAATGGCGGCTCTGTAAATTAGTCTGAAGGCGTTGTACATAAATAAGTAATAAAAGATAATGGGCCTTTTAATGAGCTTGAAGGAGCTGCAACGTCAATTTGTTGAAAGAAACAATTGTTGTATTAATGAAACTGTTTAGTTTTAGCATAATACAGTAATACAGTAGTAAAAGATTGGTAATTCTATTAATGAAAATGACGGAGTTTAACATAATAAAGTAGTAAAACCTGGTTGTTCTATTAAGGAAAATGAAACAATTGAAACATAGTAAAGTAGTAGACTAATAATGAAACATAATAAAGTACTAAGAATTAAGAACTATTAATGAAACTATGGGACCTTTAACATAATAAATATGGTGATGGATATGCCGATGGCTATCTCTTGAATAGATTTCGTAATGTTAAACTTTTACAGGATGTTCCTCTCTGTAGGCAATCCGTCCGGTGCATTGTAATTATTCTACCTTGACCTCTTTCCGTCCGGTGCATTGTAATTATTCTACTTTGATCTCTTTCCGTCCGGTGCATTGTAATTATTCTACGTTGATCTCTTTCCGTCCGGTGATTTGTAATTATTCTACCTTGATCTCTTCTGTCCGGTGCATTGTAATTATTCTACCTTGATCTCTTCCCGTCCGCTGCATTGTAATTATTCTACCTAATATATTCCCGTCCGCTACATTGTAATTATTCTACGTTGATCTCTTCCCGTCCGGTGCATTGTAATTATTCTACCTTGATATATTCCCGTCCGGTGCTTTGTAATTATTCTAACTTGATCTCTTTTCGTCCGGTGCATTGTAATCATTCTACGTTGATCTCTTCCCGTCCGGTACATTGTAATTATTCTACGTTGATCTCTTCCCGTCCGGTACATTGTAATCATTCTACGTTGATCTCTTTCCAGCGCGTGTGGAGCTCTTAGGTGAAATTAACCACGGTCAATTAAGAACAAAACAATTAACAGTATGTTTTACCGGACACCTACAGTACAGTGCCGATTTAACAAAGGGACTAAACAAATAACAATAAATATAACAGTTCTCCCTTACGCTTGCCTCATTAAAAACGTATTTATAACAACAATGAGGTAGCAATTAAACAATAATTTAAATTTCACTTTAATGAATAATAAACTAATGTTTTTCCTTAAAATTTAACATTTTTGTTGTTCTAATAATCTACAAATAATCTAATAATCTCTCAAGTCTGCGGTTACTGATCTCTCTCTCTCTCTCTCTCTCTCTCTCTCTCTCTGTTTTATTTCACTGAAGAAAACATTGTGATTAATTTAATTCGTCCTTCTCTCTCTCTCTCTCTTTCTCTATTTTACTTCACTAAGGAAAAGCATTGTGATTAATTTAATTCGCCCTTCTCTCTTTCTCTCTCTAAAATCTTAATACATTTCAGTCATTTTATTCTTTCTTTTGTTTTATTAAAATATATATTTACCTCCCCGAGTCTGATTCAGAACTAAATAAAAATGTTCACGTTGTAATCAAAATACTTTAAAATTAAACTCACGCTATTGACAGTTAACTAAAGGGGAACGAATAAACACAGTTTGTCTTTTCTTCAACTATTAAATTCGGATGGAGGCTACTAGGGCTTAAATCCTCTGCATCCCTCAGTACACGAGATGTCCGAATTTACCATGCAATTCATTCATTAAATGAATTAGATTTTGTTCACACCACATTTTCCCGGTCCTAGGTCAGGTGTCTGACAACGCTCACACATTCTAAATAAGTCCTAGGTCAGGTGTCTGACAACGCTCACACATTCTAAATAAGTCCTAGGTCAGGTGTCTGACAACGCTCACACATTCTAAATAAGTCCTAGGTCAGGTGTCTGACAACGCTCATACATTCTAAATAAGTCCCGATTTTCTCTTAAGCTTGGCTACATGCGGCCGCACTTCATTGCTACTCACTTCTCAGACATTTAACTTTCAACTTCGCTAATAATATAATTCACGACTTAACTCATTTACTGCTAGCACTCAGTGTTTATTTCGACATTTTTAGACCGTTGCTATGTGAAACCGTGAGAAAAATGAGGGCAATTTTGGTTCTCACTCAATACATAGCACTTTCCTCACACATCCTTTCACTTCCATGTGTTGTTTAACTTTATACAATAACTTTTTATACCACAAAAATATATCCTAATAATATTATTAAAGAATAAAACATTGGTTAAATATGGATTTGTCCAAAGTGTGAACGTAAAGATGTAAATGACCTGTTGCTTATATCAGTCTGGATTTTTCAAGTGTAGCGTAAAGGTGTGTGTTTTTTGACAAGCATAAACGCCGACTTTGAACGGCACTCGAAGAACAACAAATAGTAGCTACAGGCAATGGTATGAACAATTAAGTGCGAAGAAAATAGGATATCATAATTTAACAAACACAAAAGTAGTATAGCCAAACTAGCAGTTACCATTTTAATTTCCTAAATATTCACATATTCCAAATTATATCAAATAAAAAAGATTGTAGCTAGATTGTTAACACCATAGTATTGAATTGTTATTGTTAATACTACTTCACTAAATACTACTTTAAAGAATAAGTGAAGGAGTGACTAGACCTATGTTTCTTAGTTTTAATCAAAGTGACATTCCTTTTCAGCATAATACGCTGTTTGTGAAATGCTTGGAATTTCCAGAAGTGCCATTAGTCTTTGACAGCAGATAATTCTCCAGTTATAAAAATGGCATTTTAATAATACGTTTCTATGCTAAAGCTCGTTTACTTCCCCTTTGCGTGATGTAGTGTGCTGCAAACCAACGTCTATTCCAGTTTAGGAGGCTGGTACTGTGTTGTAAAAAAAACAAATAAAAAAACAAAAAATACATTTAAAGCAATTTTTAGTGATTTCCACTTTCCATTATTTCAAAGTTCTAACTTACGTATAATTCATATGCTTTTCGCTGACGGTCGTGAAACGAATAAATTTAATATAATTTATTTTCCTACTTTAGCTTAATTTTAGTGGGATCTCTCTCTCTTCTCTCTTTCTCTCTCTTTCTCTCTCTATATATATAAAGAGAGAGAGAGAGAGAACATACAGAAATAGATGGATGGATGGACAGACGGACGGATAGATAGACAGATAGATAGATAGATAGATAGATAGATAGATAGATAGATAGATAGATAGATAGATAGATAGATAGATAGATAGATAGATAGATAGATAGATAGATAGATAGATAGATAGATAGATAGATAGATAGATAGGTTAAGATAAGATAAGATAAGATAAGATACGATACGATACGATACAATACGATATGATATGATATGATATGATAATTAATCGATAACTAACAGTAACGCAAAGTCTTAAGCAATCTGTGCCGTATACACTGTTTTTGTTAAATGGACAGCATATCTACCCGTAAGCAATTCATGTTGCATGCAACACTTGGAATAGGAATCCATAAAACAATGTATGTTGCACACAGTGCTTAAGTTGGCAATCCACGAAACAGAGTTTGTTGCGCACGACACTTAAGACTTCGAGTTCTTAAGAACCAGAAGATTTGTTAGATTTCTTATACAGCCGAAGCGGTAGATGGTTTTAGATGATAGTAATCTGAATTTCCTAGCTAGATATCTTGTAGATTTCTTCAAACAGAAAAAGTTTATGGCTTAGAGACTAGTAATCTGTATTTCCTAGCTGACGAACTTGTAGATTTCTTGCAAGACACTAGAAATATCTTCTTCATTCACACTGACATCTTTGAACATAGTTACATGATCATCAAGACATCATAAAGCGCATAGCCAAAAATTCAATGAAATCAGGATAAATTCGTACGCCAAAACATTATAATATAATAACATTTTAATTAAGGTAAAGTATCGAGGTGTTAGCAAGTGCTTATTTAAGCAAATGATACATAAGCGTGTTGATTTTCAGGATTGGCACGATCCTTCACCGATAGGTGGCCGCAGTAATTGGGGGTTTGTAAATCTTGTTTTTCAAAATTTAACGAAATATAGCTGAAAGCATTTAACTCAAAGCAGTATTTATTTAATTTTTCTTCTGTATTTTACTATTTGAATTTTAGGCAACTGGACTAGCAGATAAAAACATTAGGAATACAATTCACTGTACATGTCTTTGCATAGCGGGTCTTCAGAATCCTTTAATCTCCAGATCAGTTCCGTTTGCGACTGCTAGTTGTAACTTTAACTAGATATATTGTTATTATTCCTAACCCGTTTTACACAATGATTACCTAGCTTTTCTTACCTTAGTTTATTAGTTCATAGAGTTCCTTGCCCTTTATTGAATCTTTAGCTTTCTGTCTACTCCTTCGACACTTACACAAACGGCAAACCACATGTGTCCTCTCTTGCTGTATGACAAACACCCCCACCCGCACCACAGATGTCCTGTCTCGCTCTATCTCGCATCCGCACGCAAACGTATACATATACACACTCGCACCCGCACCTCCCACACTCAAACGTGCAAAGAAATATTTAAACATTTCATTTCACTCCCATAAAGACCTAACCTTACAAAACCAGAAAATGTGTGAAGAGACAGTCTCCCGCAGAGTTAATGATAATGACTCTTCAAATCTTACATTTCATTGAAATAACACACTTTAAATAATGGCCCTATGCATTTGCTTTGGTAGCCAAAGGCGGTGGAAATCCTAGCAAAGAATGGAAAGTTCCAAGGTTCACTTAGCAATTTGACCGTCATTCCGGACAATTTCGTGCCGTTGGATTTTTTTCTCAAGGCAGAATAAAATCCTTTAGCAAGAAAGAAAAAAATGATTTCTTTTTGATTTCCTTCCATGTTGCACTGATTTCTTACACTCTAGGCAAAGAAACCACACTAGTTCATTACAAACTGAATCCTTTAGTTTAAATTTACTGACTGACATTAGTGTGGCCCTGAGGTCTTATTACACTGCACACATACTTCTCCCCAGTACACACACACACACACACACACACACACACACACACACACACACACACACACACACACACCACATTTCAATCATTCAAGAAATTTAACTTCGATATAGGATATATAAATTAAACTTACTGGCTGTTTAATTATTAACAACTTCGATATAGGATATATAAATTAAACGTACTGACTGTTTCATTGTTAACAACTTCAATAGATCATTTCATCACTCATCAGGCTTTCTTAACGGTCTCCAAGTTTTCTATGACCGCCAGCATTTTCACAACAACAACAAAATTGTTCCACGTCCTGTTATTATCGCAGAAACTTTCAACTTTCTACTGATTAGTACATTTTCTGCCATTGAATATTCCCACGGTGCATTTCAGTGAATTCACATTTAAAATTTGGGGCTCTGGGCCACACTATACATTGGTTAGGAACCCAATAACTCGTGTTAAAACTATATTGTCCCTAAAATGAGAAATAATTATTGCACCACAGTTTTGGGGAGGGTCTTGTCATATTTACGTTCTATCACGCACAAAAGAATTGTTGGAGATGAACTAGTTGTTTTCGTGTGTATACTTGACCATAACGTGAGGTGAGTCCACTGTGTGTGAAAGAAAGATATAATACTTGACCATAACGTGAGGCGAGTCCACTGTGTGTGAAAGAAAGATATAATACTTGACCATAACGTGAGGCGAGTCCACTGTGTGTGAAAGAAAGATATAATACTTGACCATAACGTGAGGCGAGTCCACTGTGTGTGAAAGAAAGATATAATACTTGACCATAACGTGAGACGAGTCCACTGTGTGTGAAAGAAAGATATAATACTTGACCATAACGTGAGGTACTTTATCGCATTCAGAGGTGAGTCCACTGTGTGTGAAAGAAAGATATAATACTTGACCATAACGTGAGGTACTTTATCGCATTCAGAGGTGAGTCCACTGTGTGTGAAAGAAAGATATAATACTTGACCATAACGTGAGGTACTTTATCGCATTCAGCGGTGAGTCCACTGTGTGTGAAAGAAAGATATAATAGCTCTTTTGAAACATGTATGTGAGAGTTTGCGCGGAAGACAGCACGCTCTCGCATATTTAATAAATATGTATCTGACAAAATTTTCTAACAGTAAAACTGGATTTTTAAAAAAAAAGTGCGGCATTCCAGCCATTACTAAAACGTTGGACTGAATTTGTTTCAGATTCCAAATTTATCTCAAATTCATGTCTGAGCAAACAAATAACCTTTGTAAATACAATATGATCAACAACAACAATAATATATTAATAATAATTGTAAAAATCTTGATTGTGATTATGCTGATGAGGATGATATTTGTGATTAATAAGGATGACGATAACAAAGATGATTACATCCAGAGAACTTCTAGCGGCAACACCTTTGGTTGTGTCCTCATTTTCTTCATTAATCACCCACCAACTAACAGCAAGAGAAATTATTCCTTTACTATTACTACTCCTACTATTCCTGCTGTTACTATCAGACAATGGATGGTATCGTTTCACTTGTGAAAGTGTATCATAAGCTACTGAATAAAATCATTTGCCAGTGAAGCCATAAACCATTAACTAGCCATGAGAAGCACCTACGTTCTTTACAGTACTATCATCAACGACTATTTAATTGCTTTCTAGAATTCACAAAATTTCTGTCAAAGGCACGTTGTATTGCAAGACATGCATAATCTACAACGAGCATTCCTACCTTCCTAGTTGATACATGAAAGCTACAATAATATGACAGATACTCAAGCAAAAGAGGAATTAGTTTACAACAATTAATAAATATTGTTAAAGCTTCAAAGGGGTTTACTTTAATATGAGTTCAAATTAAAAGTAATGCACACAACCCCTCCCATCACCTTGTATCTGTAAAGTGAAAAATATGGAGATACAAATAAGGTCTGTATGGATGGAATCGTTTGAAAACTCAGTATTGCAGTGTGAATAGTAGCTTGGCAGAGTATGCTTCAGCGAAATCACGATGTTATGGCATCCTTACATCATTCTAAAGCCTCCTCTCAGATGATGTTTTAGGTTTTAGTCTTCAACATGTGAAATGATAATCGACTGGGGTATATTTTCTTTTTCAAAGTGACTGCAGGTGCCTTTATTAACCAGACACTACGCGCGTTAAGTGGGTTCTCTTAGTGTCATTACCTCATGGTTTGCCTTCGTAATCTAAATCTTTTGTGGATAAGGATTTTTATTTTTAAAATAAACAAACTCATAGCATAATAATTCAATCAAGCTGTCATATGAATGTATTTTGCGATTGTTTGATCATTCGACTGATTAAGAACCCGGCGAGTAGAAGAAACTGGAGCACAGCGAAGCTATTTTTAAATGAGCTTTTTAACTTTCAAACTCCACAATGACCTACATTTCCGTACTACAGGTGAAAGTGAAGGAAACTCGATAGCTGTAAATAGATGTGTTGATGCCAACAGTGTTTTACACGAAGGTCGCTCACACTTTATTGTTTAGTTAAAACAATTCAGACTCTAGCCGTTTGCTCTTTAAGGGCGTCTCTCATCCTATTTATGGATTACATTACATTGGTTGAAATCGACTCACAGAAGAAGGATGTATGTATCCTATAAATAGTAATCAACCATATTAAAACTTGAAGGTGTGTTTGCAGTGCGGTCCTCTTGACAAAATGCTTTTCTTAGACTCTTTAAGCCTACTCACGAACAGTTACCCCTTTAACAGAATTGCACAACATTCTCACTTAGAAAACATTTGCAGCCTGGTCTTCAAAGAACGGACTTCAATGTATAGTTTTTAAAAAATCTAAACAAGTCGAATTCTATTTTCAGATTATCATCGCGTGTCTAAAGCAATTTATATTCTGAAAATATTTTTTGACAAAGATTTCAATTTCCTTGTACCATAATCAAAGTAACTTGAAGTTCGTGCTAAATAATTGGCCAATTTTCATTTACATTGCCCATTAACAAATGCATAGCTATAAATAGTTTTCTTTTTTGTAGAAATTAAAACTAAATAATTAAAGAAAAACATTAGCAAAAGGTTAGTAAGTAATTTTACTTCGTGTTTCAACAGTTGAAATTTTAAACGTGTATAATATTTATTTATTAATATGTAAAATACTCTTACCAAGTTTGGATTGATAGAGTGTGGTCATTCATATTGAGTGCCTATTTGTGAGAGGGGGAAACGGTTGTGTTATCTGTAAATATCTCGTTTAAACGAATGGATATTGTACAACAGTTCTTGTAATTAATAATAATTGTTATTCCTTCAAGAATCTGAAATGAGACGTATGTGACGGCTTTGTCAAATGTCACCTGAAATTCAAATAATTTAGTGGTGTAGTTTGAATATGTTTTCGTATTAATGGTCATTATTTTCACAAATTAAAATCCACTCTCGGCTCCATTTAAATATTTGCATAAAAGCACCTATACCGAAAGAATTTGAATACGTAAAATAAATATATAATATGATTTATTTGAATACAGAAAATAAATATATAATAGGATTCGTTTGAATATAGAAAATAAATATATGCAAAAAGGCAAAAAGATTTAATAGATTTAACAAAAGATTCATAATACAATTCTAAACAGATTAATTCCTGGTTCGATTTAAAAGCTTTTCTTTTGATTATCTGAAAATAACGCTAAACTTTTATAATATACTACAGCACTTCTTTGAATATTGTTTATAAGTACCATTGTCCAAGACTAGAGCACATTTAGGCTGTATGTCCGCTAAGTAAGTATACATATTTATTTGAGTAATTGTTGAAAATATTGTTGTCCAAAGAAAGGCAGACTAGAACAGATTTATGATGTATGTCAGATATTTTATTTAAATATGTTTATAATATTGTTGTCCAAGGACAGGCAGATTAGAGCACATTTAGGATGTATGTCAGATATTTTATTTAAATATGTTTAATTTATGTGTCCTCAGTTTCTTCATTAATCATTAATATGTCTATAATATTGTTGTCCAAGGACAGGCAGATTAGAGCACATTTAGGATGTATGTCAGATATTTTATTTAAATATGTTTAATTTATGTGTCCTCAGTTTCTTCATTAATCATTAATATGTCTATAATATTGTTGTCCAAGGACAGGCGGATTAGAGCACATTTAGGATACATGTCCGCTAAGAAAGTATACACATTTAATTGAATAATTGTCAAGAATATCGTTGTCCAAAGAAAGGCAGACTACAGCACATTTAGGATCATGTCAGGAAAGAAAGTACACACGGTCGTGAGGTGACAGTGTGAGCCTTTCGTGTAGATCGTCATGGTTTTGAGTCCAGGCTATGAATTTTGAATTTTGCGACAATAAGCTTAAATCTCTATGGAGAATTAGTGCAAATAAATACCCGTTATTATTATTATTATCATCATTATCTGATCCGGTATAGAATCACATTTTGTTTCGTCCATCATGAATGGGATGGGTGTGGGTGTTGTTCGGAGAGAGCCGCTTTTCCCTCCCTCGATAGTCCAGAGATGGGATTTGAAGTTGTCACCCATCAATATTTATCGACAAAGTTCAGATGGCTTAACTTTCTGGGTCTGGGTCAGGATTTTTTCCTCTAACCATTTGACTATCGATATACCTATTATTATTATTATTATTATTAGGCCTCATTCCACGACTTCTGTTTGACTGTCGGTTGTGATCCAAGGTCTCGGAATCTTACCAAGATTCTGGGAGATCCAAGGTTTTACGGAGGATGTGGGCACTTCCGAGGAGTGCTGCTTTGAGTAGTGGAGCGAGTCTGTGGTTTCCATGGAGTTTATTCAGGTAGCCTTCCAATTCAGATGTTATGTTCCCCAAGGCACCTATCACTATAGGTATCACTTCTGCTTTTACATTGCACAGTCTCTGAATTTCTAGTCTGAGGTCTTGGTATTTTTCAATTTTTTCTCATTCTTTTGTTTTTATGTTTCTATCACTTGGAACAGTGACATCGATGATTGGACTTATTGAGAACTACAATGTCTGGTCTTCGTGCAGGAATCACCCGATCTGTTCTTATCTCTTATTATTATTATCATTATTATTATCATTATTATTATTTTTTATTATTTATACATACTGCAATCTATATTCAGTCAAGGAAGGAAATACTTTAAATGACATTATATTTGAGCCAGGGAAAAGCAAAATAACAGTTTGAATCCAGAATAAACAAACAAAAATCGTGATAGAGATGGGTTAAACTAAGAATCTTTTCTACGACTGTACCAAAGAGAAACATTCTAAGCATAACCAGACTGAATGACATCTATAACAGTTTATATTATCTTTCTAGATTTTAACATTTTTTAAAAATATCACATTTTAAGTCCATAATCATAATTACTTTATCTGTTTCTAAACGACTAAACATTGGTTCTCACTCGCAAGAAGAGGAGAGGGAGACAACAAATATAGCTAAAATACCGACCTATTCATATCAACTATTTTTGTCCGCAGGAAAATTCTCAGCCATCCTTCTTAATTCTCCAACCTATAGAACCCCTCTCGTCTACAACTCTCTTCCTTCTTTGTACTCCCATACCCACAACCACCCACTTGTCTTTATTGTTTCTATAGTCGACAATAACTGTGGACTAAAACTAGATTAATGCAATTCTCGTGATTAAATACAGCCGTCAGATGTCACAGAACGCAAGTACGACAGTGGTTCTGCAAGGATATCACCGCAGGTACCCAAAATGACACTCGTCTCTTTCTTTCCCAAACTAAGCCACATAACAATAACACAGTTTTTTTTTTAATCCAAGAACTGCCTCAAGAGGAGGATATCTACGGGTTTGTGCTTGAGAAAGTTGTACTCAAGAAAGTTTGCAAACATTTAGATGTTGTTGTTTAATTTACCTCATTCAGTAATTATGAGTTTATTTGCGTTTTAATTCTTTTTTGGAAGAGCATTAAACAGACATTAATAAAGACATGATGGGCACAATAGGATCCTTGCGGACCGCATAGCGAGTTTGTTACAGACAGCTTTGTTCTCTCAATCATTCCAAAGCCTTTATTTACTAATAAAAGTGTTGTTAAATAAAATATAGCATCATCAATAAAGCTTGAAGAAAAACATACTAACCGAATTTTTTGCTTGAAATAACATACACACATGACAGACAGACAGACAGATAGATAGACAGACATACAGACAGAGAGACAGGCAGGCAGGCAGACAAGCAGACAGAGATAGATAGATAGATAGATAGATAGATAGATAGATAGATAGATAGATAGATAGATAGATAGATAGATAGATAGATAGATAGATAGATAGATAGATAGATAGATAGATAGATAGATAGATAGATAGATAGATAGATAGATAGATAGATATGTGAAAATGAGATGAATAAGTCTTTAAAAATGGGGGAAATTGGAAAATCTGGAGTCCTGGAGAAGAGAGTAGGTGAATGAAGATCAATAATATGAGAACAAAATAAAGTAAGAACTTTAGTGACTACGGAGATGCTAGCAGTTAAATCGGTTGTTAAAGGCATTCTGGCAGTTAATTCTGTTGTTAGAGAGATGCTAGCAGTTAAATCGGTTGTTAAAGGCATTCTGGCAGTTAATTCTGTTGTTAGAGAGATGCTAGCAGTTAAATCGGTTGTTAAAGGCATTCTGGCAGTTAATTCTGTTGTTAGAGAGATGCTAGCAGTTAAATCGGTTGTTAAAGGCATTCTGGCAGTTAATTCTGTTGTTAGAGAGATGCTAGCAGTTACCTCGATTGTTCAAGATATACTAGAAGTTAAAGCGGGTTGCACCAGAGATAATAACAAGTAAAACGATTATACTAGAGATGATATCAGTGAATCTGAATATATCATTGATGCTAGCAGTTAAATCAATTACACCAGAGATGCTGTCAGTTAAATCAATTACACCAGAGATGCTTCAGTTAAAATGGTATATTGGAGATACTGTAATGTATGTTCATATTTTTAATTCCTTTATTTAAACTTAGGTTCTTTCTGTGTATAAGACTGTTTATATTTTTAATATTTTAATGGTTCGTGCACTGGGGTGATTGGGCCGTTTCCATTGCAAATCTTTGACATCGTTTTTACACCGAGAATGGAGTTATAAGAGAGAAAATTAAAAAGAGCGGTAGAATGTGCGTGCGTGCGCCTGTGTGCATATGTAAGTAAGGAGGGGATGGTTGTATAATCCAAACTTCTGTTCCAGCGAACAACGACACATTCTGTGGCATGCTTCCCTGAATGCAGTGTGTTCACGCTTCACTGTGTGTTTATCTGTGTGTATATCTTCTCAGTGTGTCTGTGCGTGTAGGTTGCTCCTGACAATTGGAACTAAAGCCATTGACACAGAGAGAAGCCGGTACAACTACATAAATGAATCCTAATGAACAGGAGTCAGAAACAATGCAGAAGGCATTAAGCTATCAACATACAGCAAAAGACATTTCACCCTAAACACAAAGCAAAAGACAGAATACATAAATATTGAACAAAGACTACACTGTAAATATACAGCAAAAGACAGAACACATACATATTGTACAAAGACTACACTGTAAACATACAGCAGAAGACAGAACACATACATATTGAACAAAGACTACACTGTAAACATACAGCAAAAGACAGAACACATACATATTGAACAAAGACTACACTGTAAACATACAGCAAAAGACAGAACACATACATATTGAACAAAGACTGCACTGTAAACATACAGCAAAAGACAGAACACATACATATTGAACAAAGACTACACTGTAAACATACAGCAAAAGACAGAACACATAAATATTGAACAAATACTATACTGTAAACATACGCAGTAGACATTGCGCTGTTAACGCAATGCACGCGACAGACCGCTAAGCATATGCACAGAATAATAACTGGTAACGGTGCAATAAAAACATGCTGTAAACGCACTGCAAAGGACATCTATCTAACCACAATGAAAAGACAAAAGGCAATATACACAATTACAGAAGACAAAACGCTTTTAGCACAATGCAAGGACGGTGTATTTTTAAAACAATTCAAAAGACACAACACTGTAAGCACAATGCAATAGATAGTATATGTTAATACAATGCAGACAACTGAACACTATAAAGGCAATGCAGAAGGCAGAATATTGTTTAGTATAAATTGCCTTACGATGCTTTATTTCTGTTTCATAAAAACTTTGACAATATTATTTGCAAATATGTTGTTTGGTTGCTTGGTTGTATGGTTTTGAGGTCTTTTCCACTTAGTTATGTTACTCAGATACTGATATGACCTTTTATATTTCTATAATTATCCATTTGAAAAACGTCATTTCTAGCAGCATAATCAGACTTGAAGAAGATTGTTCAAAACGTATCGTTTTATGGTGTATATTTATAAAGTGTTTATAAATATGTCTGTTGTAGTTCTCTTTATACTACTGCTTAGCAGTGGTGCTATTTATGTTATATATTAAAGTAATGCGTTTATAAATATGTCTGGTGCTATTTATGTTATATATTAAAGTAATGTGTTTATAAATATGTCTGGTGCTATTTATGTTATATATTAAAGTAATGTGTTTATAAATATGTCTGGTGCTATTTATGTTATATATTAAAGTAATGTGTTTATAAATATGTCTGGTGCTATTTATGTTATATATTAAAGTAATGTGTTTATAAATATGTCTGGTGCTATTTATGTTATATATTAAAGTAATATGTTTATAAATATGTCTGGTGCTATTTATGTTATATATTAAAGTAATGTGTTTATAAATATGTCTGGTGCTATTTATGTTATATATTAAAGTAATGTGTTTATAAATATGTCTGGTGCTATTTATGTTATATATTAAAGTAATGTGTTTATAAATATGTCTGGTGCTATTTATGTTATATATTAAAGTAATGTGTTTATAAATATGTCTGGTGCTATTTATGTTATATATTAAAGTAATGTGTTTATAAATATGTCTGGTGCTATTTATGTTATATATTAAAGTAATGTGTTTATAAATATGTCTGGTGCTATTTATGTTATATATTAAAGTAATGTGTTTATAAATATGTCTGGTGCTATTTATGTTATATATTAAAGTAATGTGTTTATAAATATGTCTGGTGCTATTTATGTTATATATTAAAGTAATGTGTTTATAAATATGTCTGGTGCTATTTATGTTATATATTAAAGTAATGTGTTTATAAATATGTCTGGTGCTATTTATGTTATATATTAAAGTAATGTGTTTATAAATATGTCTGGTGCTATTTATGTTATATATTAAAGTAATGTGTTTATAAATATGTCTGGTGCTATTTATGTTATATATTAAAGTAATGTGTTTATAAATATGTCTGGTGCTATTTATGTTATATATTAAAGTAATGTGTTTATAAATATGTCTGGTGCTATTTATGTTATATATTAAAGTAATGTGTTTATAAATATGTCTGGTGCTATTTATGTTATATATTAAAGTAATGTGTTTATAAATATGTCTGGTGCTATTTATGTTATATATTAAAGTAATGTGTTTATAAATATGTCTGGTGCTATTTATGTTATATATTAAAGTAATGTGTTTATAAATATGTCTGGTGCTATTTATGTTATATATTAAAGTAATGTGTTTATAAATATGTCTGGTGCTATTTATGTTATATATTAAAGTAATGCAATCAAATGGTTGGCATGCACGTGTATTTCTTTCTCTGATGTGTATCTATAAAGTTTTGAAATTTGTTGTTCCACTTTTTCTTTCAATTAGTGCTTAACTCTTTGTGTTCTTCACATTATTGACGTCATGTACTCAAACAACTTGTATACACTTGTATTTATTTCTGTCGTGTGTTTAGATAAAGTGTTTAGAAATTAAATTTGATTGTTTCTGTAGTAATGTTTAACAGTGTTGCCTCTGTTTTTTGTATTATTATTATTATACTGCACTTACACTATTTGTGAACAATCTTTACAGATTTTTAAAAAAAAGTATATTTAGAACTTTTCACACTCTGTATGAGTTCATAATGAACTTTTCTAACAAAGTTGCCTTTGTTGTCACATTTCTGTATGTACACAGATGATAAAGAAATGATGACAGAAAAAGACAGACTGAGGGACAAACAGATAGGAATCGAGAAAAGTAAAAATACTTTAAAACTTTACTTAGAGCATGACATTATGTACTTAGGTATAAATATCTTTTCTTCAGGTAACTCAATTGTCCTGGTGGTCATGGCGCGGTGCCCACATTTGCGCACGCGCACTAACATCTTCCTGTTGAACTTGGCGGTGGCTGACCTCAGCGTAGGCATTGTCTGCATTATCCCTAACCTCACGTTTGGGATAATCAAAACTTGGATTGCAGGACCCGTATGTATAAACGAGGATTTTTTAACATGTCTAATCTAATATGTCGTTCTTGACCAAAAGAATGTTATTGTTTTGAATAAATAGGATGCTCTACTAGTTTATTCTACAGTTGATTAGTACTCTTGTAGTAAATATAATAGTTTTATGAATCACACAACTTTTTTATGCACATGCTACTTTTAGGTGGATAGACAGACAAACAAGCATGCAGACATGTAATAGATAGATAGATAGATAGATAGATAGATAGATAGATAGATAGATAGATAGATAGATAGATAGATAGATAGATAGATAGATAGATAGATAGATAGATAGATAGATAGATAGATAGATAGATGACTAATTCAGACTGCTCGTTGATTGTTTTCTAACCTGTTGAGGTTATTACTTGAATTAACGACCTTTGAATGACATACT
This sequence comes from Sinotaia quadrata, assembly GCA_028829895.1. Classification (NCBI taxonomy): domain Eukaryota; kingdom Metazoa; phylum Mollusca; class Gastropoda; order Architaenioglossa; family Viviparidae; genus Sinotaia; species Sinotaia quadrata. The sequence goes on from CM054178.1 coordinate 90,287,869, forward strand.
GACGAGATGTTCAATAGTCAACGCACTTACGTTAAGTCTGGGGTAGGAGTTTTCATGATTATCTCAATTAATTATTATTGTATAGTTAGAGAAACAAAATAAATTGCCATATTCATGAGCATATGTTCAGATTACTGAACTATGAACATTCCGCTTGCGTTTCATTTCCCCAACAGATTGTACTAGACTCCCTTTGTGCTGATAAGTGCCTAGTTGATTGGTCGTCTATTTTTGACATTAGTTGGTCATTGGTCGTCTAATTTTGAAATAACTATTTTATTGGTTGTCATTTTTTGACACGAGTGAATTATTTACTTCACAGTCTTTAAGTACTGACGTAAAAGCCTAGTCTAGTTTAATATATCGAACGCACTGTACTTCATAGTCTTTAAGTACTGACGTAAAAGCCTAGTCTAGTTTAATATATCGAACGCTCTGTACTTCATAGTCTTTAAGAAATGACGGTATTACTGACGTGTAAAATTGTATACGGTGTTTTCTGTTAGTGACAGTCAAACTATCCTTTAGTCTAGTCGATACATCTAAGACAGTAACAATAACGGTAACAGCAGCGGCAATAGCAACAAAAACGAAACTAACGATGGTAGCAGCGATAGCACAACGAAAAATAATAGCCACAGCAACAAAGATGATGATAATGATAATAATAATAATAATAATAATAATAATAATAATAATAATTGCCAATAAATCCAATAGAACAATTGATGTTGCTGTTCCACGTGATAGAAACATAAAAACAAAAAAGAGAGTAAAAATAGAAAAATACAGATCTTAGATTAGAAATCCAGAGACTGTGGAATGTAATACCTGTAGTGATAGGAGCTTTGGGGAACATAAAAACTGAATTGGAGGGATATCTGAATAAAGTGTCTAGACCACACAAAACTGGCCCACTGCTAAAAGCAGCCTTCCTCGGAAGTGCTCATATCAAGGTAAAACCTTGGATCTTCCAGAATTTTGGTAAGATTCCGAGGCATTGGATCATATCCGACAGTCAAACAAAAGTCGTGGGAAAAGGCATAGTAATAGTAATAACAATAATAATAATAATATTTTGAAAAAGGTATCTCGATACTCCACTGGATAGTGGAGGGGCAAAATGACCCAGAAAGTTAAGCTAACTGTGATGAAGAGAGCTTCAAATCCCATCTCTGGACTATTGAGGGAGGGAAAAGTGGCTCCCTCCAAACTACACCAACACCCATCCCATTCATGAAAGAAAAAAAACAACAAAATTTGATTCTATACCGGATCAGATCTATACCGGATGAGGTTAGGCATTGATGTTTCAGGGTGTTCTAGCGAAAAATGGGCTACTGAAACGCTAGTGAAATCTCGGAGGAGATGGACCAGTGAGAAAAACATACAAATACTGGTCTCTTACCCATCAAACTCATCCAGGTGATATTATCAGGGAACAGCGGGTCCTGGGCCAGAAGAGAGCGATCATATAAAATCGGCTTCTTACAGCCCTAGAACTAGAAAAGAGAGAACAGTAATAAATATCACAACACTATGCACTGAAATTGAAAAGAATGAAACTTCCACAAAGCCACAACAGTCAAAACCAGCTGATGACCTCACTGGAGAAATAACAAACGTTTTAACTGAAGAACAATATAGCGTGTTAGAAAACATAAAGTGTTTCATGGACAAAATAAGTCACTTACTAAACAGAACTCCAACAAGAAGGCTGCAAAGCAACAAAACTCTAAGAACAGCAATTCATATGCAAATGAAATACTAACACATATTCCCTCAGGCGATATTACAGAAAGCAATAGTCTAATATACGCCATTGCCAAAATAATTGAAAAACATACAATGCCAGCCAAAGTAAAACAATGAAACCAACAGTACCACCATGGAAGAGAAGAATAGAAAGAAAATAGAATACACTAGGAAAAAATAGGCCAAATGGCAGCAGCATACATAATAAAGGAAAATTGAAAGCAACATTAGTCTACAAGTACTATATCAATTACAGAAGCATTAAGACTTCTATAGAAGATGCAAAACAAAGATTACTGGGACAGCCACCCTCTGAAGAGATACACTGCAAGAGGTCAGCAATTCCAACAGAACAAAACATTCACAACTGACCCTTGAAGACTATACCAAGAATTCAAAGGAAATTCCAGAGTAAAACAGATGCCAAACATTCAGGACATCAAGACCTTCTGGGAAAACATTTGGAGCAATTCAAATACGCACAATACCTCAGCCAGATGGATCAAGAAACTGAAAGATGAGCATAAGGACACAGTTCGACAAGGTAACGTCAGAATCACCGAGAAAGATATCAAGATGAAGGTAAGAAAGATGGCAAACTGGAAAGCCCAGGCCTATACCAAGAACAAATATTCTGGTTGAAACATCTTACCTCCTTACACATAACTTACATCTGTAAAATAAATTAGGTAATTACTTAGGTTTTTTCCTGTTGTTTAGCAAAATGTCGTATATCATATTATGCACAAGTCACTTGCCGTTCGCCAGTTATTGCTAGGCATGTGCCAGTAGCTAGGTGACTTCGCCAGTTATTGCTTGGCATGTGTCAGTAGCTAGTTGACTTCGCCAGTTATTGCTAGGCATGTGTCAGTAGCTAGGTGACTTCTCCAGTTATTGCTAGGCATGTGTCAGTAGCTAGTTGACTTCGCCAGTTATTGCTAGGCATGTGTCAGTAGCTAGTTGACTTCGCCAGTTGTTGCTAGGCATGTGTCAGTAGCTAGGTGACTTCGCCAGTTGTTGCCCGCTAAGTGTCGTTTGTAAAATGTCGCCCGCCCAGATGTCATAGAACCATAGTAGACTTGCTGAACAACTGCAAGACATATGTTCGACAAGCTGATGAAACATCAACAAAACAATCACATACCGTTGGTTGTAAAGGGTTGGTTTTAAAGGGTTGGTTGTAAAGGGTTGGTTTTAAAGGGTTGGTTGTAAAGGGTTGGTTTTAAAGGGTTGGTTTTAAAGGGTTAGTTGTAAAGAGTTGGTTTTAAAGCAGAAACGGAAGCACTCGTATCAGCTGCAGAGGATAAAGCACTAAACACTAAGTCGCATAAAACAAAAATCATGAAAATCTTAAATGATTTCAAATTCAGACTCTGCAAATTCATGGATGAAACAACAGAACACATACTATCTGGATGTCAGTTTATGGTTAGAACAGAATATACCAAAAGACACAACGAAGTGGCAAAACTCATACATAGACATCTACGTCAGTAAAAACCACAGAAAGAGCATGGGTGCACCAACCAGAAGCAGTCACTGAAACAGAAGTCAAAATACTGTAGGACGTCGAGCTAAGAACAGATCGAGTGATTTCTGCATGAAGACCAGACATTGTAGTTCTCAATAAGTCCAACAGAACAGCAACATTGATTGATGTCACTGTTCCATGTGAGAAATATATAAAAAGAAAAGAAAGAGAAAATATAGAAAAATACCAAGTTCTCAGATTAGAAACCCAGAGACTGTGGAATGTAAAACCATATATAGTGATAGGAGCCTTGGTGAACATAATATCTGAGTTAGAAGGCTATCTGAAACCACAGACTCGCCCCACTACTCAAAGCAGCGCTCCTCGAGAGTTCTTCCGTAAAACCTTGGATCTCCTAGAATCTTAGATTCTGAGACCTTGATTCACAACTGACAGTCAAACAGAAGCCGTGGGAAAAGGCTGAATAATAATAACGTCCTCATTGCAATTCTTTACAGTATAGATGACGACGACGACGACGTTGGTTGAGGTGATGATGATGTCGACGACGAATACGACGACGACGACGACGACGACGACGACGATGATGATGATGATGATGATGATGATGATGATGATGATGATGATGATGATGATGATGATGATGATGATGATGATGATTTATTGTTGTTGTCCTAGTTTGGCAACTTCCTGTGCAAGTTTTTCAACTTTGGCGAGGAGTTCAACTTAACTGTGACCGTTATGCTTCTACTGCTCATTGCCATCGAGCGCTATGTCGCCATCGTCCATCCACTTCAAGTGCGCCGGCTTTTCACTCACAAAAGAATGTACTTTGCGCTGGTGAGTTCTTGATGGATTTTCATTTGCTACAGAATGTATTGTGTAGTGGTTAGTTCTTGACAGCTTTCACTCACTACATAGTTTACTGTCTAGTGGTTAGTTCTTGATTTCTTAAGGCCACATTTTCTTGCTTGATAAAATGTTTTTCTGTCTGACATTTTAACTTTTATACGGCGTTTCATTAAAACAACTGGTAACATCCCTATCAATTTGATACAACTAGATTGTCATATAGTTATGAAAGAAGTGTTCTAATACTTATTTTTCTAAATTAAACAAAATTGTACATACTACATGTTCATCGTCAATTCCTATCCAAGTAGTTACCTCTCTCTCTCTATCTACCTATCCGTCGATGAAATGAAATGATAGCTGCATAGACTGGTTCACTGGAGTCCGGTACAAACCACTCGAGAAAAATCAAGAGGTAGTCTTCCATAAAAAAAATACTACTTGACATTTATTTCATTTTCTACAATAACTACTACACGACTATATTTATTTAGTCATCTGCAATAACTGCTGTGATCTTTTACTGGGAAATGGGCAAGATGTTAATTCTCCACCACCATGGGCTGCCCATAACCTTAGGCTAATCCCCAAAACACCTCTTGCTGGTCACACGTGTTAGGAAGAAGAATGATAGCTAATGTAAAAGAAGAGTGAGTGATAGTTGTGGAAGTTAAATCGAGCCCCTGATACACACAGCCAGGATAGTAAATAAATAAGGTGACACACTACAACATATAACATGTGAGTGAGTCACCTTTAAACAGACTACAAAATATAACATGTAAGTGAGTCACCTTTAAACAGAGTACAACATATAACATGTAAGTGAGTCACCTTTAAACAAACTACAACATATAACATGTGAGTCACCTTTAAACAAACTACAACATATAACATGTGAGTCACCTTTAAACAGACTACAACATATAACATGTGAGTCACCTTTAAACAGACTACACATATAACATGTAAGTGAGTCACCTTTAAACAGACTACAACATATAACATGTAAGTGAGTCACCTTTAAACAGACTACAACATATAACATGTAAGTGAGTCACCTTTAAACAAACTACAACATATAACATGTGAGTCACTTTTAAACAGATTACAACATATAACATGTAAGTGAGTCACCTTTAAACGAGTGGTCTACGTATCAACAATACATTTATTCAGCAAGAAATAGCATAAGACAGCATGGTTATACATATAATAAATAGTTCAATAGTTGCATTACACTTTATAATATTTAAGTTCATAATCACGACCATGTGGTGACATAAGAGAATGTTCGTTTTGAGTCCTGGGTACTGTAGTAGTTATTTAGTTTGTTCCTAACAGCGAACTATAAATGAGTTTATAAGAGAACACTGAGTGAATTGATTGAATCTTGACTGAAGCTGTGTGGTTGTTGACTTTATAATTACGTAACATAGGATCACCTGACATGTCATATAGGGTCAAAGTGAATGCCATTAGCAGACGTGCATGTGGTCCATTGAATTGGTCTTTGGCCCAGAGTTCAATGTGCTCTGGAGTTTGTGGTTCAATACTCTTCTAAGGCAACATCCAAGATAAAGTGGTTCCATTCTGGCATTCTTTCATGGCGTCAGCACTTGTTGAATCAGCATCTCAGATAAGGTGCCGATTGGCCAGTAAAATACACATGAGCTAAGAATTCATGGTCATCTTACATTTTAATATCATAAGCAAAATATAACAATATAAAATATATTTAATGTCAAAAGATAACATGAATTTAATATTAGTTAAGCAAGCAAAACTACATACCTTTGGCAGTAATATATAACAGAGGATGTTTCCTACTGCATTGATAACTGGTGATAAGGGTTAGAAATATGATTTTAACTTAATAAGGCCAGGAGCCAAAATACGTGTTGCCTCAATGGTCAGCTGCATTCGACTGACAATATACAAGTGAGTTTCTAGTAGATTTGTTCGCGTGGCTGAACTGTGCTTTGTTTGGTTAGTTTAGAGTGAGTGTCTGGAATATTCAGGTATGTTTTCAGCCAGGTGATAGGGTCAGCCTTTCTCGAAGGTAGGTTTGGTTGTGGTATATTTATATAGGAGGGCTGAGTGTGAGTTACATAAGCCATTATGTGACAACTACTTCTCGACTATATTTATTTTAGTCTTCTACAACAACTACCACTCGACTATATTTATTTTAGTCTTCTACAACAACTACTACTCGACTATATTTATTTTAGTCTTCTACAACAACTACTACTCGACTATACTTATTTTAGTCTTCTACAATAACTACTACTCCACTATACTTATTTTAGTCTTCTACAATAACTACTACTCCACTATACTTATTTTAGTCTTCTACAATAACTACTACTTCAATATACTTATTTTAGTCTTCTACAATAACTACTACTCCACTATACTTATTTTAGTCTTCTACAATAACTACTACTCCACTATACTTATTTTAGTCTTCTACAACAACTACTACTCCACTATACTTATTTTACTCTTCTACAATAACTAATAATCGACTATATTTATTTTATATTTTATTTTAAAACCTGCTACTTCACTATATATATTTGGTCTTCTACAATACCTACTAATTGATTATATTTATTTTAGTCTTCTACAATACCTACTAATTGACTATATTTATTTTAGTCTTATAAAATAACTACTAATTGACTCTATTTATTTTAGTCTTCTATAATAAATACTAATTAACTATATTTATTTTAGTCTTCTACAATTACTACTAATTAACTATATTTATTTTAGTCTTCTACAATTACTACTACTGTAATAATTGAACCCTTAGCATTTTAATCATGTGTGTGTGTGTGTGTGTGTGTGTGTGTGTGTGTGTGTGTGTGTGTGTGTGTGTGTGTGTGTGTGTGTGTGTGTTTGTGTGTGTGTGTGTGTGTGTGTGTGTGTGTGTGTGTGTGTCAGAGTAAATTTGCCTATCACTATTTCTAAACTTAAATGTTATATAAATTGTTAAATGTCAAAGTCACCCGACCCTGGGCACTTATTACGATATTTTTGTAAGTGTCAAGAGTTGGAGTAAACAACTCAGGTGGAGAATGTGATAGAATTTGCTGATGTAATCTGAACTGGTTTTAGCTGGATAAGTAGCTTTTATTATTCAATGGTTAAAATTTACAAGAATGAGACCGGACAATCGGCTGAGATCAAAGTTTATCGGTAGCCATTAAAAAGCACCATCACAAATGAACACCCCCCCAATCTTACCCCTCCCTAATCAATACTGACTCCTTATCTTCAGTACAGACATTAAGCCACACAAACAATTATTCTAGACCATACATCACAAATTTTAAAAAATGACCGTTCATCGACAGACAAGGGGGCAAGATATGGTACAAAACAAGACAGACGGTTACACAGTTACACACTCCCATATACAATTCACAAATGCACCCACAAATTAAATAGATTTCTAAGATGAAAAGTAAGTCAAGACTCCTAACTTTACCGAAAACATAACAAAGCTATTTTCAGATTTAGACTAAATTCAACAATTCTAACACACAAGATTTTACATACAAAGTATGTAATCACTGTAGAACAGAAAACACTATACAACACTTCCTATTGCAGTGCACTAAACAATGAGGAAAGAAAAACACCACAAATCACCACCCACTCTCCACACAATCACTACTTTATCCACAGCCAGAAAAATGAAATCCAAAAATGCTCTCGTGACATTGCTTACAGAAAAAAAAACACACTAAACATTCTCTAAATATTTTATTCAGTGACTTTAAAAATACCAATAAACTAACAGCAACCAATGCAATACAGTCGCTACCATCAATACAAGAAACTAACCACATTCACACGATCCATAACAAGTAGAATGCCCTCTTCAGAATAAGTTGAAAAGAAAAATTCCTCACCGGAACAAACCAAGACCAACAAAATCAAAAGATGAAAATTTTATTGCGGTTCTTTTGAGGAATGAAGTTTAGACGATTTGTCGACCAGTTTGGGAAGCGCTTTATCTGCCTACAAATGACAGACATGCTTACTTACACAAGCACCACCATGTGCAATATCCTGTTTATTTTGTCTCCCTTGTTTGCACAAAATGAGTTCATTTCGACCAGCGACAGAGGCCAAAGACGCCTGAGGACTTGAACCACGCCTAGACACGCTGCTCAGAACACGTTTTGCGAAGGTGGGGGATGAAACTTGAATGGGATTACACACGTACATATGCACGCATCCACCCACTACTCCCACCACACCACAAAAGCACCCGTGTTCACTATGCATAGTCGTCAACTTCGGCTTCTTTGGTAAAACCTGTTGTCTGGAAATATGAGAAACCTGTTCCCGGAGAGTGTGACAGATACCTTAAAAAACAGGTATGCAAAGACTTCCAAAGGCTGTTGTTATTTTCGATAAAGAAATGTTTAGTTGTAATAACAAACAACTGGGCTTAGCCATTTAGTTTTGGATACTTTTTCCGACTGACTTTTAAAAAATTCATCATTAACATTATACTAAACATTTCCAGAATCACAGACCTACTTCCAAATTATTTAGCTCTTTCTAGGCAAACGATCCACGGGAGTTAAGACAAGCTAGCAGTATCAAATCTCACGTTCATTCTAGAGAAGTGTTGTAACAAGCTAGCAGTATCAAATCTCATGTTCATTCTAGAGAAGTGTTGTAACAAACTAGCAGTATCAAATCTCACGTTCATTCTAGAGAAGTGTTGTAACAAGTTTTGTTTATAGACAGGTAAACATTTTTTGGAGAGTTGCTTGCTTGGTGTATATTATGAATGTGGGGAATGAGGTCTTAAATTGTAAAATCTGTACATAATAACCTACACTGGAATTTGTGTGGATGGTTTAATGCGTGACTGAAAAGAGGCTTTGCAATGAAATATATTGTATATCTGTTCCTTGTTTGAAAATGACTGGAGTACAGGGTCTGCCCCTTGTTTGAAAATGACTGGAGTACAGGGTCTGCCCCTTGTTTGAAAATGACTGGAGTACATGTACTGCCCCTTGTTTGAAAATGACTGGAGTACAGGGTCTGCCCCTTGTTTGAAAATGACTGGAGTACAGGGTCTGTCCCTTGTTTGAAAATGACTGCAAGAACTAACTTGCATAATCTATGATGGGATTGCACTTTCAAAGAGAAAATCGAATACCTGTTTAGGGGCGTTTTGTATCTCTGCTACATTGTGTAGTTTTCATTCTTTTTTTACTTTAATATTCTTTTTAAAATTTGCGTTCGTATAGTTTTGAAAAAGAAATTATATTCATGCAATTTGAATTCCGAAAATCTCTTAAATTAAATATCTGACTATAATCTTATGTATTGCAATAAATTATATCTGCATGTGCGTTTCCTAAATTTAAAATTGGGAAATTACAGGTAACGTCCCCCTAGATTGAGGACAATGGCACATATTACTCTAGTCTAAGCGCAAGTTATATATTTTAAAAGATTATGCAGTGCTACAACTGGGTTTTTTTGCATATCAATGGAAGTTGATTCACGGGCACCAGATATTATAATTTGTTTTCGTGAATAAATTGTAGATTAAGTCTAATACTTTAGAGATAGGGTACAAGGTATCTGAGGTGGGCACAGGCAAAACAGATTTCAAAAGGTATTAAAAATTATTCTGTAACGTCTGTAGCATGATTAATTGTAAACTCATGGCAATGACGTAAAGGTTAAAGATCAATCAAAGGAGCTACTGTATTTGATATCGTTAGATCTCCTTAAAGGCAAACTTTGCTGTATTGACGTAAAAGTGTATAACACACTAATGGCATATTTCTCTCATAATTTAATCTCATAATTTAATCTTAATTTTTAAAAATATAACTATACAACAGCAGCCTACAAAGTTAGTACAGCTTTTTGTGCATGTGTTTTTTTTGTTTGTGGTTGTTGTTGTTTTTTTGTATTTTTGTTTTTGGTGTGTGTGTGGGGAGGGGGGGATTTGAGCGAAAGCGGTTACACTAGAGTACACAAATGTACGTGCGTGAAGAATGAATGACACGTTTTCATAGAGTTCTTTCCCGTTTGGCATAAACGATGAACGTGCCCTTTCTGCCTTGCAGGCATGCGTCTGGTTGTTGTCAGTGCTCCTCAACGTTCCTGTGTTAATCATCTACCAAACGAAAACGCTGCCAAAGAGTGGAAATACCTACTGTTACAAAAATTACAACATCATCAATACCCCGGTCTACCATACCGTGACCTTTGTGCTGACCTATCTCTTGCCGCTCCTGTGCATGATAGTCATGTATGTTCGTGTGTCCTTCACCCTTTGGCTCAGCGATCCGAACGCTCTGCTCCTGCTTCCTAAAATCACGCGCCCCAGGTGAGTTGATGGAGCGAGGAATACCATTCCCTATTTTATTTTTAACAAGAACTTGAGATGTCAACGCGAAATTAACATCCCTCAAGATTTGAATGTGATCAATTGCTGCAGTTTGGGTGAAATATGATTAGACCGAAAGTGCAATTAAGAGTTCACCTTCACAAACAGTGCAAATAAAATGTTGAATCGAAAGAGCCTAAGGGGTCACTAGGACTCACTGTACATACATACAAGATAGACGTTCTACTGTCGCATATAATGTTCTGCTGGTAGAAACTTCTTAAGAAAGGAGAAGATAAATCCGTCTCTATATTTAGCTACCCCTATCCACCCAGTATCTCTCCAATATTCGTTTACCAATATGTGTAAGAAGGTGAATAAAATTAACAACAAATTTATTCAATCAACAATCAAATATACAACTGTGAATATAATCAAAAGAACGTTGACATTTACATCATTTCAGATTAAGTGGATCTAAACATCAAATTAAAAAAAGGCGCATCAATTAAGACAGCACTAAATTTCAGGAATATTTCATCTCTAAACTCCTTTCTTTCTCACACCACATTCTCAACTTACTAATCTACAACAATATTCATTAGCCTGATACACATGCAGCATACGAAATATAACATTGATCAAAATTCACAAGTATAATGTACAACGTAATCAAATTAGTGAACATAGAAATAATGGTTCAATTACATTAAGCGTACTCAAGTTCAAATCATACATCAATAGCAAACATGTATAAAATATTTCTAAGTCCATTCTTTCTTTATCAGTCCGTTAATTTACCATAAGCTAATGATCACCTATATGACCAGATTCAAGTTTCATCAAAAATCAAAATGATTAGCATATAGGACTTCTTCAACAAAGTAACTTTCAGTCCACTCCCGTTGGATGAATTTGTTCTGAACAGGTTTGAGACTGTCAGAAAAACTACTCATCCAGGTGGAACTGGTGAAATTACATCAGCAAGTTCTAGCATATTCTTTACCTGAGTTGTTTACTCCAACCCAAAAATATCATTATAAGCAGTGCCCAAGGTCGTGTCAGTTTGACATTTAACAATTTATATAACAATTACGTTTAGAAACAGGAATAGGCAAATTTACTCCGCCACACAACGTACTAACTTAACGAGCAAAAATGAAGCATAGCAAGCAAAGAAATATTATTTCAGTACATGCATAGAAAAAAAATACATGTTGGACAAATAAGCAAAATCCTACTCACCTACAAAATATGAATACATAAAAATACTGAAACGTTATTATACAAAATGAAAGATAAGGTTGGTCTATTGTTGTTACAAATTGAGATCAGCAGTTTGTACATTCTCTCATTGCATATTATGGGTGTATCAAAATGCTTCGTATTTTAGGCAGATTAAAAGTTAAAATTATTTGATGAAAACAAAAATGATCCAACTTTTCATTCTCTCTCTCTCTCTCTCTCTCTCTCTCTTTCTAGTTCGATGTAAACATTTAAATTTACTGACAAATGTTATTTTATTATTAGGCACTATCACAAAATGTGATAAATTTACTGGCAAATGCATTTTGATTAATATATCTGCATTGCCTTCTAAAAGAATACGATAAATTTACTGACAACTGTTATTTTATTCCTGTGTCTACATTGACTGCCAAAAGCCAATCACATTCCCAAAAGTTACAGAGTGGTGGGTCTGTAAAATCGGAACCGAGCGACTCGAACCTAAATTCTGCCAGGAAACGTACAGGTGAAAATACAACTGCAACCAGCACCTATGGCAGCAGCAAGACACGTACTTCCTCAGACGTGATAACTCTAAAAGACAACGACAGCAATAAGAGTAACAGTAATCATGGCGTCAACCTAGTACGACAAGAAGCAGGCGGAAATGACGATAAAAACTGTAGCAGTAAAGACATCGTCGGAAGCAGCATTGCCAGTGGTGAGAAATCTAAGGATTATTATTTATCTCTATATGTTAGACAATATTTGTTTTATTTTTTTTGTAATTTTGCTTTTGTTGATTTCATTCAGGGGTGGGGGTGATAGGCAATATGTTGCTTTCACGAGAATATATAATGTTGGGATTTTTAAAGATTTATTTGATCAGTAAGTCAAGATGGTTCTAGTTGTCATAAACACCCCTACTCACCACTTCAAGTTAACAACAAGCAAACGTTTGTGGATCTTATGTGCATTTAAGACAAAACCTGTATACTTATGCACCAATAATCATACATACAATGATGTGTTTTTCGGGCACTAGGCTGTATTACTTCATAACCTAAATATGTAATCACAGTGTACTAACTATATGATATGAATAACCTTCATTTTCCAGGATTAACTGAATTTAGGTGAACAAAATAATCTTTTTTTGTGATATTTTTGTTATATTTTCTTTAAAGAAATAATTTAATATAATGAAAATATTTTGTGTAATGCACAGTACATATAAACATGTTTTCATAATTCGGCTCCTTAGAAAAAAGAATCTGAGTCCTATGGTAATTGATTGATTAAGAAGGAAGTGGTTGAGACGAGAGAATCTGTGCTAAATGATAGCTGATTGACGAAGAAGGAAATATGTGTTAAAAATGTGACTTTTATTAATGTCATATGATAACTAATTGGCTAATTATTCGTGTGAAATAGGAACTAGTGCCATATGATAATTAATTGGCTAATTAGGAACTAGGAATTAATGCTGCATGATAACTGACTAAGAAAGAAATTGATGTGATCTAGGAATTAATACTGCATGATAACTGACTAAGAAAAAAATTGGTGTGAACTAGGAATTAATGCTGCATGATAGCTGACTAAGAAAGAAATTGTGTGAATTAATGCCATATAATAACTGACTAAGAAGGAAACAGATTTAAGAAAGGAATCTACATATAAGCATCATAATTTACAATTTGTAGAAATAATAATCCACTCACATAATACATCTCTTTAAAAATGCAGGTATAACATATCAATAGCAAAAATGCATGAAATATTTCAAAGTTCATTCTCTCTCAAAAAGTCAATTGCCACCTTTCATAACTGGACTTCTTGCCACTCCAAATTCAAAGTGATTAGACAATAGAATTCTTTAAAGTAGGTAAACTTTTGATATCAGCCCATTGGCTGGTCTCGTTCTAATAAATCTGAACCATTGGATAATAAATCTATTCATCCACCTAAAACCTGTTTAGATTACATCAGCAAGTCTAGCAAATTCTTTACCTGAGTTGTTTACTTCCAACTCTGACGTTTGAAAATATCAGCATAAGCAATGCCCAAGGTCGGATCACTTTGACATTTCAAATTTAGATAACAATCAAGTCTAGAAATAGAGATAGGCGAATTTATGTAACAATCAAGTCTAGAAATAGAGATAGACAAATTTACTCTGCCACACTCCTATATCATCCTCATCAAAAGTTTCGGATTAGGAAAAGGCCGGCAACACTTTGAAATCATCACCCACTCTCTTACCGATAAGGATTTACAGCGTTGTTGTACATGTTTTTAATTAACAAATTCGCAAAGATGTTATTCTAAATACTTGTATAAAAATATCAGTTTGTACTGATTTAACTTATTTTCACTGTTGTTTACATAAATTCAGTCTATATAGGCCATTTTCAGTCGAGATCAATCAATATATTTCGTATTACGGTAATTTTGTCGTTATCGTAATAGCAGAGGGTGTAACAGAGCGAGTATGTGTCTATATGTGTTGGTGTGGGTGTAACAGAGTATGTCTCTATATGTGTTGGTGTGGGTGTAACAGAGTATGTGTCTATATGAGTTGGGGGGGTGTAACAGAGTATGTCTCTATATGAGTTGGTGTGTGTGTAACAGAGCGAGTATGTGTCTATATGTGTTGGTGTGGGTGTAACAGAGTATTGTCTATATGTGTTGGTGTGGGTGTAACAGAGTATGTGTCTATATGTGTTGGGGGGTATGTAACAGAGTATGTCTCTATATGAGTTGGAGTGTGTGTAACAGAGTATGTCTCTATATGTGTTGGTGTGGGTGAGTAGATGGGTGCCAGTGACTGATCACTTAGCTTGATCAGAAATTACGAAAATCTCAAAAGCGTTTTCATCCACTGATTGATAACCTTTTCGACTCACTTAAATGTTCGGGTAATATCTATGCAGTAAAAATATACTTTTCTATGCACGAAAATTGCACTTTTTGTTCAATCATTAAGAAACATTGTTGTCTCTAGGATCTCTTTGTGAATCAGGTGTTTGTGACCTCCCTATTTCACGGCACTCTGCCACTAGGGTTTCTTTGTGACACTGGTTTGTGATGTGTTACAAAACACTTGGGCATCCTTATTTAACGGCACTCCAAGGGCAGTTTAACTGACTTGCATTTTTAAAACAAACAACACCTTTACATCTTATCACTGTCTTCCAGGTTCTGACTCAGCCCGGCGTCACAGTCGAAACAGCCATGCTAGTTGCACCAGTAGCATCAGCTTTAGTTCTGCGTCCGGGTGCACTTCCAGTACTATCGTCGATGAGCCTATTTTGGACCTCAACCACCACAGCAACCACAACTTTAACCAGGACATTTCAGAACAGCTGCATAACACTGACCGTCCAGTTGTCACCAGCAGTCACATTCCAGGCAGCCATAACACGAACCTGGCAGCAATTGCATGTACCCGCTTTTTGCCACCCGGGATAATTGCCCCACTCAATACGTGTAATTCTTCGTTGTCGGATGACGTTTGTACCTCGGCTACGGCGACGGCATCACCGCTGTTGCCGCCGACAAATGCGGGGGACGGCGTCTACGTGTTGAGGAAAGGCACTTCGCCCAAAGCGTCGTGTCGTTACCGAGCGACGTCACAGAGTGTGCTGAGTTCGCGGCGAAAGGTGATTCGGCTTCTGATTGTTGTTCTCATTGTGTTCGCATTGACTGTGTTGCCTCGTCATGTCCGCATTCTTTTAAGGGTCTGGGCTCCACACATCTCCTTTTTCGTCACGGGCTTCAGCAAATACGTCATGCAGGTAAGTGAACAGAGCTTCTACACAAAGTTCCGTATCTTGTTCATCTGTCGTCTTTTCTCACGTGTGAGATAACATTGACCTACTTAATAATAATACTTTATAAAAAGAAGACTTAATAAAGTTCCAAATCTTATAATGCTCTACGCGCTGGATAATAATTACACATCAAATGACTAGGCGTTTATAGAAAAAGACTAAACAAATATGTAAGAAAACAAAACAAAATAAATCCACATGCAAAATGACAAAATGTAGCCTTTAAACTAGGTCATGGTTAAAATATCAGCTGTGATCTAGATCAAGATTAAATTACATAACATAGCCCTAGTTCATATGTAAATTATTTTTTATTTAATTCTGTTTTGCTAACAATGGCCTTGTTCAGATGCTATGTAAATAAATTTTGAAGTATTTCACAGTTCTTATCTTAACCATGATTTACTTCAGATACTGTATAAGTTATTCTTTATCTTTATCCAGTGTTCTTCATCATGACCGAGTTCAGATCCTATATAAGCTAATCTTGAACTAATTTACGGTTATTTTGTTAACCATGACTGAGTTCAGATGCTATATAAGTGAGTTTAAAATTAAAATTTTGTCATTGTTTGTACAAACTGTACATTTGTAAATTCATTTTATTTGTTACTCTTTTCGTAAGTACAGTTGTTTGTTAATAAATTTATTTCGCATTGAATTTATTTTGCAGCAGTGAAACCATGACTTTTCTTAAGACTGCTAGCCCTACCCTATGCCATAAGTCAATTTCTTCTCTTAAAATACTGCTTTCTTATCATAGAAATAAATAAAAGTATATTTATTATAAATTGGCTTAGTTCAAACTATATCATATTGCAATAACTTTTTAAATAAATGACTGTTTTGCATTTCCTTCAATCTGCTGTTACCCCTAGACCCAGGACTGTCATTATCCAAATGAATTATAATCTAATGATGTTACCCCTAGACCCAGGACTGTCATTATCAAAATGAATTATAATTAATCTAATGATGTTGGAATGTGGGTATGCTCTTGTAAGAGTGTCATGATATGACGATTTAAACTTTGGATCTACCCTCACCCACAAATAAAACAATACATTACATTTAATAAACAAAGCATAGCCGTGAGACATTCAACAACAAAAATAATAATGGCGGAAACTAACTTTCCTAATCTCTCTGCAATGGACACCATTAAAATGTATGCCCTATTAGTGTCCATAGTATTGGTTGAATAATACAAAATATTTATTATAATTGCAACTTCACACTTTCTAGAGTCCATATTCATATGCTAATGTTCCAAGATAACAAATAAATTCATTAAGAATGTCGGGTAGTGGAAAAATAAGTAACAAAATATGGTACAGTATCTAGGGTATGACATCATTTAGAGCGGCAGATCAGCAATGTTCCTCTTAAATGTGCAGAAACAGTGAAGACCTGGTACTCAGAGAATACTATTTACTGTTTTTAGCACTTTTCTCAAGGCCAGTATTGTATACAAGCATCATAAAGGGACATCACGGGTGTTCATCGCCGTTGGATGATGTAGACTGTAGAGCAGGGACGGGCAACATACGGCCCGCTGACTGTTTCTGGCCGTACATAGTAATGTGGCCCGCGTCCACATCCCCGCCCCCCCCCCCCCCCCCCCCGCAATCTCCCACTATCTTACTGCGTCGCATTTAATAGTGACTGTTAGTTATTCTTTGATTGTTTTCGGTTAGATTTAGAATTTACAATAAAATTTTTATCACGGATTTTGCCAAGAAACATAAAGTTGACAGCCAGTGTAGCCATTTAACAAAGATTGGATACCTAAATACTTTTTCACAGAAGTGCAAGAAAGCAAGCGGTATGTTTGATGTGCAGTGAAAGTGTTGCAATGTTGAAAGAGTACAACATTAGCGCCATGGTAATGTGGCCCCATCCACATCCTACTGCAATCTCCCACTACTTTCTTACTGTGTCACAGTGTTACATGCCAGTATTTATTTAAAGACCCTGTTCCAGAATTAAGATTTAGATTAATTAAATTCCAGGATTAGATTAATTAAATCTCCTCATTTATTCTGAAACAGACTGGCTGCCCAGATCTATCCTTCAGTCTGACTAAATTTAATCTCGTAGTAAGACACGAAATTTAGAGACAGATAAACCGTGTGACAATTACATGGACTGGGACACATTAATCAATTACGACTAATATACTTGCATACATCACACTCTTAATGCTCGCCCCCACCCAGCCCTAATTTGGTCTTTCTCGCAAATGATTTAGTCGACTACATAATTGATCAACAAATATTAGATTTAATAAAAGATTTACAAATAACAAAAATTGAATCAAATACTCGGTCTAACAAGACTATGTATTATCAGCTCTGCAATAGTTTCAATGTCAATTACGGATTAGTGATTCCAGTTTATTGTCATTACTCAACTTGCAACTTCCCACTGCTATGACAACACTTTATCATCAGCTATGGCAACACTCGCACCCAACTAGCATGAGTTGTGGCTTCAGCCACGATCCATAACATCAGTGCCCGATCCTCACATCAAGTTCAGCAGAACTTAAACGGACCAGTCCCAGACTCCTCTAGAAATCTCAGGACTCAGAGATTATGAAATCTCAAACCCAACGATACAAACTCGAACCCGCTCTGAAAATACAATAATTCTTATGAGCGACAGTTCCTACTGATTCGCAATCTACACAAGTGGCTTTTGATAATAGCGTAGCTTGTTTTACAAATGACCGTTCTGTATCTTCACATTCAATAGTTTAAACATAATAATGAAGATACAGTTCACATCACGCTCATGCGTGTTACAATTAAAATGCAGCAATACACACGCGTGAGAATTTAAATCGTTCCAAAGAAAACATTTAGATTTTACAATGAAAGTGAATATGAAATAAAATCACGCAATTACGCGTTACAAGTATAAACGCAGTTATACACATTGTTTACATCGAAAGGATCTTTACATAAAAGAATCCTATGAACGTGCACAAACGTTCTTTAGTTACAATTCCGTCAATCTAGCATTATAAACCATTGTCTCACAATTCGACAATTAACGTAAAGAATGTAATGTTTCTAGCTTAACCGTACCGTTATCAAGCCACATGTCTAGAGAAGGTTGCAGTAAAGATATAATTTCTACATTAACAATTTCGCACATTCACACAATGATAACTTAAATAAAATGTAAGTAGTAATTTAAGAAATCGATGTGTTTACTTTGCTCAATACACGCTGGTTATCGGCACAACGGGTTCGGCTTATCGACTGATTGGTTGATTGACCTGCATAATCGACGCCGCTGAATAACGTTCATGCGGTTTTCCTCGCAGCAATGCCGATTAACTTTCATACCTGGTTTATAAAGACTTGTGGATTCGGACAGAGAACCGTCATGTATGCACGTAGTGGTCCAGCTGTGCGTGTAGTGGCCGTAGAAAGGGTCAGCCACGCCGCACTGACACGGTCGTAAACCACGGACCCTAAAAGTGCCAGCTATCGGAGACTGGCGAGTCCGAGGAAGTTACGTATAATTTGCCCCGACCCTATTACACACAGTAATAGTGACTGTTAGTTATTCTTTGGTTGTTTTCGGTTAGATTTAGAATTTTTATCATGGATTTTGCCAAGAAACGTAAAGTTGACAGCGAGTGTCGTGCATTTAACAAAGAATGGATGCCTAAGTACTTTTTCACAGAAGTCGGCAAGAAAGCAGTATGTTTGCTGTGCAGTGAAAGTGTTGCCGTGTTGAAAGAGTACAACATTAGCCGCCATTATGCGACGAAACATGCAGGCTATGGCAGTACTTTATCAGCAGCGGAACGGCAAACAAAAGCAACAGAACTGGACAGAAAACTTGTAAAGCAGCAGAATTTATTCGGAAAAGCCAAAGTAGCCCAGAAAGCTGCTACTCATGCCAGCTTTGTGGTCGCACACAACATTGCTAAGCACAGCAAATCGTTCTGTGATGGTGAATTTGTCAAAAAGTGCATGCTCGATGTAGCTGATCAAGTCTGTCCAGAACAAAGAAAGAAGTTTGAAGAAGTCAGTTTGTCGAGAAGAACTGTGGCTCGCCGCATTGAAGCAATTGGTGAAGACCTGACATCACAACTAAAAAGGCGTGTACCTTCATTTCAGCTGTTTTCCCTGGCATTGGATGAAAGCACTGACATCGATGACACTGCACAGTTGCTCATCTTTGTACGAGGCATTTCAGAAAACTTTGAAATCACAGAAGAATTGCTGTCAATGGAATCAATGAAAGACACTACTACCGGGGAAGATATTTTCGAATGTGTGGAAAATGCCTTGCACACAATGCAATTACCATGGCAGAAAATGGTAAGTGTTACTACGGATGGTTCTCCATCTTTGACAGGAAAGAAAGTTGGTCTACTGAAGAGAATGGGTGACCGTGTTGCAGAGGTCGATTGCACCAGGGAATTGATATTTCTACATTGCATAATACACCAGGAAGTGCTGTGTAAAAGTGTGCTTGACATGAAACATGTTGTGGATCCAGTTGTGAAAATTGTTAATTTCATCAGGGCGAGAGGTCTAAATCACAGACAGTTTATCACACTTCTGGAAGATTGCGGTTCTGATCACAGTGATGTTTTGTATCATACCGCTGTACGCTGGTTGAGTTTGGCATCTGAGACGTGTCTGGGACCTGAAAACAGAAATCTTACTGTTTTTGGAGATGAAAGGGAAAGATACAGAATATCCTCAACTCAGAAAATCAGAATGGCTCTCAGATCTGGCGTTTGCAGTTGATCTCTTTGAACATATGAATGAATTGAACACCAGACTTCAAGGGAAGGGCACTTTTGCTCACGAAATGTACTCAACAGTGAAGGCATTCAAGGTGAAGCTAAAACTGTTTTCTCGCCAGCTCAGTCAGAATATCACAACACACTTTCCAACATTCGAAACTATGGCACCCCAGATGATGTCAACTGAGAAGTACACCAGTATGATATCTGCACTAGACAATGAATTTGCTCGTCGTTTTGCGGACTTCCAGAAACTTGCTGCTGAGTTTGATATCTTGTCATCACCGTTTACAACTGACTTTGAAAAGGCGCCGGATGCTCTACAGCTGGAACTGATTGATCTGCAGTGTGATTCTACCCTGAAAGAGAAATTCCAATCTGAAAGCATTGACAAATTTTATGCGTCACTGAATGAATCCAAGTTTGCCAACCTGAGAAAGATGGCCATGAAACTACTTGTTCTGTTCGGGTCTACATACATTTGTGAACAAACATTTTCGACCATGAACATTAACAAGACAAAGCTGCGTTCCAATCTAACTGATGTTCACGTGCAGTCTTTACTGAGAATTTCTACGTCCGACATGCAGCCAGAGTTCAAACAACTTGTTGAAAACTTTGATCGACCACAGATGTCTCATTGACTTCAGCAGCTATTGAGGTACATTACGTTAAATTCATTATATACTGTTTTTGGTCTCTATGCTTTAATGTTTACAAGTTTAAAGTTTACATTAAATACGATTAAGGTATTGATTTAGTAATCCGGCCCGCCAAGGACTTCATTTTCCCATATCCGGCCCGCCGACTGAAGAAGTTGCCCACCCCTGCTGTAGAGGATTATGTTAATGCCCACCTTCGAATCAGGAACTGGATACCTCACAAGGCAGATATACTGAGTCTCCATAAAATCAGTGTTAGTCAGCACTAGAATAGGCAGATATACTGAGTCTCCATAAAATCAGTGTTAGTCAGCACTAGAATAGGCAGAAATACTCTCTCCAAAACATCAGTGTTAGTCAGCACTAGAATAGGCAGATATACTCTCCAAAACATCAGTGTTGGTCAGCACTAGAGTAGGCAGATATACTCTCTCCAAAACATCAGTGTTAGTCAGCACTAGAATAGGCAGAAATACTCTCTCCAAAACATCAGTGTTAGTCAGCACTAGAATAGGCAGATATACTCTCCAAAACATCAGTGTGACATCATCTTTACATAAGTCTTTACCTAGCATTGGAGTCCGATAACTGATATCCACGTCTTGGTCTTAATGTTACTTAGTGCTGCTTGAATGACCAGTTATCTGATATCCCCAGTCAATAATCTTAGCCTAATTTAAGTACAGTTACATGGCAGTAAATAATTTTAGCCTAATTTAAGTACAGTTAAGTACAGTTAAATGGCAGTCAATAATATTAGCTAATTTAAGTACAGTTAAGTGACAGTCTATACTTTTAGCCTAATTTAAGTACAGTTTTATGGCAGTCAGCAATTTTAGCCTAATTTAAGTACAGTTAAGTGGCAGTCAATAACCTTAGACTAATTTAAATACAGTTTAGTGGCAGTCAATAATCTTAGCCTAATTTAAGTACAATTACAAGACAGTCAGTAACCTTAGCCTAATTTAAGTACAGTTACATGACATCTTAGCTTAATTTAAGTACAGTTACACGACAGTCAGTAATCATATCCTAAGTACAGTTAACTGGCAGTCAGTAGCATTTGCATTTAGCATCAGCAGTTTACATTGCATTAAATTGTTCACATTAGCCTCTTGTAAGTAGTTAACATCATATTCAGTAGTCAGTAGCATCAAAAAGAAGACGTTTTTCTACTTCAGACAACTTCAGCCAATACCATTTTAAATTACGAATGTGAGATGAAAACATCCTTGATATTAATATTTAAAACCTAAACAGTAACTGATTAGTGTGGACATTAAGAATTGCAGAGTGGGTTTGAACCACCACTCCCCTACTTCAAATGTTTAAATATATCTGATGAAGTATCCCTTAGACTTTACGGGCTTCCTGTCATATTAACACCATTTTCTGCTTAACCAGAAACCGGTTCAGAGCAGGAAGTTACACTTGTTGCCATTTTTCAGTTATAGATCATCCTGATTACAATACTATGTTATCAGTCATTGTGAACACTATAGTGTGCCACGTGGTGGGTCTCGTTTGACTGCTCAATGTCTCTCTCTCTCTCTCTCTCTCTCTCTCTCTCTCTCTCTCTCTCTCTCTCTCTCTCTCTCTCTCTCTCTCTCGAGGAGTGGGCAGCAAATGACATGTGCATTAATACGTCGTCTTTTAGATTTTACAAAAGACACAAGACAGACACCATTGATGGTTGTGTGAGGCCCAAATGTATTTTGTCATGCAAAAGAATGTTTTATTAGCTGGGCGCGTAAGTGTGCAAATATGATTGTAATGAGTATTAGATAAACAGATGAATGAAACGTAACAATACAAATACGAACTCTATTGCCCCTCTCAAAAACTGTGAATAACGAGTGTTTTTGAAAGTGTGAATTAGGTTTAATAACCTAATGGGGAGTCTCTCTCATTCAGTGGTTAAATCAATCATACTCCTTTCCAATGTCATACACTCTAGGGAAGGGGGGGATGAAAATGATGAAATTCAAAAAAGTGAAAATAAAAGTAAATACAAAATTCTTATGAGGTAAATCACACCGCTAACGTGAAACAATTCACACAAAAAAACGTGGATCTACCACCGTATTCTAGTTCTATTACATTTATAATGATAATTCACACACAAAAACGTGGATCTACCACCGTATTCTAGTTCTATTACATTTATAATGATAATTCACACACAAAAACGTGGATCTACCACCGTATTCTAGTTCTATTACATTTATAATGATAATTCACACACAAAAACGTGGATCTACCACCGTATTCTAGTTGTATTACATTTATAATGATAATGATCCTGGTAAGAATAGGATTAAATGTTCTTATTCTTAAATCCTGTATTGACAGTGGTAAGAATAAATGTTCTTATTCTTAAATCTTCTACAATGTGTGCTTTTGCCTTTATAACTACTCACTTATACTGTGAATGTTCTAAGAGGAGTGATATAGGGCGTAGCGTCGCTTGCAACAATGGTTAGAAGAAGGATTACACAAATCATAGCATTGCTCACAATGATGATTTGATTGGGTCGTTGTCTTAGGTCCCCACTAATGGGCTAGACCTAGCAGTTTTGGGCTGATGCCAACAGTGGTAACTGTTGCTGATTTCTCTGGTCTCCATGTATGATGTCTGGACCTTAGGACGTTTAGCGTTATCATGTACTTTTGCCGAGTGATGGCTAGCTCTTTGCCCTGTATTGTTAATTCAGCCTTGAACCCCAGATCCTACTCCCTTATATCCAACAATGTCCTCTTTTACTTTTTCATTACAAATGTTTGTGTTCTTAAACGCAGCCTTGGACCCCGGATCTATTGCCTCATGTCCGACCACTTTCTCTTTTCTTTTTCGTTAGAAGTGTTTATGTTCCTGAGCTGAAACTTTCAGCCGTATATTCTTACTATATCATGTCCGATAATTATCTCATACTCTTTTTTTATAGGTGTTTATAATCCTGAACTAGGCTTTACAGCACGTACTCTTACTGTTTCATGTCCGATAATTTTCTCATTACTCTTTTGTTACAGGTCTTTATGTTCCTGAACTCAGCCTTGAACCCTGTTCTCTACTGCCTTATGTCCGATAATTTCCGACAGAGCACCAAGAAAGTGTTGTGTGGTTACAAGATTAGCCGCACGAGGCTTATTGCTGCATCCCATACAACACAGAAGAGAACCAGTAAAGAAACTAGTCAACTGATTGCAACACAGCGAGATATGTATTGACCATTCAGACCAACAAGCACAAAACTGGTCAACCGAATCCAACATAGCGAGATATGTATTGACCATTCAGACCAACAAGCACAAAACTGGTCAACCGAATCCAACACAGCGAAATATGTATTGACCATTCAGACCAACAAGCACAAAACTGGTCAACCGAATCCAACACAGCGAGATACACATTGACCTTTCAAATCAAAACATAAAAATGCCCAAGTTTACTGCACTATAGTATATCCTAACTCTTCACATTCCATAAAAATTTAAAACTTAAGCTCAAGATTGTGTGCCCACCAAAGAAAGAATTGTTGCTGTAATTTTCATGTTATAATTTAGAGCCAACCAAGTGGCATCACTTTACATGACAAATGTATAATATTTGTTAGGTGTCAAAGTATTAGAATAAAGATCGCTTTACATGACAAATGTATAATATTTGTTAGGGTCAAAGTATTACAATAAAGAGTGGGAAGATGATTGGATACAGTGAGAAAGAACAAGAAAACGAATGGAAAGAGAGAAAAATAGTTTAGAGTATCGTTTGGTAGACAAGAGTGTTCTACTCTTAGCTGATTAATGTCTTGAAAGAATTCATGAATAATAAAATCGTATAAGGAAATGAGACTGCATTAACATGCGAACCTCCCACCCTGGGGGTATCACTTATTAAAAACTTTCAAAAACGATATGTGGCATTGTTCTCTGGTATCACTACTTGTTCCGCTTGATAATATATCAATATCCTTATTTAGTCTTCAGATTTAATTTATTTTCCAGCACTAATGTCAACAACAAAATCAAGCAGCGCTTTTTGGCGCTCTCACAATCTTGGTTGGCCTAGTGGTTACACCGGTCCTGAATAAAACCTAGT
Source organism: Sinotaia quadrata (assembly GCA_028829895.1). Classification (NCBI taxonomy): domain Eukaryota; kingdom Metazoa; phylum Mollusca; class Gastropoda; order Architaenioglossa; family Viviparidae; genus Sinotaia; species Sinotaia quadrata. Next base: position 90,312,951 of record CM054178.1, read on the forward strand.
TGTTATCTCTACATGCCCGAGTTTTACTGACACCGTCATTCCTAGATCTACAATGTTTGTGTTTCACTGACACCGTCATTCCTAGATCCACAGTGTCTGTGTTGTACCATGTTCATCAGCGAAACACTGGAGTGCTCAGTCCAAAGACAATCTTGTGTTAATCACTTTCTTTGATAAAGAAGTGAATTGCCTCATTATAAGGAAAACGTTTTCAAAGTGACATCTTCAGCATGTGTTTGCGGTGAATGGAAAACCAGCAGCTCAAAACAAACAAGCAATATCTAGAAAACTAGCCTCTCTCTTTTGCAGCTCATAATAAACAAATAATATCTAGAAACCATCCTCTCTCTTTTGCAGCTCAAAAACAAATAAGTAATATCTAGAAAATCAGCCCCTCTCCCTGTTGCAGCTCAAAACAAAAATTCGATATATAGAAAACCAGCCCTTCTCCCTGTTGCATCTCAAAGCAAATATGTAATATCTAGAAAACCAGCCTCTCCCTGTTGCAACTCAAAACAAAAATGCAATAACCAGAAAAACCAGCCCCTCTCTGTTTGTTGGCAGCTCAAAACAAAAATGCAATATCTAGAAAACCAGCCTCTCCCTCTTGCAACTCAAAACAAAAGTGCAATATCTAGAAAACTAGCCTCTCCCTGTTGCACTCAGAACAATAATGTTTGGTCTGTATCTCCCTTTGAGCGGGTCTCCAGTTGAAGCATTAAGCCATTGTGGACTTTGTTACGTTTCCAGTATTTATTTAAAGACCCTGCTTAGGAAATTATAGAACTTTAATTTACTATTTAAATTAATTCTCTCTCGTTTAACCTAAACAGACTGGTTGCTCAAATCATCATTCGACTAAATTAAAAATGCATCTTTGTAGTCTAGATCACAGATTTACGAAACTGATAATTTGCGTACATTAGCTAGATTGGAAATCGTTAAAAACTCTCTTAGATTCATATGCATTCATTACGTCATTCGTTTAGCTCAGACAGCCCCCATCCAATCCCATTTGGTCTATATGCATACAATTTACTACAAAAGAGGTTCTTAACAAAATGAAATAGATTTAATAAGTTTAACAATTAACAGCAACGATTAATTACGACACGACGTCTTAATTCTACACAGCGTTGTTCTCTCATTTTACCGTCTTTGTTAAAAGTCTTAACGAGAATTCTCTTTTGTTTAACGAGAATTGGTTTGCCGAATAGTCACTTGATTCTGGACCCTAGTAGATATACTTAACTACACTCTTGGTCGCACGTGGGGTTCAACTGGTTAGAACTGGTCCACATCCTTTGGCTCATCGTCAGTACCGCATAGCATAACAGTCAATGTCCACTCAATTACTGCATCGCTAATGTACTTGCGACGATCGTTAACCGTAGTTAACACGAGGTACTTCTGCATAGTTCACGTATGGGTCATGAAGACACCCGAGTCGGTGTACGACTCAAGAAGTACGAAGGTAGAGAGGGATAACATAAGAAGAACCCGGCTGAAACAAAGGATTTGGGCTCTGTAACTATTTGCGTCTATATTCGCAAACCCAAGCACATGTTTCTTTGTTTAAGGTTCTGAATTTAGAATCTTTGACTATCGTGTCGTTTACAATTCAAATATAGTTATATTTAAATATACATTGTGGTTCACGTGTGTGTTACATATAACGTTACACGAACGTATGAATTCTCAAATATTTACAGCATTAAAAATTGGAATTCACACAAAGGATTAATTCAAAATGAAGCATGAATGCTTTACAATTTTACACGAAAAATTATATGCAAGAACAATTTGAATTACAAAGAAGAATTCACCACGTGCACAGACATACTGGCGGCACTAGGGAATTTACGATTTATATAAATTAAAGATAAGAAAAGGTTACAATAATTTATATACAATAACTTTTAGATTTGTCCCTTTACATCGAAACACGTGCTTTGGCTAAAATAGCGCTAAGCTGCACAAAATACATACATCAATTCAATTACAAAATACAATCAACAAATGCAATAGATACTGTAAGAAGTAGACGTGTTATTGTTACCTCTTCAAAGTAGATTTTACTGCTCTAGCGCGGGTTCATCTTCGACTCTCTTACGACTCTGGTGTGGCGGCGGGACGGAGCTAATGTTAAAGCTGCCTGGTGTGTCTGCCGGTCTGGAAGTGAGTGAGAATTTTGGCGCGTTACGATCGTATTTTAGGAAACTGCATTGAACGCATCACGTGACCGCTCACGTGGTATGTTTGATCTCGAAGGTGCTGGACACTGGCCTAAAGTTATGCAACAATCCGACCTTGCTAGAAACTTCTAGATACTGATGTATCACGGGTGAATTTCAACAAAGGTCCGTTCAAAAATTTAATTTTGAAACGAGCAATTGGGTCACGAGGTCATGACACAGAATTTGTCACACATCGTCACAGACTTATAATTTTGACTTCGATAACTCCGTATTCTCGAGCCCGGCCGCAGCATCTGCCTGCCTCCATAGCACCTCTCGCCTTGTCACACTAGATGCTGGAGAAACAGTCTCCACGACAACGCTCTTCCATCATCGGGTTGGCTGTTGGAGTAGCTTTTGCACTAGAGATCATTATCATGTCGATGTTTCCGGCCAGACGAGACAGATTTCTAAAAACTATTTTTTTAAAATATTGTTTGAACACAGAGTGGGAAATGTCGAAATGCTGTTCTGACGTTTTAGTATTTGATGTCTGTAAGTGTGTATTAGAAAAGTTTACTTAAGGAAGTGGACAAAATACACTGCAGATACGAAAGAATTCTTGATAGAAAATCTTGATACGAAGGACACCAATGTGGACCACACACACACACACACACACACACAGCATGTACTCGACAGTCAAACGGATTTGCGTGTAAAGTGATAACAAAATTAGTCAACATATCAGTTTATTCATGCTGTGACAGCAACGAAATACACTTAAAGAACTTGACTAGTAGTCAAAATTATTATCTTATTTTCACATTTCTCCTACCAATTTTACGTTTGTTTAGAATAATATCTTTGCAACAGTACTTACAGGAATTTACGAAAAGGGAGAAAGTAAAAAATCGCATTAAATTTTCATACGCTTTGACAGCGTAAATGTACTGTTTTATAAGTCTGTTGAGAGTTTTTTTTAAATGCTATGGGCACATTTCACTCGAAAAACTATTGTGCGAATGGATTTTTTTTTTGCTTCACATACGGCTTTTCCTCTTTAGACTTGATACAGCTGATCCCAAGTGCAATCATTGCTCAGTATTTTGGAATATTTCTATTTTGTTTTCTCTTTGCAAAAATGAATTATCCCGATAAAAGTTTTAACACTTACTGACGACACACATTTTGGATCTTAGAATGCCACATATTTTCAATCTATTTATTTTTTAAATATGCTCAAGCATTACTTTTCGGTCAAGAAAAAACGTTTATAATCAAATACTTCTGATTTCGTCACATATCAGATGTCTTTTTCGGTAAAATTAAAAAAATATTGCGCAACTTTCGTTTCAAGAAAAAGCAAATTTATTTTTTTATTTTTTTAAAAGTTATTTCGTGCCTATTTTAGATGCCTTATAAATAATTGCATTCTTTGCAAATCTGGTTCTGTTAACATATCAGGAAGTATGGATGTTAAATATGCTTGAAGAAGGAGATAGTGGTGTTGTTCGCTTTTGTTGTTGATGAGGAGATTCATTGATTCATTTCATCAAACTGTCCGCGATAGTTAATTTTGCTAGGGATAGTGTATAGTGTGCGTAGTCTATAGTACATGATTGCGTGTCAAGAAAATGTCATCTGTAAAAGAAATGACGGCTTTCGAGGTAGTAGACACTACACTTCCTTACTACTCTACCCTAGGTTTGAAGGTCTTGAAGCAGTAGTGACACACCCACCACAAAGCAGTGAAGTGCGGATATCCAGCGACCAGTGTTTAGTCCATGGAGAACCATTTTCATATTGGCTGAGGTTCACATCCCATTTTCGTGCGTCATGTAAACTGTCTGTTGTAAATAATCAATAAATAAGGAAGACATTTTTTTCTAAATTTATATTTTATCATTTCTTTTTACAATTTTTTCTTCCATACTCCTAGCTTTGGTAAACTGCGTTGGTGGACGAGAATAAAAAAGTGTAGAGTCACCATTAAGACTAAATGACATTAGGGCGGAAAGAAGTACATGAGAGTTATGGCTGTGATGATTCAAGTTAATCAGATTCTGAGACTGGAAGACAGGCAGTTATACACCAGGTAGAAAAGGTAGCCGATGGAGGGAGGGAATGAGATCGACAATTCAAGATTGAATAACTGTCGTATTGCTATACCAGTACTATCAGAGGGGTGCGCTTTGTTCTGCTCTACGCCTTTTGTGTGCTACACGTCTGCAGAGTTTGTTTGCCTTTATTTGGTGCTAAAGTATATAGTACTTTCGTACGGCCGACACTGCCTTCAAACGATGATTTATAACAAAAATAGAAACGTGTGACTAAATTGCTTTGTGATGTTTTTATCTAGATGAAGTTCAGCTATACTGCAACATTTGTATGTATTACTAAACGAAGAGGCCAGAAGCAATATTCGATTTTACACGAGGGAATGGTAAATTTCATGACGTCCCATTATCGAATAAATAGTTTCTTGAATGAACACACACACGCAAACACAGTAATATTGTAAATGTTGTATATGATTCTTGAATGCAACTTTCTCTTGATGGTTTTTTTTCATATTGACTGGCAATGCTTTGTGGTATACTAGAAGCCTGTTTTAATATTGTGTCTAACAAGCCTGTTTTAAATATGTCTTACAAGACTGTTTTAATATTGTGTTTAACAAATATAATGTAATACTACTTCTTAAAAGCTTGTTTTAATATTGTTTTACAAACCTGTTTCAATATTGTACCTAATAAGCCTATTTTAATATTGTCTTACAAGCCTATTTTAATACTGTGTTTTACAAGTCTGTTTTAATATTGTGTCTTACAAGTCTGTTTTAATACTGTAATATTGTCTAACTAGCCTATTTTAAAACTCTTACAAGCCGGTTTTAATAGTGTTTTATAAGCCGGCTTTAATACTGTCTTAAAAACCGGTTTTAATAGCGTGTCTTTTGCAGTGCATATTAATATATTTTATAGGCAACAATTCCAGTTACAAGTGACTGAAAATATATATCCTTACTGCCTTGATGTCTTTCCCTTCATATATACTTTAGCTTTGTCTTTTACTTATCATTAAACTTTATCTTTTTTTCATATGTCTCTTGAATACTTCAATTTTTACAACACGCATCCTTTTATTGTATTTGTCGTTTTACTACACGTAATTAAATCGTGTTTCTTTAACATGCTTTTCATTAATCTCTTGCACTTGTTTTTGACAACATGTCATTATATCGTGTTGTCTTTAACATGTTTTTCATAAAAAATATTTGTACTTGTTTTAATAATACATCATTATAAAAACATGTTTTCTTTTACATGCCTTTCATGAATACCTGTACTTGTATTTACAATATATCATTATATCGTGTTGTCTTTTACAGTCTTTTTAAGAATATTTTGTATTTGTCTTTATATATGTAGTAATATATACAACATATATTACTAAATCGTGCTAATTTATATGTATCTTTTATAAATATTTGAACTTACTTTGTTTTTCAGTCATACAGTCTTGCACAGAGTGCTTGGCTGCAATTCTGTTATTATTCAGTCTCTTTCCACGACTTCTGTTTGATTGTCGGTTCTGATCCAAGGTCTCGGAATCTTACCAAGATTCTGGGAGATCCAAGGTTTTACGGAGGATGTGGGCACTTCCGAGGAGCGCTGCTTTGAGTAATGGAGCGATTCTGTGGTTTCCAGGGAGTTTATTCAGGTAGCCTTCCAATTCTGATGTTATGTTCCCCAAGGCTCCTATCACTATTGGTATCACTTCTGCTTTTACATTCCACAGTCTCTGAATTTCTAATCTGAGGTCTTGGTATTTTTCTATTTTTTCTCTTTCTTTTGTTTTTATGTTTCTATCACTTGGAACAGCGACATCAATAATTGTTACTGTTCTGTTGGACTTATTGAGAACTACAATGTCTGGTCGTCTTGCAGGAATCACCCGGTCTGTTCTTATCTCGAAGTCCCATAGTATTTTGACTTCTTCTGTTTCGGTGACTGCTTCTGGTTGATGCATCCATGCTCTTTCTGGGGTTTTTATGCCATAGTTCTCACACAGATTTCTATGTATGTGTTTTGCCACTTCATTGTGTCGTTTGGTGTATTCTGTTCCAGCCAGAACCTGACATCCAGATAGTATGTGTTCTGTTGTCTCATCCATGGATTTGCAAAGTCTACATTTGGAATCATTTGAAATTTTCATGATTTTCGTTTTGTGTGCTTTGGTGTTGAGTGCTTGATCTTGTGCAGCTGTTATGAGTGCTTCTGTTTCTGTTTTCAATCCTGCCTCTTTCAACCATTTGTACGTTGATTGCTTTGTTGATATTTCGTCTGCTTGTCGTACATATTGGCCATGTAGAGGTTTCTGTCTCCAGGTATGTGCTAGTTCTTGCTTCGTTGTTTTCTTCCATGTTTCTTTGTCTGTTTCTGGTGGTTGGAATAGTCCACTCCTTTTTACTAATTCTATCAGTGGATCATCTTTATTGTTATTCCAGATGTAGTCCACAAGGCCAATGACTTCTCCTTCAATGACATGTTTAATTTTCTTGAGACCTCGGCCTCCCATTTTTCGAGATACATAGAGTCTGTCTACGTCTGCTTTTGGGTGTAAGTCTTTATGTATTGTGAGTAGTTTTCTTGTTTTCCTGTCCAGTTCATTTATTTCATTTGCTGTCCAATCTATGATACCTCCAGTGTAGCTTACTACAGGTATTGCGTATGCATTAAGGGCTTGTATTTTGTTCGCCCCATTTAGCTTGGATTTCAGGTCTTGTCTAACACGTTTTTCATATTCTCTCTTAACTTTGGACTTCATTTCTCTCTGCATATTTTCTTGATGTTGTAGTATCCCAAGATACTTATATCCATTTTCTATTGAAACATCATTGATTTTTCCGATGTCGAATTGCAGGCCCTCTGTTGTTTTGACCTTGCCTTTCTGGATGACAATTCGTCCACATTTCTCAAGGCCGAATTTCATGTTGATGTCTTCACTGCAGATCTTGACAGTATTGATCAGTGATGTGATGTCACTTTCATTTTTACCGTACAGCTTGAGATCATCCATGTACAGTAGATGGCTGATAACCTGTCCTGCTTTCATTTTGTATCCTAACCCTGTTTTCTGGATCACGTGACTGAGAGGGTTCAGGGCAATGCAGAACAGCAGTGGCGATAGTGAATCACCTTGAAAGATTCCACAATTTATTGCTATGTCTGCAATATTTGTGTTGTTGCATGTGAGTGTGGTTTTCCAGTTTTTCATTGACTCCTGAATTAGGTTCTGTATTGATGGCGCTACTTTGTACAATTTTAATGTTTCAATTATCCATGAATGTGGGACTGAGTCATAGGCCTTTTGATAGTCAATCCATGCCATTGCAAGATTTGTTCTTCGTTTCTTGCTGTCAGTCACTATTGCCTTATCAATTGCCAATTGGTCCTTCGTTCCTCTGCTGCCTGGTCTAGCACCCTTTTGTTCATAGTTTAGAATTTTGTTTGTTTCAAGATGAGTCATGATTTTGTTAGCTATAATTCCTGATAGTAACTTCCAGGTGGTTGATAGGCATGTGATTGGTCGATAGTTGTTTGGTGTTGCGCCTTTCTGTGTATCTTTCATAATCAGACTTGTTTTTCCCTTTACCATCCATGCTGGTAAGGTTCCTGGTTTGATTAGTATGTCTTGCATTTGTTCACCAAGTCTGCCATGTAAGGAGGTAAACTTTTTCAGCCAGAATATTTGTATTTGATCTGGTCCTGGGGCTTTCCAGTTTGCCATATTTCGAACCTTCTTCTTAATGTCTTTCTCACTGATTGTTACGGTGCATTGTTCAGGTGTTTCTTTATGATCAACTTTCAGTTCTTGAATCCATTTGGCGGAAGTGTTATGCGTATTTGTATTGCTCCAAATGTTTTCCCAGAAGGTCTTAGTATCATGAATGTTTGGTATTTGTTGTTCTGTTCTGAAATTTCCTTTAAATTCTTGGTATAGTCTTCCAGGGTCAGTTCGGAATATTTTGTTCTGTTGGAATTGCTGACCTCTTGCAATGTATCTTTTCAGACGGTGACTGAGTCCTTGAAGTCTTTGCTTTGCATCTTCTATTGCAGTCTTAGTGTTTCTGCAGTTGAGATGGTATTTGGCGACCAATCTTGCCTTCATTTTCCCCTTATTTTGTTCTGCTGATATCATTTGGCTTATTTCTCTTCTAGTACACTCTATTTTCTTTTCTATTCTTTTCTTCCATGGTGGTATTGATGGTTTCTGTGTTTGTACTGTGTCTGGCCTTATATATCTTTCAATTACCTTTGCGGTGGCGTATATTAGACAGTTGGTTTCTGTAATATCTTTTGTGGGGATATGTTTTAATACTTCATTTGCATTCTCAATTGCTATCCATAGATCTTTGCTGTTTTGCAGCCTTCTTGTTGGTGTTCTGTCTTCATATGACTTATTTTTGTCCATGAAGCATTTTATGTCTTCAAACAAGCGTTGCTGTTCTCCAGTGAAGTGGCATGGGATTTCCCCAACGAAGTTATCAACTAGAATTGACTGTTGTGATATTGTGAAATTTTCAATGACTTCAGTGTCATTGTATCGGGTTGTAGTGTTCTCTTGTTGTTGTTCTATCTCTTGTATTTCAAGAGCTGTAAGAAGCCTATTTTGTAATATCACTCTCTTCTGATCTAGGAGCCGTTGTTCTCTAATCATATCATCTGGATGGTTTTTTTTCCAGTGTTCATACATGCGTTTTCTATATCCTCTTGTTGTTGGCTGGCTTAATTATTATTATTATTATTATTATTATTATTATTATTATTATTATTATTATTATTCAGCCTCTTTCCACGACTTCTGTTTGACTGTCGGTTTTGATCCAAGGTTTTACGGAAGATGTGGGCACTTCCGAGGAGCGCTGCTTTGAGTAGTGGAGCGAGTCTGTGGTTTCCAGGGAGTTTATTCAGATGTTATGTTCCCCAAGGCTCCTATCACTATAGGTATCATTTTGCTTTTACATTCCACAGTCTCTGAATTTCTAATCTGAGGCCTTGGTATTTTTTCTCTTTTTTTGGTTTTTGTTTCTATCGCTTGGAACAGCGACATCAATGATTGTTGCTGTTCTGTTGGACTTATTGAGAACTACAATGTCTGGTCTTCGTGCAGGAATCACCCGATCTGTTCTTATCTCGAAGTCCCATAGTATTTTGACTTCTTCTGTTTCGGTGACTGCTTCTGGTTGGTGCATCCAAGCTCTTTCTGAAGTTGTTATGCCATAGTTCTCACACAAATTTCTATGTATGTGTTGTGCCACTTCGTTGTGTCGTTTGGTGTATACTGTTCCAGCCAGAATCTGACATCCAGATAATATGTGCTCTGTTATCTCATCCATAGATTTGCAGAGTCTACATTTGGAATCATTTGAAATTTTCATGATTTTCGTTTTGTGAGATTTGGTGTTGAGTGCTTGATCTTGTGCAGCTGTTATGAGTGCTTCTGTTTCTGCTTTCAATCCTGCCTCTTTCAACCATTTGTTTGTTGATTGCTTTGTTGATATTTCGTCAGCTTGTCGTAAATTCTGGCCATGGAGAGGTTTTTGGCTCCAGGTATGTGCTAGTGCATGCTTCGTTGTTTTCTTCCATGTCCGTTTCTGGGGGTTGGAATAGTCTACTCATCTTTACTCCTTCTATCAGTGGATCATCTTTGTTGTTATTCCAGATGTAGTTCACAAGACCAATGATTTCTCATTCAATGACATCTTTGATTTTCTTGAGACCTCGGCCTCCCATTTTTCGAGATACATGTACATAGAGCCTGTCTACGTCAGCTTTGTGGTGTAAGGCTTTATGTATTGTGAGTAGTTTCCTTGTTTTTCTGTCCAGTTCATTTATTTCATTTGCTGTCCAATCTATGATACCTTACTTCAGGTATTGAATATGCGTTAAGGGATTGTATTTTGTTCGCCCCATTTAGCTTGGACTTCAGGACTTTAAACCCGTTTTTCTTACTCTCTCTTAACTTTGGACTTCACTTCTCTCTGCATATTTTCTTGCTGCTTTAGTATCCCAAGGTATTTATATCTCTTTTCCATTGAAATATCGTTGATTTTTCCCGATGTCGAATTGTAGGCCCTCTGTTGTTTTGACCTTGCCTTTCTGGATGAGAATTCTTCCACATTCTCAAGGCCAAATTTCAATGCTGATGTCCTCACTGCAGATCTTGACAGTATTGATCAGTGACGTGATGTCACGTTCATTTTTACCGTACAGCTTGAGATCATCCATGTACAGTAAATGGCTGATCACCTGTCCAGCTTTCATTTTGTATCCTAATACTATTTTCAGAATGACTTGACTAAGATGATTTAAGGCAATATAGAGCCACAGTACTGAAAGGGAATCACGTCGAGAGACTCCACATTTTACTGATTTGTATATTTCTACGAGTTTTATATTGTTGCAAGTGATGGTGGTTTTCCAGCTTGTCATTAATACTTGGATTAGGTTTTGTACTGAGGGGGCTATCTTGTACACTTAGTATCCATGACTGTGTAACTGAGTCATAGGCCTTTGGGAAGTTAATCCATACCATTGTAAGATTTGTCCTTCGTTTCTTGCTGTTAAGTAACTAGGGCCTTATCAATTGCCAATTGGTCCTCTGTTCCTCTGCCGCCTGGCCTAACAGCATTTTGTTCATTGGTTAGAATTTTGTTTCTAGATGAGACATGATCTTTTTCTTACATAATTCCTGATGTTAACTTCCACGTACTTGATAGGCATGTTTGAACGATAGTTGTTTGATGTTATGCGTTTCTCTGGATCTTTCGTAATCAGACTTCTGATGTATTTAGAATGCCTTGCAGTTGTTCAGCAAGTCTGCCATCTAAAAAGGTAAGATGTTTCAACCAGATATTATGCGTTTGGGGTTTTCCAGTTTGCCATCTTTCCTACCTTTACCTTAAAATCTTTTTTTCAGTAATTGTCATGTTGCATTGTTAAGGTGTATCTTTATGTTCATCTTTCAGTTCATTAATCCATCTGGCTGAGATATTATGCATATTTGGATTGCTTCAAATGTTTTCCCAGAATGATTTTGTGTCCTAAATATTTGTATTTGTTGTTCTATCCCTTTGCATTCTTGATATAGTTTTCCGGGGTCAGTTTTAAATATTTTGTTCTGTTGGAATTGCTGATCTCTTGCAGTGTATCTCTTTAGAAGGTAGATGAGTCGATTAGTCTTTGTTTTGCATCTTCTATTGCAGTCTTAATATTTCTGCAACTGAGATGGTATTTGCTGACTAACTTCTCTTTCAGTTTACCTTCATTATGTATTGTTGACTAACTTCTCTTTCAGTTTACCTTCATTATGTATTGTTGACTAACTTCATTATGTATTGCTGCTGACATTGACTTATTTCTTTCCTAGTGCACTCTTCTTTTTTTTTTTTCTATTCTTCTTTTCCGTGGTAGTATTGATGGTTTCTTTATTTGAACTTTGGCTGGCATTATATATGTTTATTCAAGTATTTTTGGCTGGCATTATATATATTTAGTCAGGTATTTTTGCAGTGGCGTATAATCAGACAATTGGTTTTCTGTGGTGTCTAGTGGGATATGCCTTACTATTCGTTTGCATTATAAATTGCTTTTGTTAGAGTTTTACAGCCTTCTTAATGGGGTTCTGCCTATATGTGACTTTTTTGTCAATGAAACATTTTATGTCTTCTAACAGGCATTGCTGTTTTCCATTCACATCATTGGTTTTTCTCCAGTATGGTGGTCAACTGGATTTGCCTGTTGTCCGCTTGTGGAAGTTTCATTGTCTTCTTCTATTGCAACGCATAGGATTGTAATGTTGCTGTTCTGTCTTTTGTAGTTCTAGAGCTGTAAAAAGTCTGTTTTGCATGATCGCTCTCTACTTGTCCAGGAGCCGCTGTTCACTGAAAATATCACCTAGATGGGTTTGAACCAGAGTTCATGCATCCTTTTTCTATCCTCTTACTGTGGGTTGACTTTGATATTAAGAGACCATTATTTGATTGTTTTCTTCTCTAGTCTAACTCCTCCAAGTTCTCACTAGTGTTCCAGAAGCCCATTTTTCGATAGAACACCCTAAAACGTTAGTGTCTAACGGAGACCTTATACATCCGATTAGACGGGTATAGAATATATTTTTTTTGTTCCATCATGAAAGGGACGGGTATAGATTGAAATTGAAGCCACTTTTCCCTGAAAAGGGTGGGATTTGAATCTGTCACCCGACAGTCTTGTCGACATAGACCAGGTAACTTTCTGGATCACTTTTGTCCTTCCCTATTAAATGGACTTTTGAGACCCCTGTTAGTATTAGTATTATATGTTATTCTACTTCAGTTATAAATCTTGCATCGTTTTTTTTCATTGCGTTGACATTATTATCACAAATAATTTGTACTTCTTGTTTTCATGTTAAAATCAATTATCTTTTTACTATGTTTAAATACCTTTTAATACTTGTGCTTGTCTTTTACAATAGTTCTCTTATTATGCTGTTCAGTGTGTGAATGATATAAATACGTATGAGGTCAACATGATTGCATACATTCTCCTCTTATTCTGCTGTCTTTCATATGCATGCCTTTATTGTGTGTACTTGTCTTTTACATCAATTCTAGTCTTATTCTGCTGTCTTTCATATGCATGCCTTTATTGTGTGTACTTGTCTTTTACATCAATTCTAGTCTTATTCTGCTGTCTTTTATATGCACATCATTAATGTGTGTACTTGTCTTTTACATCAATTATAATTCTAGTCTTGGCCTGCTTTCTTTTACAAACATATTATTAATTAATGTGTACTTACTTGCCTTTTACATCAATTCTAGTCTTGTTCTGATTATTTTGTAAAGTTATAATTAATTAATGTGTACTTACTTGCCTTTTACATCAATTCTAGTCTGATTATTTTGTAAAGTTATAATTAATTAATGTGTACTTACTTGTCTTTTATATCAATTCTAGTCTTGTTCTGATGTCTGCTGTGACGAACGCCACTGCTGGTTATGATTATTATTTATAATATTATATTCTTATTAATAATTCATAACTAAATACAAATGACTAGAATCTTAATTCATATATTTATAATAAATCCTAATAAGACGCCCAATTTGTCTCCCACTTGGCGGATCAACTGGCGCTACCGAAGTCTACCTTTTACTCACAACATTTAGATAGACGTTTTTCTGACATAATTCTTTTCCGCAATTGGGACTTCTTATTTATGGAGCAATTTGATCCGTCTTTTAAGTTATTTTAACGAGCCCCCATCTACCCACTATTATTCCAAACATATCATTTAAATAGTATGAGTAACAAGGACAAATAAGAAACAATAAATTTATTAAATCAACAATCAAAATGTAGAAATGAATACAGTGAAAAAGAATCCAAACACGTATACTACTATGGAGGATAAATGTTCAGATTATGTCCACCACTTATTCAGTCTCTATATTAAAGTCAAGTTAGTAATCAATAACCAAATTGTGAATCTATTTCTCATCATAGAATCAGAGTAGGAGTGAAATGAACAATAGTTAATTTTACATGACCTTCTTGTGACGTAAGCTGTCAGGGGTTTCAATGTCACGTGCTCACTTTGCTTGGATAATGGATCTAAAGTGCACCTCTTTGCATGCTACCAGAACTGTTCCAAGAATTCTGTGTGCAATCTCCCCAGACCAAAGCCAGACCCAACTTCTGCCATCTGGTTCTGGAACAGAGATTCAAGTAACAAACTTCCAGCAACCCAGCAAGAGTAACAAATAGTGTTGGACACACGTATGGATGTAGCTTAAGTAGAGTGAAGTGGATCACTGCAGACTAAAGCAGATAACATAAGGTGCACTATCTTCTGGAAAAGTCAAATCAAGATTCAGGTCTAAAATGTTCTACATTTTCATATCTCTCTACAGCATTTTCAAACTTCCATTCCTGCAATAGAGTTCATTATTAACCTGATTCATAAACATGGGCATTCTATATTACATAATCAAATTAATGAATAACATTTCTACTAGGGACAATTCATGTGTCCAGCAATGCAATATACAAAATCTCTGTAATTACAAGTCATAGAACATCAGTTCAAATAACAAAATCCTTCCTAAATCTAATTGCAAATCCCATAAAAGTCAATATTCTAATTACCATGAAATCATCTCTGAATCAAATGACAACCATTAAATTAATAGTTTTAAATGCAAGAAAATATTTCTTCTAAGTCCTCTCTTTCTTTATCAATCAAATAACTCACTAACTAACAATCCACCTTTGAGACAGCCTTTAAGACCTGACTTGATGACATAAAGCATCAGTGTTGAGAGACAAAGCATTTTCTAAACAGGTCACTTACTGCCTGACTCCTATTGGTTAGATTTGTTATTGGCCAGTATCAGATCATTGGTCACTTATAATTGGTCAGCCAAGTAGAAATGGTCAGCATCGCTGGATGAGCTGTTAGCTTTCTTTTTTCGACCTTGAAAAATTCCGCAAAAGGTGATGTGGTAACCTTGCTTCAGGCTATGTTAGCTATGGTTCTAAGAATTTCTTAAGGCGCAGTGCTTGGAGTCTGCTTTAAATTCTTGCTACATTAAATATTAGCAGCATAAATACGATAATAATTTCATGAATATGTGCACGCAACTTTGCTCTGTCACACAAGCTTATTATTGATTAATGTCTCTTTGTCTTTTACATCAATTCTAATTTGTTTTGATTCTTTTACAAGCATACCACTGTGTACATTTGCCTTTTATCTCTGTTCTAACTTTATTTTATTGAATTTTACAAGTATATTATTAAAATTAATGTGTGTAGTATCATTTTCATCCATTCTAGCCTGTTAATGTGTCTACTATTATTTTACATCCATTCTAGCCTGTTAATGTGTGTACTATTATTTTACATCCATTCTAGCCTGTTAATGTGTGTACTATTATTTTACATCCATTCTAGCCTGTTAATGTGTGTACTATCATTTTACATCCATTCTAACCTTGTTCTGATGCATATGAGTAAGTATCTTGGACATCAATACTAATCTTGTTCTGCGGTCTTTCATAAGCATAACCTCGTGAGTATTTGTCTTTTATATCACTTCTAGTCTTTTTGTACTGTCATTTTATAAATATGTCACTTTTGTCTTTTACATCTATGTTTATTTTGTTAAGCTATCTTTTCATGCCTATCAAATACATGAATTGTCTCTTCTCCCCATAAATTCTTTCCTAATTTTGCTGTTTTGCAAGCTTTTCTTTGATGTGTGTTATTGTCATTTACCTTCCCAGATTCATTTTTTTGTCTTTCATGCCTGCCAAACTCCCATTTGTGTGTACGTGTCTTTTACAATTAGTCTAATTTTGCTGGTGTTGTCACTTATGCGTGTCAGACTACTAGTACATGCCCTTTGACATTCAATTCTCATCTTGCTAAAGTGTTCTTATAAGCGTGTCAATAACTGCGTTTAGGATCCTGTCCTAAATATATCTGAGTGCCTTTCAAAACCATTCTACTCAGTTATGTTCCCTTTGAGATGCTAATTAAATATTCAAAACAATTTAAATAATGATTTATGTCGAACATTTTTGTAAAGACATTAACAATGAGGTATCATTGGCCTCTGGTACTTTACATTCCTTTGGTTTCCTTTTTCATGGTACCTTGTGTTTTTTGTCAAACTGCAAATAAACAATAAACACTATTCACATGGTACATTGTGTTTTTTGTCAGACTGCAAATAAACAGTAAACACTTTTCATGTGGTACCTTGTGTTGTTTGTCAAACTGCAAATAAACAGTAAACACTATTCACATGGTACATGTGTTCTTTGTCAGACTGCAAATAAATAGTAAACACTTTTCATATGGTACCTTGTGTTGTTTGTCAGACTGCAAATGAACAATAAACCCTTTTCATATGAAACAATGACAACTTTGAGGAAGCAACTCTATTTAAGGTTTAGAGTTCTTTTCATAGAGCTAGAGAAGAAATATAGGAGATAAATGGCTGAGCACATGACCTGTTCTGTTGGGACACCTTATGTTGCATCGTAGAAAAACACGTGCGTTACTTCAAATGGACAGTTCATAAAAGCCAATATGGCACCAGGATTTATTTTTAACTCATATATGCAGATTTTCATGAGAACTTTCAAACTCTGCTGGCATTAGAAGTGACGATGTGTAGACATGTCAGCTCTCACCACCATTGGAATTTCCATGGTAGATTTAAGCCCGACAAGACAACTCATGCAGCAACCACAGGGAATTACTTGAGATGAAGAATCAACATTGATGGTCCCAAGCAACAAGGAAAAAAGACATATTTGTAAAAGATTCGGCCATCTTCTTCTTTTCACAAGTTTACTTTGCTATTTGAAAAGACTACATAATTTGAATGCATACCTTAACTCATAATGATTGTAATGTTTTTTTCTTTCAGAGTCACATTTGTCTTCTAACTACACTTAAACATTTCACAGCGATTGCTTTCAGCATAACACTGTTTAAAATTGTTTTATTTGTCTGCAGATTTCAGGTCTGTTGGAGACAGAAAAACCGGTTCATATCTGTTGGTTGCTAGTTGTTATTGTTGTTTATTTTATTTCTGTTACTGCTTGTTGCTATTTATTTTATTTCTGTTATTGCTTGTTGCTATTTATTTTATTTCTGTTATTGCTTATTGTTATTTATTTTATTACTGTTTGTTCTTCTTGTTGTTGTTTTTTTGAAGGTTGCTTGTTGTTATTGCAGTTTGTTTTTATTTCTGTTGTTTCTTGTTTTTGCTGTTTGTTTTTATTTGTGTTGGTTACTTCTTGCTCTAGCTTTTATTTTATTTCTGTTGCTTGCTTGTTGTTATTGCTGTTTGTTTGTATCGATGTTGACTGTTGTTCTTTATGTTGGTTGCTTATTGTTTTCGCTGTTTATTGCTGTTATTGATGTTGGTTGTTGTTGGTTGTCATTGCTGTTGGTCAATTATTGCTATTGGTTTAGGTTGTTATTTCGGTTGTTGGTGGCTTGTTGTTATTGTTTGTTGTTATTATTGTTATTTCTCGTTTTTGCTGTTGGTTCATTGTTGTTATTGTTATTGGATTGGTGGTTGATTGGTTGACTGATTGAATAATGACATGCATGAGCTTTATAAGCACCTAATGAAAATGAAAGAAATTGCTGATAGGGAATACAAAATTTTAAAAAATATTAAAGAGTGCGAATATTTAGCGACAATTAGACGATATGGGTGGCGTCTAAATAACAAAATGGAGCGAAAGTCCAGTTTCTAAAGAAAAATATGTAAAGAAAAAGCTCCTGCTTAACTATTCGTCTTAGAGAATTATTAAAGCAAATAATATGCACACAAACACACACACACACACACACACACACACACACACACACACACACACACATATATATATATATGTGCAATACATACACACAAAAATTATAGAAGAGTCTGACACCACTTGAGAAGTAAATTGCACTAAGCTCAAACTCTCTGAAAATGGCAATAGACGTGAGATTACCTCTAACAGGTGAAGTGACTTCGCGAAAACTGAGGTATGGAGAAGAGTGGAATGGGTCGAGTTGGAGGTATTCAGCATTAAGAATATGTGTGATTTCAGTGGGATTATAAAAGTCAAATGCAAATATATGATTTTATTACAAGAATATTTGTTGTATCAGCATACAACATCAGAGTTACAAAAAATAAATACGATATCAGTGAAAGAACATTTGTGATATTATAAGAATACACGCCCTAACAGTACAAACGCATAAATGTTTGATATCAGTGAAAGAACAGTTGTGATATTATAAGAATACACGCCCTAACAGTACAAACGCATAAATGTTTGATGTCAGTGAAAGAACATTTGTGATATTATAAGAATACACGCTCTAACAGTACAAACGCATAAATGTTTGATATCAGTGAAAGAACATTTGTGATATTATAAGAATACACGCCCTAACAGTACAAACGCATAAATGTTTGATATCAGTGAAAGAACATTTGTGATATTATAAGAATACACGCCCTAACAGTACAAACGCATAAATGTTTGATATCGGTGAAAGAACATTTGTGATATTATAAGAATACACGCCCTAACAGTACAAACGCATAAATGTTTGATATCAGTGAAAGAACATTTGTGATATTATAAGAATACACGCCCTAACAGTACAAACGCATAAATGTTTGATATCAGTGAAAGAACATTTGTGATATTATAAGAATACACGCCCTAACAGTACAAACGCATAATTTTTTTATATCAGAAAACGAACATTTGTGATAACACGCGATGCCAGAGCAAGAGCATAATTATTTTAAAAAATCAATCAGTACAACGGCGGTCTTGGGACTTAGGGAGCACTACGCAACATTGATTCTACAAAGGTCGACAAGTACAAAATATGACAGAACTTTGAATGAATTTAATAAATTAATTCATACCGTTGATGGACAAATAGAAATACTGAAGAGAAGACTTTACTTTTAAAAAATTCACATTTTTTTCAACAAGAAAATCGTACTACTTTCCTTCAGGCCCATATGGTTCGCATGTCCTAGGCATACACTGTGTAGGGCATAATGATGCCCAAGGACGACCCTCAGTGTATGCCTAAGGGCGGCCCTGAACGTATGCCTAAAGACGGTCCTGAATGTATGCCTAAGGCGGCCCTGAGTATATGCCTAAGGACGGTCGTGAGTGCATGCCTAAGGACGGTCCTGAGTACATGAACAAATATAATATACTAGAAGAACAAAAGCAACAACAATGCATGAATATATATACGATAAACACATAAACGCTGAGACAAAAACAGGAGAGGCATTGCACCATTCACTGCATAATTGTACACCGGTTAAGAATAAAATGCAACGGGATGTTAAGCTTTGTTTCATATCGAAGACAAACCACAAATACACGCATGTACACACTAGCACGTTCGCTCAATCTTTTGCTGTTTTAACCCGATAAGCGTTTAATCTAAATATTAAGTTGTAAAGTACACAGGAAAAGCAAGGTGGGGAAGAGACTTTTTCAACAATTAGATTTGCATTAGCAAAGATGTCAGTGGCCTAATAATTGCATACTCTGCCTCATTTCAAACAATGAACTGAATTTTGTAAAAGCACTTCCTTTGCCAGTTTTGTTTCGTTACTCATACGGTTGGTATTTTCGGATGGATGACAATGCATTTAATTAAAAGAATCGAATTTTGAAAGGTCACTTACCGTGTTGATATGATTTCAAATCAATAGGCTATATTTCTGTCGTACTTCTCTCTCACTAAGTCACTGCCATGTTTGTTTTTTTATCTCGTTCTGCTCTCGCACTAATTTATTTCTGTGGTATTTTTGTATTTGCTATGCTTATATCTATCACACTGAACTTATATTACCATGTTCATTCCTGTCAAACTGCTCTCACACTGACATGTTTATTTCTTAGTGATGTCTGTCACATTGCGCTCACATTAGTATGTTGATCTCATATTTATTGCTGTCATGTTTCTCTCACACTGACATATTTATTGCTGTCATGTTTCTCTCACACTGACATATTTATTGCTGTCATGTTTCTCTCACACTGACATATTTATTGCTGTCATGTTTCTCTCACACTGACATATTTATTGCTGTCATGTTTCTCTCACATCGACATATTTATTGCTGTCATGTTTCTCTCACACTGACATATTTATTGCTGTCATGTTTCTCTCACATCGACATATTTATTGCTGTCATGTTTCTCTCACACTGACATATTTATTGCTGTCATGTTTCTCTCACACTGACATATTTTTTGCTATCATGTTTCTCTCACACTGACATATTTATTGCTGTCACGTTTCTCTCACACTGACGTTTATTTCTGTCACGCTACTCCCACATCGACAAGTTAATTTTTGTCATGTTTCTCTCGCACTGACGTTTATTTCCTAACCGTGGCTATTTATATTATCAGTCGCAGAGTGTTATTCCCCAAAAAATGTATCACATTCTTACAGCCTCTTACAGGAAAAGAATTTTGTAGTGTGGCTAAGAAATGTCGTGAAAGAAAAAACGAATTTAGTTTTCAGACGATAAATATTTGTATATATGGAAAATCCTAAATACTTTCTCACGACACATCTATTATCTAAAATAAAATGCTACGAGTAGGCACGAAAATTGGACAGCCACCTCGAGCTGAAGGTTAAGATCAATATTTAGTTTTCGTCAACGCGAGAAGAGAGGTTTCAGTTATTTATTTATTATACTTCATTCTGCAAATTAAAAACAAAGGTCAAAGAGCAAGAGATAAAACTAACACCATTTCCATTCATTTAAGCTATTTTTAAATCTCACAAACATTACCTCAGCTATTTCTTTAGTGTATTTGTGTGATCTTTAAATTCCAGACTTTCTTCACCTTGCTCGATTTCTTTTCTGCTCTCTACTTAGATTCTCACGACTTCCATTGACCTTAACACGTTTTATTAAAGAGCGAACAGAGCTAAATGCCAATCGAAACTTTCCAATTGCCCAGACACGTGTTATTAAGAGCGAAAAGACCTAAATGTCAATTAAAACTGTTGTGGAAGAATGGGGGGATTAAGTTGTCTTTTCCCCTCACTAATTCGCTTCGTTACTCTTCATTGATAAGTATGTTGGTGTGCGTTTTTATTGTTGTTGTTTTTGCTTTTTGTTGCTTGCATTTCAGTCACAAGTGATTTTTAATACTTTCTTCCCGATTAAAAATGTGTACGTGTATATTATGAAATAAACATCACTTAATTGTTATTTAACAATGAATTAGCCACGACCAACCCTCATTATCTAATAAAGATAAATTATAATTAAAGATTTGAATATCGATTTACACGTTTTTTGTTTCAATGACATTATATGTATATATTTTTTAAATGAACCCTGAAACTAATATTGCAAAATTACACGTTTGACGGGTCAAGGTCAACATATAGACAAAACACTATTTTAAAAAAAAACTTATCATTCTCTCTGTACGTTTTATTTGTCAACATGTATACTCATGACAGTTTGTTCTAGACGACAAAGCAACAGGATTCATGTGTCCTGTAACGTCAAAGACTGGATTAAGACAGGATTTACGTGTACGCGTGGTAGTCGTGTCATGAAGTCAGAAGATTATATTCAAACTGGATTGATGTGTCCACGTGACAATATGCTTTGACGTCAAGAACGAGATTCAAGTGGTCACAACACTACTAAATGACCACAAATCTGTCAGAACTAAGTATAGAAGCAGAAATCGACATCTAATCGGGATTAAGATGTGATTTATGTATACACGTGAAAGTTTGTGTTATGACGTCGGAAGATTGCATCATGTGATTGGTCAACTTGCGTAACACTGTGTGTGTATTTGTGTGTTTGTGTGCGTGTACGTGCATGTGGTGGAGCTTAAATGAATAAATCTTTAAAAAATTAGCGTAATTACAATTTAGCAGTTAAACACTTTTTATATCCAACGACCATTTTCTACAACAACTAGAGAGAGAGATCTTACTTTTGTTAGTGTACCATCGCTAGTGCTGAGACGCCAAATTCCTGAGAGAAAAAATATTCTTCCACTTTTCAGCTTTATATTACAAACAACAACTTTACTGTATGAAATCCATCTAATCTGATTTAAATTGCATTCAACTCTTTTCAACTGTACTAATATTATACTCCCAATTTCATTGCTTAATTTGAAAATTTCAAATTCGTGTGACAAAGAGGACATGTCTGGATCATCTATCCATGCTCCACAGTTTTGAGCCTTGTTATGAATAATCACTCTGTGGTGGAGCAAATTTGCCTATCCCTATTTCTTAGATTTGATTGTTATATAAATTGTTAAATTGTCATAGTAACCTGACCTTGGGTACTTCTTATGATGGTATTTTTGTGTCAGAGTTGAAGTAAACAACTCGAGTTCGGAATATGCTAGAAATTGCTGCTGCAATCCATACCAGTTCCAACTGGATGAGTAGTTTTTATTATTCAATTGTTCAGATTTATGAGTACAAGACCAGCCAATGAGCTGAGATCAAAAGTTTATCAGCTAGTGAATGCACTTGTAAAATTTATATGTTGTATTTATTATGCTGTGCATGTATTTGCCTAATAAATGTACAAACTATTATTGCTTATCTCTAATAACTCCATTTCTGATAAAAACTATCCTATGATTTGTATTGACACTAATCTGTTGAATTGTATTTTAGTAAAGACTGTATAGGTATTAAAATTATTCGAACATGGTTTCGTGGAAATATTGATTTCAAGCAATCTTTTCCATTGTATTTGTTATATGTATATTTGATCATTGATTGAATAAATTTATTATTAAATGTATTGACCTTCTTACACAATTTGATAACCTTATGTTGGAGAAGAAATAGGTGGATGGAGGCTCGCTAAATATAGATTAAAGACTGATTTGTCTTTTCTGTTTTAAGAAGTTTTCCACCTATGGAAATATTGTGTGACGGTATGGAGAATGAGACCTAAAGCAGATGTTCCTACTAACGCTTTATTGATTTTACTTACTGATCCTACAATTCTTGTCATTATACTTATTGATCCTTAATTCTTAACTCATCCTATTAATTCTTTACTGGTTCTACTTACTGATCACACTAATTCTTAAATGACCCTACTCTACTAATCAATCGACTCTTTACTGATTCTTCTCTATCTATTATTATACACGATTGATTGTACTCTACTAATTATAAACTAAACATTCTGCTCAAACTTCCGCTGACCTTTTTTCTGATGCTACTCTACAAATCCTGTTCTACTCTATTGATCCTACATGTCTGATGCTATTCCACTTTACTGATTTTGTTCTATTTGACTACTAAGCTCTACTGATCCTACTAACTCTTGATTGGTCTTAATATGGTGCAGAGAAAATAAACAAGAACAAAGTTTACATCACTGGAGAGCATCACTGACCTGTAATAAACTTGAGATTATTTATTATCATATGTTGTAACATTCACTGTCATTCTGTCTTGCCAATTGATGGGCTGGATTTGGCCATTGTGAAAAAAGTGCAGAGGAAGGAAGGGGAGAAAAAAATTGAAGAAAAGTCTCCTCACTAATGAGCTTTAAACAACAAAGCACAAAATTTGTTTAATACATGTATATTGAAATAATAAACACACATTCTCTCACATTTATATGTTATTTCAACAGTGTTAATGTAAAACTAACTTCTTATTTTTTAACACAAAATCTTTTATTTAAAACAGATAATATAACATTATATCATCATTAGCTACGTATTGTTACAAATCAGACATTGAAAAAAGATTTTTTTTAATTTACAAAGCTCAAAACTGAGCAAAATTCATGTTACCAAACTAGCTCTAGATTTTCTGGTTTTCAAAACTTTTTTTTTGAATCAATTATTTTGAATCCTGCCACTAAAATGTCAACAAATTTAAATATGAAACATATCAGAATGTATGCACACATTTGCTGACTGTTGGTATGTGGTTTTTATTAGGGAGTAACAAAATGTGAAACAACCTCCAACTTCAACTCAATCGCTGAGTTCCAATAACATAAATTAAAAATATATATAATGAAATGTGGGAATTATGCAATTATTTGATCAGCTCCACGATCGTAGCTTAAAAAAATCATGGATGAAGAAAGTGAGACAATCTTATCTTCAAGCCACTTAAAGGATACATGAAGTAGAATTGAATTAAACTACAAGAAGCCATATTTCACATGACCACAGTCAATTAAATTCTATAATTCTCAAATAAGTTACAAAAATTATGTATAATCCTAAGTAAACTGTATATTAAACACATGCATACTTATTTACAATCATACAAGATTAACTATTTCATGCAAAAGTATTAATACTGAAATATTCAGTGTTATTAATATCAAATAACACACACACACACACACACACAAGACACACACACACACATATATATATTATATATATATATATATGAACACACACATAAACATATACAAATATTCAAGTAATATAACAGTGTTAATAGTTCTGATGCATAATTAAAACAAACAATTCTTACTAACAATAGCAACTATTAATAAATTACATCTGTGTAATATTAACATGAGAATATTACTAGCAACATTAAAAAAGGTAGCTAGTATAGGACACTTTACAGGTACATATTATGTTCAACAAGTAAAACTGTTTATCACATCCACACTGACAATAATTCACAGTTAATATATCTGGTCTTATAACCACAAAATATAAATTAAAATAATTACTGAATAAGGAAAAAGAAACTACTTTTATTTTAAACATTTTTTCCATTACAAGTTTCTGCTAAATGTGCAACCAGCATATGACTTGTCATAACAGAGCCATCATATTACCAGTGACAAGTAAGGTTAAAGTGCTCCTTGATGTTATGCTACCACTAACTAGTATAGCCTCAGTGCTTCGTGATGTGACTTGCCATGCTACCACTGACTAGTACAGCTACAGTGCTTCTTCATGTGACTTGACATGCTACCTCTGACTAGTATAGCTACAGTGCTTCTTCATGTGACTTGCTATGCTACCTCTGACTAGTATAGCTACAGTGCTTCTTCATGTGACTTGCCATGCTACCACTGACTAGTACAGCTACAGTGCTTCTTCATGTGACTTGCCATGCTACCTCTGACTAGTACAGCTACAGTGCTTCTTCATGTGACTTGCCATGCTACCTCTGACTAGTATAGCTACAGTGCTTCTTCATGTGACTTGCCATGCTACCACTGACTAGTACAGCTACAGTGCTTCTTCATGTGACTTGCCATGCTACCTCTGACTAGTATAGCTACAGTGCTTCTTCATGTGACTTGCCATGCTACCTCTGACTAGTATAGCTACAGTGCTTCTTCATGTGACTTGCCATGCTACCACTGACTAGTACAGCTACAGTGCTTCTTCATGTGACTTGACATGCTACCTCTGACTAGTATAGCTACAGTGCTTCTTCATGTGACTTGCCATGCTACCTCTGACTAGTATAGCTACAGTGCTTCTTCATGTGACTTGCCATGCTACCACTGACTAGTACAGCTACAGTGCTTCTTCATGTGACTTGCCATGCTACCTCTGACTAGTACAGCTACAGTGCTTCTTCATGTGACTTGCCATGCTACCTCTGACTAGTATAGCTACAGTGCTTCTTCATGTGACTTGCTATGCTACCTCTGACTAGTATAGCTACAGTGCTTCTTCATGTGACTTGCCATGCTACCACTGACTAGTACAGCTACAGTGCTTCTTCATGTGACTTGCCATGCTACCTCTGACTAGTATAGCTACAGTGCTTCTTCATGTGACTTGCCATGCTACCACTGACTAGTACAGCTACAGTGCTTCTTCATGTGACTTGCCATGCTACCTCTGATTAGTATAGCTACAGTGCTTTGTGGTTAACTTGCCAATCTACCACTGACTAGTAAAGCTACAGTGCTTCACGGTGTGTTTTGCCATGCTACCATGGCTACAGTGCTTCATGCTACCAGTGCTACACTAATAACAGAATAATGTTAAATGTCAAATTAGGTTCATTACTAGTGCTACACTAATAACAAAATAATGCTGAATGTCAAATAAGGTCACTAGTGCCACACTAATAATAAAATAATGCTGAATGTCAAATAAGGTCACTAGTGCCACACTAATAACAAAATAATGCTGAATGTCAAATAAGGTCACTAATGCCACACTAATAATCTAATAATAAAATAATGCTGAATGTCAAATAAGGTCACTAGTGCCATACTAATAACAAAGTAATGCTGAATGTCAAATAAGGTCACTAGTCCTACACTAATAACAAAATAATATTGAAAATAATGTCAAAATAGTGCTATATTTTTGAGACAACTTGTATAAGCATAATAAAAGTATGTTAACATTTAGTGTGGGCAAATTTCATGAAAAAGAAAACATTTAATAGTGTATTATGAAACACACAATTCACAATGTGTGAATTAAATTGAGTCCACTCTTATATACAGTATTATTCCATTTCTCATAATAACATAAAAGAAAAATAAATAAATTTCCTTAATAAATATTTTCCTTTAAAATCTTATTTTCATCAAATATAAATATTCTTGATGTAAAAATTCAAGAGTTTTCAAGGAATATGTAAACGTTAAAAGACTAATCAAGTAGCAGTGGTGCTTGTTTTAAGTGCAAACAAGTGAAAAAAATGGGGGGAAACAATGCTAAACAAAGGCAATTGCTACTGACCCTACACAGAGAGGTCAAGGGCCACAGTAGACAATAAACCTTGATAAAACCAAGAAAAACTAAAGACACATATATTAACCTTTATTTTGGAGATAAACAGAAAAAAATGAAAAGACTGAAACACCTTAGAAAATAAAACAAAAAAAGATTTGGAAGACGGCCGACATTAAAAAAATCTGCAGAAAGACTTGCAACAACATTTTCAATGTAGTGATCAAAAAATAGAACTGGCTTATACCATTCAGGATGGATCACACTACCAGGTACGTCTTTTATAATTTATATGGGCACTCTGGCTTGTATAAGCTGGAACTGTATAGTCTCTTTAGATATGCTTATTTGATTATATAAAACAATTAATAAGAAAAATTAAGAAATAATCTTTATATCTGTTTATATCCTTTTATTTATAAAAAGCACATAGTTTATACAAGCATACTAAGAGGTCTTTTATTTAAGTTCTTAAGCACAAATAGTTTTGTTTACTCTCTATGACAGTTTGCATTAAGACAAAATGCTTTTGCATTAAGAAAAGTTACTTCTTTTGTTCATGTCCTGCAATAATAGAAAACGGCTTTGCAAATATGAACATTCACAACAGCAGTGAACCTCAAAGCATCATGCTTGGAATATCAGTCATCAGGTTTGCCTGGCTGCCAAAACTAAGTGAAACTCAACATAAAATTGATTTCTGAACTTTAAACAATTGATTTGCAGTGCATCCGCTGTATGAATTAAGTAGAGGCGATAAGTTTTGTAAAATTAAAATATGATGAAAACTCTAATCAAAATATATAGAAAAAATTGATATGTCAAGCATTAATAATTTTAAACTCTGGTCAGAAGAAAAATCATTTAAAAAGCTGCAAAGAAAGGATAATTATCAAGAACTAAACATATAATTAATCACTTAATAAATAATTCTGAAAAATAATACATACAATTAATAACTTAATCAATAATATATTATACCTAATCACTTAATAAATAATTCTGAAAAATAATACATACAATTAATAACTTAATCAATAATATATTATACCTATACCTAATCACTTAATAAATAATTCTGAAGAACAATACATATATTAATAACTTAAACAAAAATTATTTCTAAATAAATAATACTTTAAAATATAATATTTGAGAAATATGGGATAGGAAGATTAAACATAATTGACAAATTCTTGAAAGATATTTTAACTATGTAATTTGATTTCAATCTACACAGCTTATTTATATTACTTGAATTAATAAACATAAAATATTAAATTTTTAAAAAGTAATGTACCTTTCAATAAACAACAGGAAATGAGGGGAAAAATAAACCCCATAACAATCAACAGATGGATCAATGGGTCATTGTCTAATGTCTTACTCATTAATTAAATATTAAAGATTCTATGGAATATCAACTAGACATCTTTTTTTTATAAAAAAAACACACATCCATAAACAAGTATTAATATGAAATACATATTTCGAAAAGCAGAAGATAATAAGGTAATTATTATGGCAAAATTTGAACATAAATTATTTCCTTCTAAAATGAAAAGTTAAGAAACTAGTCCCAAGAGAGTACATAGCATTATAGTGAATGCACTGTCAAACATTGGAGTCAAACATAACCAATCCTGGCCTGAAGATCAGCAACATGAGTTCTGAGCACTATTTTAGTATTTATAAATTAATCAAACCTGCATATGAAGAATTCCCTCATCAACCATTACAAGTTCAACACTGTCATTCTGCAAATGGCATCACACTCAACTGCCAAGACTGAGTAATAATGTCTGCTTGTAGGTAAGGATCAGGACCGAATAAGCTCAACAAAACTGGCAAAAATGCCAGTCCGTGGAAAAGCCCAAACAAAACAACAGTAGTAAACACCTGAAAAGTATAATCAAGAAAAATTAAATATATTAACAATCAATTCCTGCAACACACTAATGATATAAACACCTAAAAATCATGATCAGAAAAAAGTTATACATAAAGATCTTTTAATAGTCATTTCATGGAATATTAATTATATAAATACCTAAAAAAGTGAATATATTAAAAGTCAATGGCAATAACATCAAATTTCTTCTATTTGAGAGTCTTAACTACAGTTAAAAGCACTATATTAAAAGTGTATTCTACATTTTAATCTTAACTGTAAAATGAATTTTCTAATCATTATCTTAAGCAGTAGAGTGGCATATAATCTTTATGGTCCCTATTCAAATCTCGACAATTCATTAGCCAAATTTAAATATCTCAGACAATCATTAGCCAAATTTAAGTATCTCAGAAAATTGTGCTGTGAAATTTTATTAATGATCTCTCTACTGAATATGAGTGCAAATGTATTTGCTTCATATATAAATGTGTGGAACAAATAAAATCTACCCTAAAGAACACAACAAATCCATAGCTGTTACTATCTGCTAGTAGAATAAAGGCTAGGAATGTACTGAATCCACCATTGAAAACTGCAGGTCCAATATTTCGAAGAGTAGCCACTGTCCTTTCTGAAAGTAAAAGCAAAGAACCATGAAATATTAGGTACTAAAACTAATATTTGCTAACAAAAAGGAATTTTTATATGTAAAATCAGTCTGACTTTAACCCTTTGAACCCATGATTCCACTATAGCGGGATGACCAGAAAATTGTAATCCCCATTTTCCTGCAATAGCAGGATGAGTGCATAAACTTATATCCCAAGATACCACAACAGCGGAAAATGCTGAGTTACCTTAGAAATTAACTCTTCCAAAGAACTTGGTGTGTCTGCATGTCTTGGTATGGAAGTTCAAATGGCGAACCCACATTCAATGATAAAACCTGTCTTTTGATGTTCTGTGTGCAAAGAGTACCTGTGTATTCGAACTCACAGCCGCTGTTGGTTGGATTATCATTCCAAGAAAGAATTTTGGTGTTAAAGTGTTTCACACATTGAGTGACCAACTGATTTCACATAAAAAATTAATTTAAAAATAATTTTAGAAAACTTAACGTTGTTTTGCTCAGGGATCCAGCGTTAGTGGTTTTTATGTACAGGCAAACAGGGTTCAAAGGGTTAATACTTATCACTGAAGAATACCCAAGGGATCATGCAGATTTCTAATACAAACAAGCCATTGGAGACATACTGGTTTCTAATACAAACAAGTCAAAGGAGATCAATCTGGTTTCTAATAAAAACAAGTCATAAGAAGTTATACTGGCTTCTAATGCAAACAAGCAATAGGAGTTCAATCTGGTTTCTAACAAACAACCTATAGGAAATCATACATGCTTCTAACAAACAAGTCATAGGAAATCATACAGGTTTCTAGCAAACAAGTCATAGGAAATCATACCCATTCCTAACAAACAAGTCATAGGAAATCATGCATTTTCTAGCAAACAAGCTTGTAGGAGATATACAATAAAGACTTACACAGTAATATGTCCCATGAAGATGTCCCTTAAGTAACCCAAAAGCAAAGTATGAGATGAAAAATAATGTAAGGTTGGGAGGGAGGGCCCAAATGTATGATCCTGGCAAGTGTTTAAGATAAAGCTTATTTTATGATGAGAAATTCTTGTTCCACCATGCATACCTAAGAAGAATAATGAATAAGAAGTGATAACTAGAAAGTTATATACCTTAATGTGTAAAGTGCACACAGGCTAAAATGCTATAAAGGAAAATCCTTACTGCATACAAAAAAAGATGGTAGCAGATTGGGCAACCCATAGCTGTGTCAACAGACATTTCTCACACATAGTGGAAGTAGAAGATATTATTCATCACACTCTTTCAAGACAAGAGTCCTATAAAATGTCAAGCTGGATTAAATTTTGGACTAACAGAACTGATACTCTAAATCATTTACCTTAGTCAAGACAATAATGTCTGACCACAAATTTCTCTAACTCTAGAAGAAATGGACAGAAATATTCTAAATTTCTTCTCCACAGTCGTGATCCATACAGATAAATTTACAATGCCCTAATCTGGTTTTACATGGAGGCATCTATCATCATCTGATTACCCTGACCAGAGAGTCTATTCTATGCCAGAAAACAAAATGGATCCATTATTAACTGAAGAGATCCATCAGGAAAGGATCCCCAAACAAAGCATGTATTTCACTGATCCTTCATCTGATGTCAGGTCCACCAGAAAAAGGTTTTAAAGGAGAAAACTCTCAACTATTTTTTAACCTTTACACTCACCCCACATTTCCCTCCCTCCTCCCCCTGATTACAATGGCATTCATTGCTTACAAGATTTCCTTCTCCCTCTAGACTGGAAACCCATGTTCTCACTATGTTGGCCATCACACCATTGCAAGTGCACGTGTGTTTGTACATGTGCGAGTGACCTATACACCATTGCAAGTGCACGTGTGCTTGCACATGTACTAGCAGTCTACACACCATTGCAAAGTGCACATGTGCGAGTGAGTGACATGAAATAAAGGAGTGAGGAATAAGAAAACTCTGACTGGACCCTGTGTGTCATCTGCTAGTGTTGACATCTAGCCAATGCATATGCAGTGGTGATGGTGTGACTACTGCACCTTGTTTACTACCACCAAACACATGGATAACTATGCATTAAGCACTATTCTCATCCAGTTAACATTTGATCAGCAGTAAATGATCACACACATGCATACACTCCTGCTCAAAGCTTGCACTCATCATCAGACACATGCCTCTTCAACATTCCAAATGCAAATCATATGGTCAACATTCATTTGCTAATCAGGGTCAAATCAACCTGAAATCTGCTGCATTTTAGCTGAGATACCATGGTCATTTTCAAGAGCACTCTCAAGATACATCATATTCATCACAAGGATAGCTCTATAACTTCCATCAATCTTTGTGAAAA
Organism: Sinotaia quadrata; assembly: GCA_028829895.1. Lineage (NCBI taxonomy): Eukaryota > Metazoa > Mollusca > Gastropoda > Architaenioglossa > Viviparidae > Sinotaia > Sinotaia quadrata. The sequence goes on from CM054178.1 coordinate 90,344,352, forward strand.
ATAGTACATTTGTTTTATTTATGTATTTATTTATTTATTTTTGTTATATCAATTTTATAATATAATAAGTGCTATACATGTAGATTCATGATCTGTTTTATTATCTTCACTTTTTAATAGCTTGTATAAAAATGGTACTTAAGGGACATACTCTGAGGCCACTATTGGATAAGCGCATTATTGCTTAATATCTCCCCCTAGTTGGTTATGTAGGCCTTAGCTTAAGGGCTATGACATGCATACTTTAGGAACCCTTTTATCACTTTAGGTATGCCTGTCTACTTGTAAGATGGACATACATCTTGTTCCTTCATAACTAAGCATACATAATCTGGTAAAAGCAGAACTTAGAAATATACACAGGCACATCTAAAGAAATATTGGCACAAACCTGATCGAGGTCCTGAAATAGTCATAAAGGTGTGGCCAACATGAGCAGAATAATCAACAGCCAGGCCTACGCTCAGAGTCAGCAAAATGCTACTGGCTGTGTCAACAGTTACACCCCAGAACTGCAGGGAACCAGCAACATTTACCTGCATCATCATGTCATACACTCATCATCTAATGATATGCTCTAAAGTTGTTTTTTCTAGAGTAGCTTCTACCAGCATCAGCATGTCATTCAATCATCATTTAATGATATACAGGTACTATAAAGTTGTTTTTTCTAGAGTAGCTTCTACCAGCATCAGCATGTCGTTTAATCATCATTTAATGATATACAGGTACTATAAAATTGTTTTCTTTCTATAGTAGCTTCTACCTGCATCATCTAATGATATCTCTAAAAGGTCGTTTTAACTTCTTTTGATTCTGTTTCTAAAAGAAGTAGTCACAAACGTGAGTAAATGGACTGCATATGAAAACTGCGAAGAGAAAGGAACTAGTGAGTAATGGAATGTACCTAAACATAGGACCAAGAGAAAACAAACTTGGGAGTAAATGAACCATGTATAATATCAGTACCAAAAGAAAACAAACTTGTGAGTAAATGGACCCTGTATGATATCAGTACCAAGAGAAAACAAACTTGGGAGTAAATGGACCATGTATGATATCAGTACCAAGAGAAAACAAACTTGGGAGTAAATGGACCATGTATGATATCAGTACCAAGAGAAAACAAACTTGGGAGTAAATGGACCATGTATGATATCAGTACCAAGAGAAAACAAACTTGGGAGTAAATGAACCATGTATGATATCAGTACCAAGAGAAAACAAACTTGGGAGTAAATGGACCATGTATGATATCAGTACCAAGAGAAAACAAACTTGGGAGTAAATGAACCATGTATGATATCATAACCAAGAGAAAACAAACTTGGGAGTAAATGGACCATGTATGATATCAGTACCAAGAGAAAACAAACTTGGGAGTAAATGGACCATGTATGATATCAGTACCAAGAGAAAGAGAAAACAAACTTGTGAGTAAATGGACTTTAAAATAAAACTGAACCAAGAGAAAACAAACTTGTAAGTGGAGCACAAATGAAAACAGTGCTGACAAACTTGAGTAAATGGACTGTGCATAAAACAGAACTGAGAGAAAATTATCCTACTGAATTACAAATGCACTGTATTTTTCATTCAGATTCATATTAATCAAAAATATTTCAACAGCTTCAAATGTCACAATATTTTATATTTAATTTATCTGCTGATATAATAAAAATAATAATTTAAATTTGATAATAACTAATGCTACAATAGAATTGATAACTAGCAGTTATTTGTAGTCACCTGTCATGCTGTATAATTTCATTAAATATTAGAATTATTATAATAAAGTAACTAAATTATCCTAGCCCAGCAAACGTCAAAAAGATCATTTACATTTATCATCATTCTACCACTGAAAAATTCTTGTTGTAATGTCATAAATTAATACCTGGTAAACTGGCTAAGTTAATAGTGGGCAAAGAGTAGGCAAATGTTTATCAAGGTTCAGAGTAACCACACAGCCCCTGAACTAAACAGTACCACAAATAAACTTTATTCATTAATTGAGTGAATTAGAGCAAAGCTAATAGAAATTCTCAGAATGAGCTCTAAATTTGATGTTTACAGTCATTACTGCTAAGCCTAAAAAAGAACAGAGCAATTAATAAAAACCCAAACTGAAATTAGACCTCATGTGTGTTCACCTTTAGTTTCGGTTGTCATTCTCAAGACTATTTAGAATCTAGGACTCATGATGCCATTGCTACTACTTGTTTAATAATAACAGTTTGCTTACAGACCATAGACTACATATCCACTTAATTTAAGAAAGAGTTCAGTTTTCCTAGGCATATAAATAAATACAGAATCCACACTAAAACAAATCAGAAAAAATGTTTTTGAAAAGGAAAGTTAACCAATCTTTTAACAAAAATAGCAAATATCTGTAGATAAATTAATTTATATACAGATTGCTAACTTTGTCTATAGAAGGCAAAGAGTTAATCTATTAAACATGACTCATCATCAACAATTTGATAGACAAAAGTACCCAGGTAACATTTGTCAGACTTGTACATAATAAGTTAAAAGTTTATTAACTTATTAAAAAAGTTTATTATGCACTTCTGCTTTTGATGTGTGGTGTATTTTGGAGTCAGTTACTTCTGGTGGTATTAGTCTTTTAGCTTTAAGATTTTCAGCTTATCCAATAATCTCATATTTTGTGGGCCAATCTTGTAAAGGTGAATCAAGAACTAACTTAGTATACTATTGCAGCTTCCTCAATGAAAGGACCTGTATCTGATATTTCAGCTAGCAATAACCACCCATATCTTCTATTGTTACTGCTTGTCTTGTCTTCAAAAATGAGTCAATTAAACAATTAAAATGGATGATGAAAAAAACAAAACATAATAAAGCACATAAATACCTACCACTGTGAAAATAACGCAGGAAAAAACCATAATGCTGGTCCACAAGTTGGCAATCAACACACAGGTAACTATGAGTACACAAGCTCCTGAAAGACCAAGATTTCTCAAGAGTTCAGTGTACAGAACCTATTTAAATGAAATGAGATATATGAGTTATACATCCATTTGTAGCAATTAATTATATATATATATTTTGCAAATAAATTATAATCTATAAACAAATACTAATTAAATGACTATTTTTTCATTTATTTCTTTAAATGACAGTCTTTCATATACTGAAACATATGTTAGGATGATTTGTATAAAGATATAAAAATATAAAACAAACTTTGTTGGTCTCAGAAGTCATGTAACTCTGGGAGTAAGCAAAGCACTTGTACTTGGGAAGAGCATCGCTGTCTTCATAGAGAGGCAGTCCTGCCTTGTCCACCACTGATCTCAGGCTATCCATTGCTTCAATATCACCTGCAGAATTTCCTTGTTGTACATGCCGCATTGTGATGAAAGATGCCTACAAGAAAAGTGGAGAGCATGGCATCAAAATATGCAAGAGTGGTGCAGAGGACAGGTGACAGGATCTGAGCATGAAATGTATAACACAGATCGATTGTGTGAATTATCCCACGATCAAAGTGTGTGTTTAGATTTAAGGAAATAAAATTCAGAATATCTTCTTGTTTTACCAAAGTGTGTTTATAAATTTACCGTTATTGATGTAGGCGAAGCCTTGTTATCAAATATTATGAAATGGGAGAACCTCCCACCTTGCTTAGTATTCAAAAATGAGTGTAGATAGGTAACATATTCCTGTTCAGTTGTGAGATTAAAACCTGAAATAAAAGAAACACTTATTGTATGACTAGCAACATTTATTACACAACAGATATATCTAAGATTGTCCATTACCCAATATGTATATTTAGTACGACTGTTACTATCCATTATATAACAAGTATATTTAGTACATGACTGTTACTATCCATTATATAACAAGTATATTTAGTACATGACTGTTACTATCCATTATATAACAAGTATATTTAGTAGATGACTGTCCATTACATAACAGGTTTATTTAGTTCATGACTATGACTACCCATTACATAACAGATATATTTAGTACCTGACTATCACTATCAATTACATAATAGCTATAGTTAGTATATGACTGTCCATTACACAGCAGGTTTATTTAGTATATGGCTATCTATTACATAACAGTTATATTCAATACATGACTATTCATTACATAGCAAGTATATTTAGTACATGGCTATCCATTACATAAATGGTATATTAAATGCATGGCTATCCATTACATAAATGGTATATTAAATACATGGCTGCCCAGGGTGCAAACATATAACAGCCTGGTGTCACCATTGGTAGTTAATTTTAAGCTAATTAAGACGGGAGAAAATGACCTAACTGTTCTATCCCAGATGACAGATGACTGTCCCTAACAAAGATACAAATACTGCTTATCCTTAAGGCAGCTCCACATGAGAGATTTAAGTCAGTGGTCAGTTCTCTATACTAACTGCTTATGACGTATACCATTCAAACAGACTATGAGATGATTAGTGTCCTGTTGTTTAGTTTGAGAGAGATTCTTGTGTTTATTCCATTCATTCCAAGTTCAATCATTTCAGCAATAGTAAGTAGCAATACGCCATGCGCACACACACACACACACACACAAGAAAAAAGTTGCAGTAATCTTTCAAATAAAAAAGCAAAATGAAAAATATATATGATTAAAGTTGAAAATAAATGTAAAAATCACTGAAGGTTGGTGAAAATAAATGAAAACAACATACTACTGCTTGTTATGCTTAATGTGTACTAGCCAGCAGATTATAATAATCATTGTAATCAGGTGGACTCAACACAAATGACATCATTTTTCCTGTGACTTCTTTTCAGTTCTAATTAGCACCAATCCTACAGATTGCATAATTCACAGACTACTAATAAATACAGATATAGCATTATTGCCTGACTCCAGATGAGATGGAAAATAGTTTGTTCCATATGCCAAAACAGTGCAAAACAACGACAAAAATATGTTTGTTTTAAAACAAAGGAAAAGCTTGTGCATCATAGAATAGGAAAGCTCTGAAAATTGCGTAAATTTTAAAAGACTGACTCAAACAGCACAACTGCACTCCATAACAGTGTAATCGCATCAAGGGTTGGCATTGCTCTTAAAATTTCAAAACTGAAGTCAAAATTCTTCCCAAATGTCAAGGCCCTAGCCAGTAAAGAAGAAAACCATTATACAATTAATAAGTTGTATTAAATTTTTGCATGGATACAAATGGTGAATGGGACTGATGGCTGATTATCATCATTTAGAACCATCACAATCTCAGTTAACATTTGTTCACAAAATTTCAAAAGAAGATGACACTTCTATTCCAAACTATCAGTGCTCTAGCCAATACAGCAATTTTTTTTTCAGTTTAGATTCCTCTTTAATGTTTGTCAATAAATGTAAATAAATGAATTTTCTAAATAAATATTTTATTCTTTTAAAATTTAACTCTACCTAGTTAGTTGTTCCCATATTTATGTTTTTTACCTGTACTGAAATAATCTAATTATGTGGAAGACATTTTTGTACCTGTAGTGAAATGATCTAATTATGTGGAACACATTTTATTTGTAATAAGTACAGATGTAAACTTAAATATCAGAAATTACTTTATATATAGTTTAATTAATTATATTTCAAATATTAGTCAATTTGAATAGAAAATTATTATTACACTCCTAGAATTAATGATGTTTGTAAAAGACTGACCCCTTAATATGCCAAGCCTATACATATGCTTTAATTATTAACAACCCTAGTGATATAAATTAGAAATATTTGCCTATTTTAAAACATACACACATGTTTTTAAAGGGGAGAAAGAAATCAGAATTATGACATTATTTTATTTCTTTTAAAATATAATAAAGCTGGACAAATGGCAAAAGGAGATGCTGAAGCATGCTGCACTAATTATCAACAAATAAAAAATCATTTTATAGATAACTGTATTGCACAAAATCAAAGCGAAGAAAAACAAATATAAATGTTAAGTTAATTTCTCTAAATTCTTGCAAGATTCTGAAATTGAAGAAAAAATTACAAATACAATAAATTGATCCATTTATATGCATTAAACATTAAACAGTTCAATAACATGAGTATTTTAATGATATGGTCAGCAATGAACCCACAGAAAGGCAGTTGTCAAAACCTATGTTGTTGCAACTCCAGCTGGAAGATTCCAAACTGCAGGTTGGATTGACAAGCCAGCTGTTCAATAAAGTGAGTATTTCATATGACAGTGAATGCACACAAAGGAAGTTGATGGAAGCATTGTTGGATTGACAAGCCAGCTGTTCAATAAAGTGAGTATTTCATATGACAGTGAATGCACACAAAGGAAGTTGATGGAAGCATTGTTGGATTGACAAGCCAGCTGTTCAATAAAGTGAGTATTTCATATGACAGTGAATGCACACAAAGGAAGTTGATGGAAGCATTGTTGGATTGACAAGCCAGCTGTTCAATAAAGTGAGTATTTCATATGACAGTGAATGCACACAAAGGAAGTTGATGGAAGCATTGTTGGATTGACAAGCCAGCTGTTCAATAAAGTGAGTATTTCATATGACAGTGAATGCACACAAAGGAAGTTGATGGAAGCATTGTTGGATTGACAAGCCAGCTGTTCAATAAAGTGAGTATTTCATATGACAGTGAATGCACACAAAGGAAGTTGATGGAAGCATTGTTGGATTGACAAGCCAGCTGTTCAATAAAGTGAGTATTTCATATGACAGTGAATGCACACAAAGGAAGTTGATGGAAGCATTGTTGGATTGACAAGCCAGCTGTTCAATAAAGTGAGTATTTCATATGACAGTGAATGCACACAAAGGAAGTTGATGGAAGCATTGTTGGATTGACAAGCCAGCTGTTCAATAAAGTGAGTATTTCATATGACAGTGAATGCACACAAAGGAAGTTGATGGAAGCATTGTTGGATTGACAAGCCAGCTGTTCAATAAAGTGAGTATTTCATATGACAGTGAATGCACACAAAGGAAGTTGATGGAAGCATTGTTGGATTGACAAGCCAGCTGTTCAATAAAGTGAGTATTTCATATGACAGTGAATGCACACAAAGGAAGTTGATGGAAGCATTGTTGGATTGACAAGCCAGCTGTTCAATAAAGTGAGTATTTCATATGACAGTGAATGCACACAAAGGAAGTTGATGGAAGCATTGTTGGTGCAAATTCTACTGGAAGATAGATTTTGAACTGTAGGTTAGAGAAGCCAGCTGGCTGTGGTGTGTACAAAGAGCAGGTGAGTGTCCAGTTTCTTTCACTAAATACTGATTTATTCAAGACAAGAAGTTAACTTACAATCTAGTAATAAACTTACTTATAGAAGGAGTAACATTTTAAATAAAAGATTTGAAAATGACACTGTCATATGATTTTTTACATATAACACCCTTAATTAAAACTTATAAATTAGTATTATTATGCAAAATATATATAACTTAATAAATAAAAAAGTTATAATAATATTACTATTATATCAAACAATAATAAAATAATATTTAAGAAAACTGACAAATAGATTTAAGATTGCTTTATACTAATAGTTAAAAAGGTTGTTGTTTTTTTTAAATGATAACAAGTATTTAATATATATAATTTGTTAATTACTTTCTTTCTATGTTGTACACTGATGAATTTTTACTATAAACAAGTATAGACTGATAATGCAAAGATGCTAAGTGATTTTACACATTCTAATTTTTATGCACAAATTAACAAAACGCTCTTGACTGGTAAAATTATAGCCTGACTGGTTGATTTTTGCATGTTACTCACCCAGCTGGAAATTAAAATAAATATGAATTTATGTCCCTGCTTACCATATTTAGAAATGAAGATTCATTTACATAATAAATAAAACCTTTGAACATTTCGTTGGTTTTTTTTCATTTTTTGAAAAATGCCTTATTCTAATTACATTTTGCTTTAGATTAGCCAGAAACAGGCTAATACATTAATGCCAAAGAATAAAGAATGAAAAACAACTAGCGATATATGTCCTTTAAAATATGAAAGAAATTAGACGGACGCAATAAAAAAGTTACCAAATCCAGTATAAAAAGCAAGCAATACATAATATGCTGTTCACTTTTTCAATGTAAGAAGACAAAATGAACTGTATCAGATTTAACAAAACAAAATGATTTGGATCACAGAATTAACAGAACAAAATGTACTGAATCACTGAATTAACAAAACAAAATGTACTGAATCACAGATTTTACAAAACAAAATGAATTGGATCACAGATTTTACAAAACAAAATGAATTGGATCACAGATTTTACAAAACAAAATGAATTGGATCACAGATTTTACAAAAAAATATTAATTGGATCACAAATTTACAAAACAAAATGAATTGGATCACAGATTTAACAAAACAAAATGAATTGGATCATAGATTTACAAAACAAAATGAATTGGATCACAGATTTAACAAAACAAAATGAATTGGATCACAGATTTAACAAAACAAAATTAATTGGATCACAGATTTAACAAAACAAAATTAATTGGATCACAGATTTAACAAAACAAAATTAACTGGATCACAGATTCAACAAAACAAAATTAACTGGATCACAGATTTAACAAAACAAAATTAATTGGATCACAGATTTAACAAAACAAAATTAATTGGATAATAGATTTAACAAAACAAAATTAACTGGATCACAGATTTAACAAAACAAAATTAATTGGATCACAGATTTAACAAAACAAAATTAATTGGATCACAGATTTTACAAAACAAAATTAATTGGATCACAGATTTTACAAAACAAAATTAATTGGATCACAGATTTAACAAAACAAAATTAATTGGATCACAGATTTTACAAAACAAAATTAAGTGGATCACAGATTTTACAAAACAAAATTAATTGGATCACAGATTTAACAAAACAAAAACAAAAGAGATACCTTCTGTGCCTATACAGGTTTCCTTCATATGATTTTGCTAAAATCAACTTAGTGCAAAAATATATTTTTTAATTATTAAATTCAAGGAATTTAATATAATCAAAATAATAGATTTATATCTAAATGAATGTTCCTCACCAGACTGTTTGAGCCAGAAGTGATAGTCTTTAAACCAGGCAATAATGGTGCTGTTCTGTATGTAGTGGTTTTGGGAAATCTGATCATACATCTGTTCCAGCTGAAAGCGATGAGCTAGGTAGCTGAATTGGCCTTTAAACAATTTAAAAGACAAAGACTATACTAATGATCCAGTGGTCTGTAGCCATGAATTAAAACAGCAAGCTAAAATTTTCTTATACTTTACTCAGATGCATTAACAATTATACAATGCAGTTCTGATCCAAAAATATTCTCACATTTATCAACTTAAATAAAATAAAATTGAAATTTTAAAAAATAATGTATACTTTCATTGGTAATTTCAAATTAGAAATCAAAGTAATTGTAGTGGTGCATAATATGTAAACATGCAGCAATTATTAAAAAGTGAATTCTAAAAGATAAAAGCTTTGAATTATGCTTTAGAACAAATTGCAAAAGAGAAACAAATATGTATATTAAATAAGTGTTAACCAACCACAGTAGACACCTGTATCCTCCCCATCTTTGTCAAAAAGTCGCTTATTTGCTTTGAAAAATGCATATGCATATGTGTCGCTGGGTATGTATGACTCCAACTGAAAGTCTTGTTTCAACAAAGTAAAACTCCATGTGTTTACTCCAAAAAAGCCTAAGGTTATCAAAATAACCAAAACCTGAAATCATATTTAAAAGAAATTTTAATTATTTCCTGATCAAATCATTAAAGGAACCTGTGATGGAGTAAATTTGCCTATCCCTATTTCTAAACTTAATTGTTATATAAACTGTTAAATGTCAATGTGACCCGATTTGGGCACTGCTTATGATGGTATTTTTGGGGTCAGGGTTGGAATAAAAACTCAGGTAAAGAATATGCTAGAACTTGCTGATGCATTCCAAACCAGTTCAAAGCAGAGGAGTAGCTCTTCTAACTAATACTTTCATACTTGTTCATAACAATTTCATCCAATGGGGATGCACCAAAAATTATTTTGTTAAAGAAAGTCATACATTCTAATCACGTTGATTTTGACATAACTCGAGTCCAGTCATAAAGGCGATCGTTAGCTTATGGTAGACTGACTGATAGAGGAAGAATGGACTTAGAAATATTTCTTATATGTCTGCTATTGATCTTGATGATTTGAATTGGAGAATGCTTGTGTAATTCAACCATTATTTCTATGTTCACTAATTTGATTATGTTGTACATTATACTTCTGAATTTTGATTGATGCTATATTTCTTATGCTGTGTGTTTATTGGGCTAATGAATATAAGCAAGCTTTGTAAGGTGAAAATGTTTGTAAGTGAAAAAGGAGTTTAGAGATGAAATATGCCTAAAATTTAGTGCTGTCTTAATTAGACTTTTGCAGAGAGGAGTGCACCTATTTTTCTTTGATGCTTTTGATCCACTCCAGACTGCAGTGACTACTGTACTATACCAGATCACGTTGGTGTGTGTATCCAATGTCAAACTCATCAGTAATGTGTTGCTGTAAGTTGATTCCTGTGAATTCCATTTGAGAGCCAATATGGTGAAAATTGAGGCTTGAGTTTGGTCTTGAGAATTCATGAAAGTTTCTTGAACATTCCTCATGGTGTGCTTGATATCACATGTAAAATTCTGGACGATTCTCTATGGTGTGCCATAACTCTGTAACAGTTGTGTAATGTACCTAGAAGGGGTGTGTGGGGCCATCATCTAAAAAAGAAAGACAGTGACTTGTTGCAACCTGAATGATTGTGAACACATGCTAGTAACAGCAGCCATCATTGAAAAAGTTATGTACATTGACAATAATTAACTCTCTAAAACTCTACTCTCACTTCTGTGATGAATAAACTGAATGAGTGTCTAACATTTAATCAAACATTCTTGTGAAGTGATGTAAATGTCAATACTTTTTTTGATTATATTCATATGTTGTATATTTGATTGTTGGTTTAATAAATTTATTGTTAAATTTATTGACCTTCTTACACATACTGATAACCTTATGTTGGAGAGGTGGATGGGCTCATTAAATATAGATTAAAGACAGATTATCTTCTCCTTTGGTAAGAAGTTTTCCACCTATGGAAATATTGTGTGGCAGTAGATGTTTGTCTTTAATATTGTGGAAGAGAGAAAACGTTTACAGTGCCCTCATATCTGCCAAGTGAGAGAGATGGTGTTTTCTGGAGAATTATTAATAATATAAATTAAAATTCTCATCACTTGTAAATAGTTATGGATGATTAATAATAATAATAATAATAACAACAAATAACTAGGTTGGTCTTGTATCACAGAACCCTTAACAGATTATAATCTGATAATTATCAGACCTAATTCCAGAATACTTAAAGACAATACAAAAAGACAACAAAGAAAAATTCCACAAAAGTCAAAGGCTATCACAATGACCAACACCTGAAATCCACGATCAGAGGATATTTTCATTAGTCTCTCATTGAATCACTCAAAGGCATGGCCCTTTTACAGATTATCAGACCTAATTCCAGTTTATGCTAAGAAAAGACAATGGAACATCAAACTAAGACTAATAATTATAATACAAGCATGCATTTTTCCAGGCCTTAGATTTCTTGCATACTTCAGCATCATTTATTGCTTGTAGAAATAAAGTTTCAATAAAGTTCAAAAGAAATTTTGAATAATATGTAGGTGACATATATATATATATATTCTTTACAAGCTTTACCATTAATGAAATATAACTTCAGTATCTGTCAACAGCACAAGCTGAATAATATGTAGGTGACATATATATATATATATATATATATATATATATTCTATATATATATTCTATATATATATATATTCTTTACAAGCTTTACCATTAATGAAATATAACTTCAGTATCTGTCAACAGCACAAGCCTATTTATAATTTGCTGCAGTTAAGTGTAAATAATGAAATCAATATGGGGGTCAGAAAGTGCAGAGAAGACATATGAATGAAAGCATTTTTCTTACTTTTGTAAAAAAAAAAATTACAAAACTATTTGCAAGGTCAAAATTAAAAATACATGTCTAAAGAAATATCTAGTTTATTACTGTAGCTGAATGTTGTCTTTAATCAATGAAATTACCAGATATTTTACTTCAAACATCCATACATGGCTACATATTTCACTCAGATATCAAAGGGGTCCTATCATTCAGCAAGATAGGAGGAAAAAATGTTGTGATGCACACTACTGTTCAATTATTGAAAAACTTCCTTCACATGCATACAGAGTCAGCAAGCCTAAATTCAGGTGGAAGACTAAAGCATAAGGCAGTATGAACTGATCAAGCCTGACTTTTCATTTCCTTGCAATTTCCACTGTGTTCTAACAAAAGATTATATTTATCATGTCTTCTCCTTGACTGGATCAGCCAGAATCAAGGTGTTAACCACTGACTGCCATAGCTTTGCAAGGATCTCATGGATCAATATGGCAGAAAGGAAAGCAAAAGCACGCATGTTGCTTTAAGTGCCTCTCAACACCTCCCTCACCCAACAACCCAACTTAATTTAGTGATCGCTCCCCATAACCTGTTCCTTCAAACAAGATATTCTGATTCTTTTGTGTTTCTCTAATATTTAGACTAAGGTTGTATCTGAGTGTAGACTGAGCTTATCTGTGAGAGTAGATTGAGGTTGCCTGTGAGTGTTGATTGAGGTTGTTTGTGAGTGTAGATTGAGGTTGCCTCTGAGTGTAGACAAGTTGTTTGTGAGTGTAGATTGAGGTTGCCTGTGAGTGTTGATTGAGGTTGTTTGTGAGTGTAGATTGAGGTTGCCTCTGAGTGTAGTCTGAAGTTGTTTGTGAGTGTAGATTGAGGTTGTTTGTGAGTGTAGATTAAGATATCTATAAGTATAGATTAAGGTTACCTTTGAGTATAGATTGAGGATGCCTGATTGTGATCATTGTACTAAATGGGGTGGGAGTCAAATTATTACTAGGTACAAGCATATAAAGATAGATAGCCAAAGCACAATAGCAAGTCAATAAAGGAAGAAAACAGCAAAAGAATCCACTCAAAATTAGAAAAATTTACAATTCCAAATTCATTGAATGGCAAAAAAACGAAATGACAAATAAATAGTAATACTCAAAACAGCTTTCAAAAGATCTGCTAAATTACACAGTAATATATCAGGCTTACAGACACATTGGGTGACAGGTCAGAATTTTTCTCAACACAAGACCTAAAAATGTTTTAAATGCTACAGTAGGATAACATAAGAACTTTTTTTAAAACAAAAGCTAGGGAAAAAAGTTAAGTGGGTGAGGGTGGTGTCAGAGCCTAGGTAGAAAGGGAGACTATTTTCTTTGTGTGCATCCCCGAGTGCTGTGGACCATGGAGAAGTGAGCTGCTGGGCTCAGAGAATTGGACAAATAAGAGAACTCCCTGTGCTGCAAGTATCTAATAATATAATGGATAAAATCTTTTTAACATTATTATGTTCTCTGTAACTATTTCTATTTTACTTTTTCAAAGGAGAGATGCTGTGTAAGAAATTTACAGCAAACAGATGTGCTAAAGAATTCATTTTTAGTTTTTAAAAGACACTACTATGAAATATAATATTAAATTACAAAGAGGTAACTATGTCAACATATAATTTAAGTATTGTTTAATAGTGATATTCAATATTTTACAAAATACTAAAATAAAAATTGGATCATAACACTCAACTCACCTTAACAGGCAACTTCATCAAGAAAGGTCCATAGTATTTTGAGAAAAATATCTGTAAAAATGAAGCATTCTGACTGCAGGCATTAGGTGTGTAATTAGTATGTCGATAGCACACAATACAAGCATCTCGCATAGCTCTTCTACGCCTCTCATCCAGACTCAAGCATGCAGCAAAGAATGTAGCAACGAGCACAAACAGAGCAAGGATCCCTAGGACAGCGTAGACACAAAAGGAACTGAGAGCTGGAATAGCCTAGCAAAAAGTAAAAAAGTTTTTCCTCAATATCCACCAGATGTGTACACTTTAGGACTATAATGTCATACACACATCTACAAATCTAGGGAAAAAAGATCCACATAAACTTGATGGGGAGATAAAAATGTAATCATTCTTTGACTAACACACCCCTTGTATAATTCTCCTTACTAGCTCAGAGCATGTTAAAGTACATTTGAATAAGTGAACAGAGAGACTGACAGACAGACAGATAAATAGATAGAATCAACAATAAACAAATTAAATTTCTTGTTGTTAACAAATAACTTGTGGTCTTAACTATCATACAAGCAGATACACTTGTAATGAAGGTAAAATTCTGCACCAGTCATAATTTCAATATAGTTCTTCACACACAGCACATATAAATGTTTCACACTTCTTTATCAAATATGTCCATACTTTGATAAACTTGTAGGTCTACAAGTCTGTCTAAAGGAAGAATCACTTAATTACCATCTAACTATTGGCAAAATTACACCAACATCATATAAATCTCACTTTTTTCTTTTTAATCTTTTGAGGGGATGGTTTTGTAAAGCCCTTCATGACCCCAGTAAATTCTGTTTACAAAACATTACACTGAACATGTATGTCAAGAGAATCAAGAGGTTCAGGATTCAGATCATAACTGCTTTTCATTCTCAATTTACCGTAGAAGCGCCAACTCCAAATGCTACTGCATCTGTTAAAGAGGTGACTGTGATGGACACACCAGCTTGCTTGAGAGTCATGGCAATTTTGTTTGGCACAGACTGTTGATTTACCTCTGGACTTAGGTTTTTCCACACCTCAATCACCACAAACATGTCATCTACACCAATACCTAAAATAAGCAATGCAAACACTTTCTTAAAATTTAAAATAAACATTTCTCAAAGCAGAATTTTTTAATGAATAATTTTAAACAGAGCTGATAATAATATTTTCACATCAAAATATATTTACTAAAATGAAGAAAAAGTGATTCGGCCAAAATATAAAAATGTCAGATAAAATTATAATTATGAAGCAATGATCTAGTAAAATTAAATTTAATGTATAGTTCTGCAAAAGTAATGGGTATATGTAAGATCACCACATTTAAAAATTAGTTTTTCATCTGTATGAATAAATAATTATTTAAATAAATAAATAATTAAATAATTCATATCTGAACTCTATAACTGTACCAAAAAAAACCAACAAAAAAAAGTGTCTCATCTATATCAATAAACAGTTGACATATTTATAAACTCTACAACTTTACCAAACCTCAAAAAAATAGTTCACACAATACACATTACATCTACAAATGTATCAAAAATATGTTTTAAATTTACAGTTGACAACTCCCACCAGAATGTTACACTTTAACTCTATGCTAATTATATCAATAAATATTTTACACCACATTTTCCCTCTACAACATATCACTAGCAGTTCACACTAAAATTCACATTTAAATAAAATATAATTATGCAATGTGCAAGTAACAGCTGTCAGTTTAGTTACTTAGTTCAGTCTTTATGTTATCAATAAATAAATGCACGTCCAGACTGAGCAATATCAGTAAATAAACGAAAGAATATATTTAGACAGGACTATGTTCAGACATGGCATTATCAGTAAATAAATGAGTGCATATGTTCAGATAAAACATTATCAATAAAATGCATGAACACATATGTTTGGATAGGGCACTATCAGTAAATAAACGAATGCATTATATTCAGACAGGGTATTATCAGTAAATAAATGAATGTATTATATTCAGACAGGGTATTATCAGTAAATAAACAATGCATTATATTCAGACAGGGTATTATCAGTAAATAAACGAATGCATTATATTCAGACAAGGGGTTTATCAGTAAATAAACGAATGCATTATATTCAGACAGGGTATTATTAGTAAATAAACAAATGCATTATATTCAGACAGGGTATTATCAGTAAATAAACGAATGCATATATTTAGATAGGGTATTATCAATAAATAAACAAATGCTTTATATTCAGAGACAGGACATATATTCAGTCTTGGCATTGCCAGTAAATAAATGAATGCATACCAAGAAGCATGAAAGGCATGATGGAATTGATTGGATTGTAGAGCAAATCCATGGCAGTAGCCAAACCATAGGCAAACAATATGGACAGACCCACTGACAGCATGCCTGCCAGGGATAAGTAGATCTAAAAAAAGATAAGCAGATGTGAAAATAAACCCAAGAAAGTAAAATATAAAATATAAAAAATTAAATAAAAAATACCAGAGAGATTAAGCTAGACCAAAAATAAGCAGATCTAAAAATAAAATATGAAAAAAACAAAATCCTCCTTCACTATAAATAAAAATAATAAAAAATAATAAATAATTATATGTCCTGACTAGAATGTGCACCTTTTATGTTTATGCTAGCTTTACATGATTGTACAAAACTTGCTTACATTTTCTATTCGTCATTACTTTATTTTTTTTATATTTATAAAACTGACATTTTTACTTCTATCTATTGCAATTTCTTTTCAATTTTATTATAAAATAGACTTTCTTTTTCTATCTAATGCCATTTCTTTCCAATTTTGTTTTCTCTTTGTACTTTTTTTTTTTAATGAATGAACAAGTGATAGGTTGAATTCTACTTTTATAAATTAGCAATTACTGTCAAACTGAATTCTACCTTGACATGACTAGCATTTACCTGAATGTCTCTTCTTACCTTTTGTTCCATGAGATTGAACTTGCCCAGTGATAAAAACACAAAGACAAACACAATGATGAAGCCTGAGGTTAGTAACTTAATATCACTGTCTACTGCTCCATAACCTTCATCATCAAAACTGAAACCAGATATTTTATTTTTTTTACACATGTTTGTAGTTATCTAGAAAAAAACAACCACCTACATTGAAGGCTAAAAGTGAAAAACAAATAGAAGCATGTACTAAATATTTACATATTTTATATTTCAGTTGGGCAAACTCTTGTAGAGCATAAAAAAATTACACTTGAAAGATTTCTAATGAAAAACTTGTAAAATATTACAGGTAAGGTACAGCACTGAATGTGTGACTTGTAAAATATTACAGGTAAGATACAGCACTGAATGTGTGACTTGTAAAATATTACAGGTAAGATACAGCACTGAATGTGTGAAGTGTCTGTATGGGCACATCACAAAGCCCTCTGGTATAAAAGCACCTTAGCATACCTCTTTTTCTCTTGAAGTAAATGAATTGAACTAGTAATATATCTATTGGTAACTGAATCCATGTCTAAAGAATACTCATAACTACCATAAAAACATAGCAGCAGTTAAACAAACACAAGAATGAATGACAAGGCATCCTCTTGTTTAATTAATATTTTACATCCCTCTAGTTAGAATGATTTACAGAAAAGAATGTAAAAGATAGGTGAAATAATCCTTTGACATACATACACATTACCATATATATGCAGCTTTACCTGCGGGAAGCATACACATATGTCTGTGAAATGTCCTTGTGACCACGTCTAGCTAGATCAATCATTTGCTTCTCCCACTCCATGACCATACTTTCTGTCTACAGAATAAAAAATTTATATATATATATATTACTGCTTATTATTTAACATTAACGTATATGATAAATGTCTACAATGAAAGTGTGACACAATGCCAACCTAGTTATTGGTTATGATTTTTATTATCATTAATCATCCATAACTAATTACCTAATTACAAGTGATGGGAATCTTAATTTATGTTCTTAATAATTTTCTAGAAGACACCACTCATCTCTCTCACTTGGCAGATATGCAGGTGCTGTAAACGATTTTTCTCTTCCACAACATTAAAGACAAACATTTATCGACACAATATTTCCATAGGTGGGAAACTTCTTATCAAAGGAGAAGATAAATCTGTCTTTAATCTATATTTAGTGGGCCCCCATCCACCCATTATCTCTCCAACATATGGTATCAATATGTGTAAAAAGGTCAATAAATTTATTAAATCAACAATCAAATATACAACATATGAATATAATTAAAAGAGTGTTGACATTTACATCAATTCACAATAGTGTTCGATTAAAGCTAGACAATCATTCAGTTTATCCTAGCATAGACATTAGCATGAACTTGATTATATAATTCATCACAGAAATGAGAGTGGAGTTTCAGAGAGATAACTGTAGCCAATGTACATAACCTTTTCAATGATGACTGCTCTCATTAACAAGTGATCACAATCACACAGTTTGCAATAAATCATTGTCTTTCTTATTTAGATGATGGTTACACATACCCATTCTAAGCAAACTGTGGAGTATCTTCCAGAATTTCACTTGAGCTATCAAGCATATAAGAAGGAATGTTCCCAAATTTTCATGTAAGCTACTCAGCACACCATGAGGGATGTTCAAGAAACTTTTGTGAATTCTCGAGACTAAACTTAAGCAACAAATTTCTGCCATATTGGCTCTCGAACAGAAATCACATGAATCAACTTACAGCAACACATTACTGATACGTTCGACAATAACACTGGATTCACACACACCAACGTGATCCTGTAGACTACACTTGTCAATGTTGTCTGAACCAGGTACAAGACAATGAAATAAAAAAAGCACGCTCTTCTCTGCAAAAGTCAAATTAAGGCAGTGCTAAATTTCAGGCATATTTCATCTCTAAACTACTTTTTCTCTTATATTCATTTTCAACTTACAAATCCTACAACAATTTTGTTAGCCTGATACACACAGCATAAGAATTGTAGCATCAATCAAAATTCACAAGTATAATATACAACATAATCAAATTAGTGAACATAGAAATAATGGTTCGATTACATAAGCATTCTCTAATTCAAATCATAGGTCAATAGCAAACGTACAAAATATTCAAAGTCCATTCTTCCTTTATCAGTCAGTTAACTTACCATAAGCTAATGATTGCCTTTATGACCACTCAGTTATATTCACATCAAAGTGATTAGAAAGAGAATACAGACTTTCTTCAACAAAGTAAATTTTTAGTCCATCCCCATCAGATGAATTTGTTATGAACAAGTGTGAGACTATTAATAAGAAAAACTACTCATCAGTTTGGAACTGGTTTGAATTGCATTGCAATTTCTAGCATATTCTCCACCTGAACTGTTTACTCCAACTTTTGGCACTTAAAAATATCATCATAAGCAATGCCCAAAGTCAGATCACTTTGACATTTAACAATTTATATAACAATTAAATTTAGAAATAGGGATAGGCAAATTTACTCTGCCACAGAAAGTAAATGAATTAGAAATGCATTACCTCTGCATAATAAAATACTGCCCCCAAAATGGAAACTCATTTATCTGATATATTTACTGTTACAATATTCAAAATAGATTAGAATATAAATTCCAAAATTATTACTAGAATTAATCAAAGGCTGAGGGCAAGACTTCAAGATGCAAAATGTTCAAAATAACAAAAACTGTGTCAATCAATGTACTTATAATTAATTTAATACCTCTGGATCTTTTCTTGCTATAAATATCATCTTTGTGCCGGTTGCACCCATGATTCGACCATTAGAGTAGGTGATACGTCCTCCAAACATAGTTGATATTTTATAGCCAAACAGGGGACTGTCAAAAAAGACAAATATCCAGATGCAAAATAAAGAAATAAAACATTTTATTGTTAAACAGTTAAAGAAATAATAAAGATTTAAAATTATGCATTTCATTTTTATTTGTTATTTTATTCTTTAATGTAATATATAATGTAATGCTGGTTAATTTTCACTAACATGGATTTTTATATCATAATGACTCTGTATTAAATTGTATCACAATTTCTTGTGCATGTCTGATAAAAAATTTTGAAATGTTATATGCATATGAATTCTGAAATATATATTTTTAAAATATGACAATAGTATTTTGCATTTAAACAAAAAAGAAAATGTATCTGTTAGTAACAAAAACAGACAACAACTCATTTTCTTTAATTCAAACTTTCTGTTCAGTAAGCGAATGATGAATTATTTAAATATCACGTCCTCTGACTAATCTACAAAAAAAAGGGAATGTTTTAATTGAAATTTGTCAGCAAAAACAATTATCAGCCTTGTCACTAAAGAAAGAAAAATGTTAAAAATAAGTAACATTTTTCAAACTCAATGCTGAGATAACTTTAAATTATGCACCAATAAAGTCTTTTAAATCAAAGTGTTTGCCATTTTGTTAAAATAAATTGTTTTTTTTTGTAAAAATTAAAAAAATTAAAAAAAACTTTTGATGGCATGTGTTTTTGGTTGTGTTGGGCTTTGAGAAAAAAAAAGTCACTCATAAAATTATTTATTCAGATCACAATAATGGGCATAGTTACTGGATAAACAATAGACCTGTGTCCCACTGAACTGTAAAGGAAAACCTCATCTGCATAATAAGTGATGTCAGAAGTCAACAGAAATTCCATTCACAACTGTGTATGAAGTAAGAAACCAAATACTTTAACTCTTTTAAACATTGTACTACTGCTAGAATCATGACTATGAAATGACTACAGTATTATAAATCATCATTCAATTTTACTGATTAATCAAACTGGAAAGTAGAACAGTTGTGAATAGATCAATTACACATATTTCACTGTCCTTAATTCAGTGATAAGGCTGTAAACTTTTCACTGTAAATATCAGATAATTTATTTTTAAAAAGAAAACAATCAAAAACAAGCAAACAACAACCAAATCAACAAACAGAACTTTGTCACTAAGAATATTATTGCTTTACAATAAAACCTTGAATATAGTCTAATACTAATCCTAATAACAGTTTAACACTAATTCGTAATAATTTTATTAATTTGTACTGATGATATCAGAAATAAAATAAGAAAAATTATAAGAATTTGTGTGAGATGAACTGAGGAAATTGGTAATGCACTAAAATAAATTTTTTATTAAAAAAAAATTAAATTAAATTATCATAAATTTGATAACCATATTAATATACAAAAAGTCCATGTGAAGTCCGAAGGCTAATGAAATTGTGCATAATAATTATATAAAAAATATGTATTACAATTTTCATGATCACTGTGACTTTGAATTATGCCCTACTTAAAAGATGTAGAATGGACAAATGTGAAAAAATGAACTAGAATTTCACCTGCTGTTGTAACCATTTACAATACACAATGACCATTTAGACACTTCATTGAATATGTAATGATAACTATGAAGTAGAGGAAAACAAAGTTTATAAATTGGAAAAAGAAAAGCAAGTTAGACAGTTATAGCTATTGCTTACATCCAAAGTGTGACCTAAATCACTATGTCCAGATTCTTTTTAAAAGTTTTTGTTCATTCAAATATGAGTTTTATTTTTGTACAAAATGCAGGTCTGATTCATAAACACGAATACTGATGTTAAACTCAACATATTTTTGTTAACTTAGAAAAAAATAGTTACTCTCCATTTTCCCATTTGTCACATAAGGGCTTATGTAGCCCACACCCATCCCTCCTCTAAAAATAGACTAAAGGAAAACCTACCTTCTAGAAAGGCTGACCCTTATTCCCAGTTTGGAAACATACCTGAATGTTCCAGACAACTCACTAAACTAACCAATCAAAGCGCAGATCAGCCACATGAACGAACATACCAGAAACACATCAATAGATCATTAGTTGAATGTGGCTGACCGTTGAGGCAACACATATTTTGGCTCCCAGTGTTAGCATAATCATACTACTAACCATATCACAAGTTATCAACTCAGCAGGAAATCATCCTCTGTATATATACTGCTGAAAGTAGGTGATTATGCTTGCCTAACTAATATTATATTCATCTGTATCTCTTGACATTAACTTTATTTTATATTATGTTTTGCTTAAGAAATGTAAATATATGATGACCTTGTAAGTAAGAGTGTTCTTGTCAGAGGACACATAAAGACAAAGTCTTAGCTCATGTGATTTTACTGGAAGATTGGCACTTTATCTTGGATGTTGGTTTGACGAGCACTGAGCCACAAGTCACACAAGACCAGAACGACCCAGGGGCCAAAGACCAGTTCAAAGGACTATGTGTGTGTCTGCTAATGACATTCACTCAGACCCTAGACTACAGGTCAGGTGATCTAAAGTTACGTAATTATAAAGTCACAACCACATAGCTTTAGTCAAGTTGTAGACAAAATCTACCAATGTACTATTAGAGTTCACTCAGGAACATTCAGTGTTCTCTTATAATCTCATTCATAGTTCACTCGTATAAACAAAC
Organism: Sinotaia quadrata; assembly: GCA_028829895.1. NCBI lineage: Eukaryota > Metazoa > Mollusca > Gastropoda > Architaenioglossa > Viviparidae > Sinotaia > Sinotaia quadrata. The sequence continues at coordinate 90,366,673 of CM054178.1, forward strand.
CAAATAACTACTACAGTGCCATAGGTCTCAAATGAACATTCTCTTACAAAACCACATGGTCATGATTAAGCATTATAACTATAAATATAAATTCTAATTGTAATATTGAACTATTCGCTTTATGTAACCATGATATCTTATATTATTTCTTACTGAATACAATTATTGTTGATACATAGACCACTCATGTTAGCGTGACTCGCTTACATGTTATATGTTGTAGACTGTCACATGTATTTACTTACTATCCTGGTTGTATGTATTAGGGGGCCTCGAGCTATCTTCTAGAATTATCACTCTTCTATTCTATATTATCTATCATTCATCTTTCTAACACATATGGCTAGCCAGAAAGTGTTTTGAGGATTAACCAAAGATTATAGGCAGCCTGGGGTGGTAGAGAATTAACATCTTGACCATCTCCCAACAAAACATCACACCAATGATACAAATAATTATATAATCCAAAGATATAATTATGATCCTTAATGCATTCAAAATCACCCATTTATCTACAATGTCTTCAGATTGTCTCTCTACTATGCACATAACCAAGTATGAACTTAACCAATATCACTCGTTAATTCTACATATGGTAAGCAAGAAATAAAGTCAAGTGTACCATTTAGTATTATTTGATTTATTTTATTCTTTGTATGGGTATTATTTTAAAGCATAAGAAAACAGCAAATTAAGTTAAATAAATAAAAGGCTATATTAAATAACCTGGAATTTAATAATAATTAAAATGTAATCAACAGCAAAATAGCATAAAATTCACTTATAATAATACTTTATTGTTTAATTTTCAAAATACTCACCCTTATTATAAATAAATTATGTATGTTTAAATGCACACAGGTCTGGTATTGCAATTTATATAGCAATATCAGTAACAAACAGTAATTTGCATACTGGTGAAATTTAATAGGCACATTTCTTTTACAATGATATGTTTTGTTCTTTACTGTTATAAGACTACATTTTTAAACTCTATAATCAAGCATGTAGGATTTACTTTCTTGTTAGTGCAGCTAGCTTCCATGCAATCAGCATTCTAATCAGGCATAACATTCAGTGGCTTCAAAGCAATTAGCATTCTGATCAGGCATAACATTCAGCAGACTTCCATGCAATCAACTGTCCAATCATGCATAACATTCAGCTGACCTCCATGCAATCTCATCCAGTTGGAACTGGTTTGGATTGCATCAGCAATTTTCTAGCATATTCTCCACATGTTGTTTACTACAACTCAAAAACATCATCATTAAGCAGTACCCAAGATCGGGTCACTGACATTTAACAACTCACATAACAATTAAGTTTAGATATTGGGATAGGCAAACCTACTCTGCCACACAGGTATATATTGTTTACATTAGATGTTTAAATGAATCACAGCTGTATATTATTTAAATTAGATGTTGAAATGAATCACAGCTATATACTGTTTGCATTAGACACTGAAATGAACCATAGCTATATATTGTTTACATTACATTCTGAATATGATTCATAACTATATATTGTTTACATTGACACTGAAATGAATTGCAGATATATAATGTTTACAATTAAATGTTGAAGTGAATCATAGCTACATATTGTTTTGATGCTGATGTGAATCACAGCTATATACTGTTTACATTAGATGTTGATGTGAATCATGACTACATAGTGTTTACATTAGATTATAAAGTGAATCATAGTTATATGTTGTTTACATTAAATACTGAAATAAATCAGATATACTGTTGACATTGGATGTTCATGTGAATCACAGCTACATAGTGTTTACATTAGATGGTGAAGTGAATCACAGCTACAGAATGTTTACATTAATGAAATGAATCACAGCTATAGGTTGTTTACATAGACACTGAAATGAATCACAGTTTATATTGTTTACATTAAAAGAAGCTTGTTTGCTACAAATGTAAGTCTTCTCACAAATATTAGTGAAGTCTGTGTCATATAAGGAAATGTAAACCTCCTCAAAAACTGCGAGTGAAGTGTGCTTAATATAAAGAAATGTAAATTTCAAAAACTATGTGTGAAGCATGTCATATGGGAAATGTAAATTTCACTAGTTGTTAATGAAGCATGCATAATGTAAGGAAATGTACATCTTACAAATTATGAATGAAGCATGCTTAATATAAAAAAAAATATGTTTCGTAACTCAAGCCAAATGCAATCTTCTCATAAGTTGTTAGAGACGCATGCATAATAAAAGGAGATGAAAATCATCTTACAAATTTTGAGTGAAGCATTCTTAATATAAGGAAATGTGCTTCCTAATTCTTGACAAATGTTAATATTCTCACAAACAGTGAGCAAAGCATGCTTAATATAAGGAAGTGTGCTTCCTAATTCTTGACAAATGTTTAATATTTTCACAAACAGTGAGCAAAGTATGCATAATACAAGGAAATGTAAATCTAACAAATTGTGAGTGAAGCATGCTTAATATGAGGAAATGTAAATCTAACAAATTGTGAGTGAAGCATGCTTAATATAAGGAAATGTAAATCTAACAAATTGTGAGTGAAGCATGCTTAATACAAGGAAATGTGCTTCCTAATTCATCCCAAAGGTATATATGTGCATAAACAATATCAAGGCACTAGGGACCATGGGGACTGACCTTACTGTTACATTGTTAATAACGTCTAGGATCTGATTCTGATTAAGATGACTGATGATGGAAGAGTTAAAATCCCATAATTCAAGAATACTCTGGACACTACATACATAGCCAATTCTGAAATGAAAACATTCAACTGATTATCTCAAATTTAATACATTTTCATCCATGCCAAAAGTAAACTGGCAGAATGTTTCAAATGATTAACAATGCCAAAAAGAATTAAAACAATACTGATTTCCACAATATACACTAAACTATAAAATTATATTTTTTTAAAGAAAAAGAAAAGAACAAAAGAAGATAATGGTTAATTGTTAAGTTAAATATATTTTATTTGTGAAGAATTAATAACCGCATATTTTCTTAATAAACAAAAGACAACATTATCTTGATTTATGATAAGAGTTATTCTCAATTCAAATTTTTATTTGCTTTATACTGATTTCTGAAAAGAAAACTAGAAATTCCCAATTTTGTCTGGGTAAAGGTGTTTTCACCTTGCAAATCCTTAACTTGGCTATAATCCATATTCATGAAAATACAATATGGCTCTGTAGAGACCTGCTTATTGAAAAATTTTACTTTCTGGATGTATCAATGTTTTTATAGTGATTTTTAAAACTTTTTTGTTGTGCAATTGTAATATAATCGTAATTTCTTGTGTAAGAACGACCAAAAAATTTGTTATTTGCACATAATTTAACATGTTTTATAATTATTTAAACAAAAATTAACACCTTTCATAGTGAATCTTGCAAAACTAAATTTTAAAAATATTAAAATACTAGATTTTTGGAGATCTTCACATAATTTAATTTAATATTTGTATTGTCATTCTCACCAGTTAGTGATAGTGCATTAAATCCCTTCTCAATACATAAATTGCACAAAAAAAGCTCATTTAAACATGAATATCCATTATATTGCTTGCCATGTGCAAGTTCCCATGTTCTGGCAAAATGTAGGAAACACAATGAAACAGTTAATTTTGATGTTGTTTAATTTTGTTTATATAAATGTTTTATTAATATTATATAATCAACTGATAAATTTAAATCTATAATGTTGAAATTAAACAATACAAGTGTTATTCTGTAAAAATGTTCATTATAATATGATGAGAACAATATTTTAATGCAGAGATATGGCATAAAACCAATGAAGTGAGTAAGATGATATAATTATGTTATGAGGAATGCCCTGCATAACATTATTTTACTGAAGGCTACAATTTGTTCCATGACAGCTTATATTATTTTTCTGAAATGAAATAAAAATGGTTGATTAAGGAGGTGTGTGCGTATGTGTTGCATGTGTTTGTGTGTGTCTGTGTGTGTGTGTGTGTGTGTGTGTGTGTGTGTGTGTGTGTGTGTGTGTGTGTGTGTGTGTGTGTGTGTGTATGTGTATGTGTGTGTGTGTGTGTGTGTGTGTGTGTGTGTGTGTGTGTGTGTGTGTGAGACAATAAAATGCCATAGTGTGTTCTATAATAAACAGTATAGAATAACAGATTAAATTATTTTAAAAGTTTGAAATAAAAATGGCTGAATAAAGAATGAAAATAACAACTGTTTTTCTTTCTTTGATATAAAGTTCTACATAATCAAACTGATTTCTCTGAATGTGATAACTAGATCTAAAACTAAAACTGCATGATCAGATGATTAAATACCACTTGCAAAATGGAAATTAATTTATTGTGAATGCATTATTTAAAAACAGAATCAGTTAATTTTCTTTTAAGGTGTGGATTCTTCAATAATATTTGTAGCATGCTATACTTTCATTGCATTTGCATAACCAAACATCTAACATAAGTAATGCATTAACAAATTCAATGTTCAACATGACTGCAATTGCCTTGCAAATAAAGAAAGAAAGAAAGTGAAAACCTTTTAAAATCATTTTAAGTTAAAAAAATTATTAATGAAATTCAATATAGTATAAGACCCCAATGAGAAATTCAAACTTCATTTAAAATAAGCACAATAAGAGAGCTGTAATTTGTCCAAAGCATTTCCACTGCTCAGAAGTATTTGTAATTTGGACTATAGCACTCATCATAACAACATGATTACAAAAAGAGCTCTCTCTGAAAAGTATAAAATGTTTGCTAAACAATAAGTAGGTTATTTTTAATGTTTGAAATAGCTAAATAGCTCTCTAACATACTGGGTCAATATGGGACAATATATATATACATAAAAAGTCTGCTATGATCACAATATTATACCTTTCCAAATATAGTTGGATAATTTTTTTTTCCCTAAATGAATATAAACACTTGAAGGCATACATGGAAAACAATTACAATGCCTTCTAGTACCTTTAAAATAGTTACAAACACTTACTTTACACAGAAATTAGAGTACTGCAATCCTGATATATTCATTTCCAATGCTGTGTCATAATAAAACACCATCTGAAAGGTAAAGGTACCAGAAATATAGAATGCAAAACCTGAAATTAATAAAGCAAATAAATTTGAAATTTGAAAAAGACAGTGCCTAGCCACATTACAAGCAATTTATCATAATTATACATAATCATGTATATTACATACATATATACAGGCAGCTCATTGAGCAGCGGGTTGGACAGACAGACAGATAGAAAGATAGATAGATAGATAATGTGGTGGAGTAAATTTGCCTATTTCTGAAGTTAATTGTTATATAAATTGTTGAAGTGACCCAACCTTGGGCACTCATTTTGATGATATTTTTGTGTCAGAGTTGGAGTAAACACTCAAGTTAAGAATATAAATTCAAATTCCTGCATGCCAGAGAAACGTGTGAAGCATTGACAATTCTATTATGAACAATAAACTTGTGACTGTATTATGAAAGCTTGCAAAAGACTATTGTGACACTGCCAATGGTAAGGTTATGTACAAACAATTATTGTTTTTCTCTGTAACTCCATTTCTGTTCTATTATAAGAAATGATTCTATGATTTATACTGATACTAACCTGCTGAATTATGAGTTAGGATATATAACTGTATGCTTTGAAATCATTCGAATGTGGTTTCATGGAAATATTGTTGTCAAATAATATTTTCATTGTATTTGTTATATGTATATTTGATTGTTGATTTAATAAATGTATTGTTAAATTTATTAATCTTCTTACACATATTGAAAACCATTATTGGAGAGATAGTGGGTGGATAGGGACTTGCTAAATATAGATTAAAGGCATATTTATCTTCTCCTTTGGTAAGAAGTTTTCCACTTATGGAAATATTGTGACAGTAAATGTTTGTCTTTCATTTTGAAGAAAATAGTAATGACCATTACTTGGAATTTTGTCTTAATTGAGTTTCTGACCAGAATCTAATAAACATACTGCCAAACCAGTTCAAATGGAGGTTATTCTTCTTTTAACTTATCATTACAGACTATTTCTGAATTGAGAAGCAGTCTCAATATAATTTTTATATGTATGTATTAAATTCACTTAATTAAAAAGTAAGATTAAAAACATTGCTCCTTGAAAGTGCCCACATCCTCCATAAAACCATGGATATCCTAGAATCTTGTAAAGACTCCAAGACCTTGATTCATAGATGACAGTTAACAACAAAAAATCTCTCTCTCTCTCTCTCTCTCTCTCTCACACACACACACACACACACACACACACACACACACACAGATTTAAGTCTGGGACTCCCCCATATCATTTTCTAATACTCGTAGTAGTAGTAGTATGCAATATCTGCAACAAATAACTACTCATGTTTTTATGTGTACATCACTTGCTTGCAGTTATAAAATCTATCTTTTTACCCCCTTATATATAACATACATGTTATTTACCACATTTCAGTCATATAATTTATTATTCTTCATCAGTTATAAGACATTGTGAAAATGCCTGAAATCTGTGAATACAAATATACATCTTGAGTGAAAAATCCTGGCCACTTACTGCTTTCAAGAACTCTGGTGTCAAAATACTGGTGCTGGACTCTAACAATATGGCAACAAACCGTGTCTGATCTGGAAAAGAGTTATCTACCCAGACTTTTTCATTGATAAGTCTTGAAGATTTTGGGACCCAAATCTTCTCTTGTGCCTCTGTTTTATGAAATGTCTTCAGTCCAATTCCACTGAGTCCACATATGATGAAACTAAATATAATAGTGAGTACAGGGTACTCACCAACAAAGTGACCAACACTAGTGAAAAGAAAGAAAATTACATTCATTTTTGTAGTATTAATCAACTTTACATAAAAATGACTAATGAAGTTTACTATGGCCAAGTGATGACAGTGGATTTGTGACTATTATTTTTCATGGCAGTGGTTTAATGGGGATTTTAGACTTGAAAATTCTCTGTTTTTCTTTTTAAATCTGCAGCCTAAATCCAATTATAATTACAAATAATTAAATATGATGTAAGTCATATTTAAATCTAATTATATCAACCTGCAAAGTAATAAACATGCATTACAGGCATAGTGAATAAAAAATACAAAAAATATATTTGACCACATTTTATAAAAAAACAGAAAAGAAGTGGAAAAAGCAATAGTATCTTATTTTTTTGTTAAAACCAGCCTGAAGTTAAGCTGGCAACTAATCAAATAACAATTATTAATGCATTGGTTTCAGACATCCGTAAGCCATAAAGCTCTATAACATCATAAAGTTACTTTTCTCACATTTGATATTATCCCTACCTTACCACTGGTAACTATTTTCCCCATTAATTTTTTTTTTTAATGTGGAGTGATTCAATACCCACAAAACCTAATTGGTTAATGACTTTAATTTATAGATTTAATTTTAATTTATAGTGACACAGGATTGTTTTATATAATAACAAACACTGCTGCATCATTCTCTTAACATGAAAACTATTTCAGACTAATTTACGTTGTAGTTAGCTGTTCATATAGTGTGTTCTGCAAAAGTGTTTTAAAATTGTCAGTTATTGCTATTTGCTAAAGATCAGAAAAATCTAAAGTGTAGGCAGGTGAGAAAGAAGAGATTTAAAGACAATTTATTTTGTTTACATGTCATGTTATACAACCAGTCATTATGAACTGAGGTTTATATATTTATGTCTTATTTGGTTTCAATAAAATAGAAAATTAAAAGAAAAACATTTATAAAAGCATGAATTGGTATAATTTAGTCATTCAAACTTCAAGACAAAAATGTATTAGTTTCAAAATAAAAATAATTTCATAATAAATTGTTAACAGTCAAGGAAAGTGAAAAATTCCCCACTCTATTATTTTCTCAGAATTTAGCTGGGCTCTCTTACTTCTGTAATGTGAGAGATTTTTGTTATTTATTGCCATTTCCCAACAATAAAACTGCACTGAAATACCATGCTAAAAATTTATTCGAACTTCAGTGATCGTTTAATATAAAATTAATATTTATTCACTTTTTTAAAAAATAAAAAAGTTAAATGTATAAAGTAAAACTGTCTAAGTAGATCCAAACACTGTTATATAACATTTTTCTTTCCTAAGGTAAATTCAACATCATAAAAGTTCATGCAGCATCTTGTCATCAGTGTTATTTCATATAAACACACCCTGTGAAGTGCAAGCTGTATAATTTGTTGACAGACTCTCAAAAGTTCCAGGGAAAAAAACAACAGAGGAACAAAGCACAGTTAAAGCTGTAAATAAATAAATATTTTATATCTGAAGGTTCCAGGATGGTTGAATCTTAAAGAAATGCAACATTCAGGCCCTTTGATGTGATAAATTGTGTCTTCTGAGCATTCCATGTGTGTGTTCGTATGCATGCTTTATTATCAGAAAGTAATCAAATAAAAAGTTAATAAGTGATATAGGATTAATGATGTGCATGCCTAAAAGTTATGATCCATAAGGTAGATTGGAGGGACTTTGATCTACCTTTTAAGTGATAAAGAGGTTTGGCCAATTGGAGTTTTGTGAGTTAACTGATTGAGAGTCATTATTTTCACATTAAGGTATTGAATAAACTGAAATCATCAAAAAGAATTTGAAAAAATACATGATAATATGTTAAACTAACAGCAGCAATTTATTTTCACCATTGTTTTTTTTTCGACAAATTTTTCAATGGGATTTTACTGGCCGGCCAAATGAGACACTTCTTTGAATAGTTTCTAATTCATATAAATAAATGCATGTAAATGATAATAACAGCCAGCTGATAAGTGGACTAATATAAATAAATAATAAATTGTTCTAAAAAAAAAAAGAAATGTATTTTTTTCATTGGTAACTATAGAACTCTCTCATACCTTTTCTGATGAAATATAACACTTGTACCAAAGAACTATAATTCTATATCATTATTTATTGGCAGCAGTAATTCAAGCGGAGCAATCAGAACTGTTGTCAAATAACTAAAATCTATAAATTATACATTCATCTATTCCAATTACTCTTTAATTATTTATGTCACTGCTATTAATAGCTTTTTTTGTCCCAATCAAGGCTACATATCAGAAACCTATAAAATATGAATTATCATACTATTGGAGTTTCTCTGTGTGTGCATTTGCATGTGAATGTATTTATGCATATGTGCACATGCATGAGTACATGTGTGTTGTGTAATTATAATACACTATACAGTAAATGAATATTATAGAGTTTTCTAAGATATCAAGACTGATGAAGACTAGGAGAGGTATGAAATGAAGGTTAAAGTTGTTTTATATACTTTCCTGCTTAAGTAATTTAATTTATTTAAACTACTATATTACAAATCAGTATATAATATAAAAAAGTGAATCCTCTCACAAAAAGTTCAATAAAGAAGTGTTAATAAATTAAAATAGTTGCATGAGTATGTCCAAATAAAAGACTCTTAGACATAAAATAAATAAAATTTTAAAAGAACAGTTGAAAAATTATTACACTTTGTTTTATATTATTTTCTGAATAGCTTTCCCAGATGTAGAAATATAGATGCTTCTGATACTGTCTTAGATGATGAGTAATATTTCCAATTAAACAGATGTTGGTAAACTTAAGTTGTGCTTGTTCAGTTGTTCAGTCCTAAAAGTGTGTTGAAATTCTTACATGGGCCAGAATCAGTGAATATCCATGATACTCTCAGTCACTTAAAAACTAGGGTGTAATTTTTCACAACTCTTTCTCTCCCTCAAACATATTTTCAGCATATGTAAAGCAACACTAATATCTGGAGCTGATAACATTTTAGTACTGTTTTGATGCTTCTTATAGTTGATACTACAAAACCCCTTGAATTTACAAAGGTAGTCTCTTGACTACTCTGTTTTCTCTGGTCATATACTAAGTCTTTAGAAGAATATGCAACAGCTTCAAAACAGTACTGCTATAGTTATTCTTACAACACAAAGAACTGATTTTGATATTTCCACTTTTCAATGACTAACTGTTCAATATATCTCTTCCCTTTGTTATGCTTCACTGTCTGCTTCCAGTACTATTTACCTGTCTGATTTAACAAGTGTACACTCCTGCTAGAACTATATAGAACTTTTAGAAGACTGCTTCAATCATCACACACACAAATTAAGTTTTGAGTATATGTAATCTCTGATCCAACAAACCACATACTTACTGAAAAAAGGACGCTTCTAAACTTCGTGTGAATGCACTGCTAAGTTTTCGAAGACAGTTTGTTTGATCAAGATCATCTTTAGTCTGACAATACTCTGTAGAGGTCTTATCTTGCAAATTCTCTTTCATTATTACACTTTATATGAGACCAGCATTAACTACCTAAAACCACACCTACTTAAAAAAAAAAAAGTAATGATTTAAAATCTTCTGATACTAAAGCAAGCACTAGTCACATTCTTGGACTATCCTTTTTTTCCACAGATACAATGTTGACAGTGAAATCTTTTCTCTAAAAAGATAAGTTCATTAGGAAACATGTATTAGGGACAAACAAGAACTAATTGATTGATTGATTCGTTAATTTCTTGGATGACCATATGCTCACTATAGTAAGTCTTATTTTCTCAACCAATCAAAATTTAGATTTGTCGTCTGCTCATCATTGCCACTGCATGTATTGCACTTTCTATTATACTATAGGCAAAATGGTTATCATCAGTGAAAATCCTACAGGAAAACTCAACTCTAATGCCAGCGAGGTGAAAGTCACTTCCCTTGACAAGGCGTTTTCGGTAATACCGCAAATGCACACATCGACACCATTTTGTTTTACTGTTACCATGACAGGGATCAATAAGATGGCAAAACGATAGTTGATTATATATAATTATGAATGTTATTTGCAATGGTTAAAACTTGAGTGTATAATTGAGAAAGAGAAAATGTTTCCAACAACTACAGCAATAATGTCATTAACAAAGGGCAGTTTCAGTCAGTAAGCTGACTGAAAATATAATCGCTATTTAGAGAGACCAAACAAATATGACAAACAAAAATAATGAGATTTTGTTCAAGTCATTAGGGTTAAGTTTTGTTTCCTGTTGAAGAAAGTACAATTGTTTAGAAATGTGATGTGAAAATGCCAGTAAATAGGAGTGTTTATAATGTCAGCCAAACTAGATAGAACAATCAGTGATCAAAGATGAGCAAGTTCACACTTTTAAGGCACAGTTCTGCAGGATTCTTCAGACAACTCGCAAGGCGATTCTGAAACTATGAAGACTAAGATTACAGTTCGGGTAGACGGATGCTATAAAATTGGTCTGACCATAGTTTTCAGCTTGTCAATGAAAAAAATAGAAAATGTATCTGTTTTCTACTTTAGATTATTGAAAAAAATTTACTATAATTATCTGAAACGTAGTATTGTTTACAGATATTTTAAGTTTGGTAGTGCAAAATGGTACATGTAACTGTTTCAGACTGCTTGAATTTTTTATTTACTTTTTTAAAATTGTACATCTTTCTCTTTGGGAGAAATCTTGGTAGTTGGGTTGAGTCCGGAACGGCAAGTACCAATTAAGATTTTATTCTTAGCTGTGTATGACTTTTTTCCTCAAGTACATTTATCAACCATAAAGTATAAGAGTGCTTTGTATCTATTTTGTAGTGTTTTTAAGTGAGGGGTGTTTCTTGTGGGTGGCATTTGTCTTTACTATTAGTGTTATGCCTTGCTGTCTTTGAATGTTTTTTAAGGGAACTGTACTCTTTTCTGCACTATAAACCGGATTTGGTGTCAGAATTTAGATTGTATAGAGCTAGAATGTGACTGAAACTGCAATTTGTATAATTTCTATACAAATGTTTAATTCATTTCTTGTACAAGGAATATTCATGTCAAAAGACAGGTTATCCAATATTAAACAAATTATTATAGTTTATTCCTCAAACAACTGATTTAGCGTTTATAGTTTTGAGAATAGAATATAGCACTTTTATTTTGATAATGTGAATAAAAATATACACGAGTTCTCCACCAGTCTTAGGGTATTTTCTTTTAGCAAGGTAACTTTTTGCTTCGCTTGTTAGTTTAGAGTAGTTTAGACCATTTACAGCGAAGTTCGTCTGCTAACCGATGAATGGTAGAAATCGCATTCACTAACATAAGCAGAGCAGCCCACGCATTCTTTTTGTATTTGTTTGTGACTGAGCTCTTTAGTCGTGATTGTAGGATGTTTTTTTCTGCATTCGTATGCCTCTATTAAAGCAACGATCTCTGAATGCGTGAAATTATCTTTATGTGCGCGACGATTTTCATGCACAGCATCCATTGTTAAAATTGAATTGTGGGATAGATCTATTTATAAACAAGTCATGTGACGCTTTGTTACGTTTCCAGTATTTCTTTATAGACCCTGCCTAGGATAATTAAGGACTTTAAAGATAATAGATTAAATTAATTCCTTCTCTCTATCCTATACAGACTGATTGCTCAACTTATCATTTGACTAACTTAAAAATGTGTCTTGTAGTGCAGACAGCAGATTTACAAACTGATAAATTGCGTACGTTAGCTGGGTTGGAGTCGTTAAATTCCTCTAAATTAATATGCATTTGTTACGTCATTCAGCTCAATTTCGCCCCCATCCAATCCATGAAAATCATTAGGTCTATTATGCATAAAAATTAACTACGAAGAGGTTTAACAATTAAAAGTAAGATTTAATAAAGTTTAACAATTTAACAATAATCAAATACGAGCGCGAAAGTCTATTTCTTAATTCCGCACGTACGTGCTTAATGTTCTTTGAGAAAGAGTGCCCAATTATATCTTATGAATTTTAGTCATCTGAGTGGTACTCAGCTTTATGTCCTTGTGTCGCCTGGACTCGGTTTCACGACAGCCAACTAGCGCGGTTTTCGACCTAACTTGGGTGGCAACTAGCTTAGTTTCCTTCTAAGCGCTAGGTAGTGTTTCACGACTGCAAACTTGGGCGCGCGCGGCCTAAATTAGGTCGGAACTACTGGAGCAGCTCCTACCAGCTCTAACTTTCGCTAGCAGCGACCTAAGATACAAACAAATAGGCGCCACGCGTGCATCAATTCTATCACAGACGTAGGCAAAGAAGAAATCGTCCGTCACGGGATTATATATAGTTTAATATTCTCAGAAACATTTATGAATCACTATGAACATATATTTTATTTCTACCACCCATTTCTAAATATTTTATTTTAATGTAAATGTGTGTAGTTTTTATGCAATCATATGTGAAAGGAAAGGAGTAAATTAATTTTGCAATTCTGTTTCCACTAAATCCATGAATCTCAAGAATGATTTATATCTTTCCTTAATTTTATTTATCTGTATATTATAATGCAACTTAAAACTCTCTAAAGCCACAGATAAAAACAAAAAATGATTGTTTTATCATATAATTGGAAATTTTCATTAGTGAACTATTAAAGTATTAATAATAATATATCAATTTTAATTGGCATTAAGTTTATTTTAAGCCAAATTATATTAGTGATAGTAATATTTGATCATATGTAATATTATAATAAAATGTACAGTTATTTCATAATTATACTGTTAGAGTTTTGAAAATAAAAGAAAAATATATATTCTATTTTATAATATTGTTATAATATAAAGGCTAAAAATGTGGCGGCATTTTAATTTTTTTTTTTAAGTTTCACTGTTTTTCATTAAAAATATATACAGTAAACTTTCAGTGCTACTCATCATCTGTCAAACTGACATATGTGTATCTAGCTGTAACATTACAACTAATGATTATTTTTTAATTAAAAAAAAGAATGGCCATATATTATGTAAACATTACATAGTAATAATGCATTAGTATAAGTTAATATAATAAGAAGTAGAATTATGTGTAAATCTTCAAAAGGTTAAAAGCTTTGTTTTGGTTTTCTGAAAAATACAGTTTTTGTATTTTCAAAGTATTTACATTTATTTCATTGTTGTTACAAATATATTTAACTTTTACATTAACAATAACAGTGTATGTATACACTGGCTGATGGGAAAAATTCATATAGATGAATATAAAATGTGACTTAACACTGGCAACTGCTGGATAGAGAAATAAATTGCGACTTCAGTTAGTATTTACAAAAAGATCTAGGCATTTGAATATTAATATGATGGTGACTCATGTCATATTTAATACATATAGTCATTTAAATATTATCATGATGGTGACTCATGTTATATTTAACACATATAGAGTAATAGACATTTAAATATTTTCATGATGGTGACTCATGTCATATTTAACACATATAGACATTTAAATATTATTATGATAGTGACTCATGTCATATTTAACACATATAGATATTTAAATATTATCATGATGGTGACTCATGTCATATTAAACACATAATTTTTATAGACATTTAAATATTATTATGATGGTGACTTACGCCTAAATGTGAATTGATTAAAATAATTATTAAGAAAAAATAAATTATACAAACTTGAGTCTTTATAAGTTTATTCTTTGTTTTCAGTTTGCATGTTTATTTACTGTTGCATTTATCACATACATTCAAAGGTATTTTTGAGATATGATAGTTATTGTTTTATGAACATGAGAACTAAAATAAATAAGTATTGAAACAGTTAATAAAAAAAAAATTAGAAAATATAATTTATGACTAAAACTGCAATTTGTATAATTTCTATACAAATGTTTAATTCATTTCTTGTACAAGGAATATTTATGTCAAATGACTGGTTATCCAATATTAAACAAATTATTATAGTTTATTCCTCAAACAACTGATTTAGTGTTTATAGTTTTGAGAATAGAATATAGCACTTTTATTTCTGATAATGTGAATAAAAATATACATGAGTTCTCCACCAGTCTTAGGGTATTTTCTTTTTAGCAAGATCACTTTTTGCTTCGCTTGTTAGTTTAGAGTTTAGACCATTTACAACGAAGTTCGTCTGCTAACCGATGAATGGTAAAAAATGCATTCACTGACATGAGCACAGCAGCCCACGCATTCTTTTTGTATTTGTTTGTGACTGAGCTCTTTAGTCGTGATTGTAAGATGTTTTTTTCTGTATTCGCATGCCTCTATTAAAGCAACGATCTCTGAATGCGTGAAATTATCATTATGTGCACAACGATTTCCATGCTCGGCATCCATTGTTAAAATTGAATTGTGGGATAGATCTATTTATAAACAAGTCATGTGACGCTTCTAGTTGGCAACTACTTAGTGCGCTTCTAGTTGGCTGTCGTGAAACGCTACCTAACAGTGACAACTAAGTAGTTTGGAACTAGCGCGCTTTTCGGGAAAGCTCCGCTCTAAGTTGGGCGGCTGTCGTGAAACCGAGCCCTGGTCTCTTGTTCCAGCCTGAACCGATCTATCCCACTGTAGTTGCACCAGCGGAAATGCACGTGGCATACAAGGGAAAACTGTCTTTTAGTTCGCCACTGGTGTACTTGAGATTAGACCAGCATACGCCTACATGTTGACGTTGCTTTACAATGGTGGTGGACTTTTCTGGAAGAGCTGAACTCTCTCAACAGAGTTCAAACCAGCTTGTACAGGATTTCAAGGACGAAGACAAAGACGAAGATGTCCAAGCTCAAAGATGAAGACAAGGACGAAGATGTCTAAGCTCAAAGACCGACCTATGGAAACAAATGTGTCCCATAATCGTCTGCTAGCACGTTTCGCTACTTAAGCATGATTAGTTCAAATGCACGAATTAGAAATTCGACTAACGCGTCGTTCACAATTTAGATTAGAAAATATAATCTTCTCACGCATGTTACATTTAACAGTGCATGACGTATGAATTATCAAATATTTACGTTAAAATTAGACTTCATACAAAGGGATAATTCAAATCAAGCAAAGCGCTTCACAATTTACAATTAAAATTACACGCAATAATTTGAATTACATGAGAAATTCATATCGAGCGCAGGCATTTCTGGCTCTAGTGAATTTAAAGTCAATATAAATTAAAGTTACAATGGAAAAGAGTTACAATGATTTATATTCTATAACTTATAGGTTTTCAGTCATTTCAACGAACCGTGCTCAAGTTATATAGCAATACATAGTAATATATAACACAAGTACATACATAGCTTAAATATACAGAATACAATCAAATAAAAGTGATACCTTATGAGAAGTCGAAGCGTTTATCTCATCTATCGCGCCGGTCTGTCCGTTCCTATACGACTCGCGAGTAGCTGACGTGCTGTCGCGAGCTAGTTGTATCTCCGAGTACAAGACGGGTGCATTTTACCAATATTTATAAGAAGGCATAGAGCATATCATGTGACGGATCGCGTGGCATGTAGTTGGTTCTAGAACCTAGACAATGGGCCTAAAGTTACATAACGTCCTGACCTCTTTGTTGGAAGCTTCTCGATATGAATATCACGAGAGAGCTCCAAACAAAGGAATTTCAAATCTCGATATTTGAAAAATAAACAAGTGGGTCAAACAGTCAAGACATTTTAATCAGACTGTGACACGCTTCGAGTTGGCAACTACTTAGAGTGCTTCTAGTTGGCAGTCGTGAAACGCTACCTAGAAGTGACAACTAACTGGTTTGGAACTAGTGCGCTTTTCGGGAAATCTCCGCTCTAAGTTGGGCGGATGTCGTGAAACCAAGCCCAGAACTTCTTGCAAAGTGTTCTAGAATCTTCTGTGCATTACTCAACATAGAAGGAATGTTCACACTAATCTTGGAGAATTCTCGAGACCAAACTAAAGCCTCAATTTTCACTATATTGGCTCTCAAACAGAATTCACAAAAATCAACTTACAGCAATACGTTACTGATAAGTTCAATAATAAAGTGATCACTACGATTTGAAGCAGATCAAAGCATCAAAGAAAAATGGTGTGCTCCTGTCTGCAAAAGTCAAATTAAGATGCTAAATTTCAGGCAAATTTCATCTCTAATTAATACACATTCTCAACTTACAAATCCTGCAACAATATTCGTTGGCCTGATACAAGCAACATAAGAAATATAGCATCGATCAAAATTCATAATTATAATGTACAACGTAATCCAATTAGTGAACATAGAAATAATGGTTCAATTACATAATATTTCTAAATCCATTCTTTTTTTATCAGTCAGTTAACTTACCAGAAGCCTTTATGTCTTGACTCTAGTCAAGTGATTAGAATATAAACTTTCTTCAACAAAGTAACTTTCTGTCCATCCCCATTGGTTATGAACAAGTGTGAATTAGAAAAACTAAACATACAGTTAGAATTAGTTTGGATTGCATCAGCAATTTCTAGCATAATCTCCATCTTAGTGGTTTACTCCACATACAAAAATATCGTAAAAAGCAGTGCCCAACATCAGGACACGGTGACATTTAAAGTTTATAATATAACAATTAAGTTTAGAAATAGGGATAGGCAAATTTATTCCACCACAGACAGCTTTATATTTTAAAATCTATGTTTATATAGCAAAAATTGCTTTAGTATGTTTTGTTTAATATATCAAATGGTAGTACTTTTGTTTTTAGTTGTATGAAACCTTTAATATTTTTTCAAACAGCATTAAGAATTAAACTTGTGTGGTTAAAGTCCTTCACTCAAGATCTTATACAAGTATTCCTCGCATTGTGTGACTAAAAAGTTCCAAAAAGTGCCACCTAATGTGAAATCATATTGATTTTAGCATGGATAAAATTGAGATGCATTCCAATGATAAAATAATATCTAAGATTTGTAAAGAAATGCATTTCCGTATATTGCCTTCATTTAGTCTGACCAAATTCAGTGTACACAGTGAATTATGCTGTAGATTGGGAATGAAGAGGCTAACCACATTCACAACTGATATTTTATGCATATAACAACTAACAAATTTAGTTCTGTTTGTTTATTATTGCAATGTATTATGCAACTATTTAATTTTTACTTTTTTATGAAATCACATCATAACATCCTGTACAAGATGGCAGATTCACTTATTTGATTGTGTATACATGTACAAACTTAAAAGTTTTCATCTCTCTTCCCCTAAACAGGGATTTTTTAAAATGTGATTTAATATTCACAAAACCTAAGTGGTTAATGACATTAATTTACAAAATTTAATTTTAATTTATACTGACATAGGATTCTTTGCATAGTAATAATGCTACACTACACACACACAAAAAGCATGTGCATATTCCTTTAGATTTATATTACACTAACCATCAATCTTGTGTTATTTTTACAAATTAAAGAGCTGCACAAATCATTTATATACTGGGTTTTCTTTTTGAGAAAATGTACCATTAGAAACAGATACCCCTTAACATGTTTGTAAAAGACATTTGTTTGATTGTATGAATGTAGGCATTAAATATCCAATTTTGTCAATAACAAATGTATAATAATCTTTTTTAGACAAGAAACATTGTTTTTAATTTATTGACAAATGCAAAATCATGCAAACAAGGTTTAAGACAATGAAAATATAAATCACCCTAACTTATCACATGATTATGTAAATACATAAGAGACATGACAATAGCAATATCTGACAACCAGGAGCAAGGCTATTACCTATCCATTTAACATCCCCAACCTACCATCCCCTTTCGCATCTTGGACATAAAAACAAACAAAAAAACCCTCAACATCTGAAGTACACTTCTTGCAGAACAAAACCATCATACACTATCCAACTAAAGCCAAAAAAATAAAATAATGCAAACTGACAGACCCAAATGGTAGCAGACACACCTTCATACCCAATTGCAAGTGGAAACAAATTTAAAAAATAATCACAAAATAAATATATTATATAGATAGAATATAATAAATAACATTTAAAAAATTATATAAGTATCAATATTTATATATATGTATAAATTTTCCACGAGAACCTATCCAGTATACACTTCATATCAAGAACCTTTTGACAGAAATGGAGATGATCTTTGCTCAAATCAATTTACCTTAAGGTAATGCTTTGTTCCTAGTCTTTTAAAATTAAACAAAGTCTTAATATCTTATTGCAGGATAAAAAGTGTCTTTAAAAATACACAATACATTTTAAAAATTATCTCACTTTACGATTAGATAAATTGCTTGCAGTTTCATTTAAACTAATTATTTATAAACTGAACACCCCTAAAATGTTATTTTATATCTATTTTTCGTGGACATTTGGTGCACATATTAAAAGGTAACCCAACCAAATTAAATGGTGTATTCCCCCCTCCACCATTTTTTCTGTGCACATACATATTCCAGCACAACTTATATTTTAATTAACTGCACTTATGGAGAAAAAATCTTTATTTATATTACAGATCATAATTCATCAGTTTGACCAATGATTTATAAGGGTTTTCCCTAAACAAATCCTGTGAGTTTTCAAATAACTCAGTTAAGGAGCCACCACATCAATAAAAACAAATGTATTATTAGCTTCAGAAGCTTAATATACTATTAAGTTCTTTTCAAACTGATCAAGAAATGGAATTACTTCTCAAAACACATATTGTACACAACTTTAATAATTTTTTTTTAAAATTATAATTTAAATGTTTTAAAGAACAGTTTTAAAAGTACATTTCAGGTGTCGTTTACATTATTAAATCAGGAATTAATAGGCACCAACAAAAAGAGATATATGTTCTACTACAGACTGACAGTTCTAAAACTACACTGGAACTTTTGTAGAAATGATGGAATCTTCATGTCAGCCTAACTCTAAAGTTACTGACTGTTGTGCAAATGTTCTTTAAAAATTAAATTAAAATGAAACGGTTTAGGAGTTTTGTTCACTAAATAATATAAACTACAAAATGAAATAAGATTTTGAAATTGAATATAAATCATGTCATCCTACCTCATTTAAATTCTCTATATGACAACAAAATAATGTCTGTTAATGTCAAACTTTAAAAAAAAAAAAATGCTGAGACTAGTGGTGAAATGCAGTCTAAGTTCAAAAAATGCTTCAAGGTTAGTTTTAAATAGTATCAATAATCAATAGCAGTTATCTAAACTTTTACAAATAAATGCTATAATATATATATAATTATTTTGATCGTAGACTTTACTCCTAAACACATTTAACATTCCACATAGAATAACAAAATAAAACAATCATATAAGATAAAATGAAAGATGCTTATATCAATCAATCCATTTCTATTAACAGATAAATTTTTGTTACTAAATTACTTTAAATGTACTCAAAACAAAAATTTTAAACTTAAAACTTTTGAAGTAAACAACTGAGATGACAAAGCGAATAATTAAGGTCCCACTAGTGTTTTTTGCTGACAGTGATAAACACATGTTTTTAAAAACAATTGGAGAAAAAAATTTAAGACTAAATCAAAGTTATGTTTGCCACTTTGCCAACAATGTCAGACATATTTTTATTTTTCAAGTATATAAACCATACTTTAGAAAAAAATATTATAATTTCTTTTTAATTTCAATATACTTCTATTTAAGAACTTAAATTCTTTGTAATGAAAATTATCCCAGATTTAAAAAAAACAAATGATACTATCCCATAACTATATAATCCAATAAAATAAATACTTTTATATCACATGCATAAAACGTTATAGGGCAGGTCTATCCACTATGCAGACATGGCATGTAATGATTACCTTAAAATTTACAATCACTATAGTTATAAATTTATTCCTGAATATATTACAACATTTAATAAATGAAAACTGAGTACAAAACGTCACACATTTATAGACTAATGTAGCAAGATATTTTTTAAGTGATATGCAAACATTATCAAACTAAATGTAGCATTTCTGGCAAGGACAAAGTGTAAAACACGATTTGTATACTAGAAAAACTCTCGTGGAAAACCCAAAAATAAAATACAAGCTGAGCATCACTAAGCAGATGTATGATATCAGAGACAACACAACTCTTATAATAAGAGAAGGGATGTGTCCTTTAGATATTGGACTGCTCTGAACATACAACCACTAAATCCTGTCAACTCAAGCTTTTTTTATAAAAATATACACTGCTACTTTGATGGTGTCAGCAGTTTGAAAAAAAGATATGCATAACCACTTTAGTGGTGGGACATGCTCCAACATTCTGTGTCTTCTACAGTCTGTCTGCCCAGATGAAAAAATTTGCTAGCTTGAAAAAATTCCATGTCACAATTACTAAATCTGTATGTTTGTTCCTAAATATTCCCTTAGGGAAACACGTAATACAGCATACATGCAATGCAACACACCCTAAAATGTAAGATTTAACTTTTAAAATAAACTTGAAAACAAAGGTATATAACGAGTCTATAAGTGTCAAGGAAAATTTAAAGTGGAGAATAATGTAAATCTTGAAATTAGTCACATTTCCTGGTGATTTCAGCTATACTTATGATTATTATTATTGCAAAATTCAAATAAATTATAAGCAGATTAAAATATATCTCCCTATATTACTCACAGTACTAGAAAATTTTTTTTTTTTAAAGGAGTTCGTTGCTTTAAAGATTAATTTAAAGATGAAAAACATTTATTGATAGAAACAGTGCTATCCAGATGACACTCCTTGAAATACTTTTATATGGACTGATTTATTAAAATAAGTTGTCAATATGTTTTCAAAGACTAACAATGAGATTGAAGTTACATTATGTCATTGAATAAAGTGATATAAACCAAAAAACATTATCAACTCTGAAATCATTGTAGATAAAAGATGCTTATCTTTATTTTACACTAAAAATAAAAACTTAGTTTTCTCTGGGAATCTCAGAAAACCATGATCAAAGACATTTAGTGGTGGGGGTCTTCGTTATCTTCAACTAGGTGAGACAAGAAAAATTGCACTTTAGGCAGAAAATTCCTTTGAAATAATGTAAATAGGAATATATCAGTTTGTGCAGATTTTTTTATGCAAGTACAGTATTCTGATATATATAAAAAAAATAAAAATAAACAAAGTGAACTGGCTTGTAATTTTCATCTCCTAGGACAAGAGTCTCTATTTTAATTCCAGGTGTACTGCTCAAATCAATATGAACAGCCACTTCAGGAAACTGAAGCAATTGGCTACCTTATGTCATATAAAAATTATAACCTATTATCTTCCTCCTGGACATGAAGCACCAGCTTTTATTCATGACAGCAAAAGGCAGTGCATTTCAAATTACCTGGCAAGAAAGCAACAGAAAACCTCAAGCACAGTATGTATTGGTGTTGCAAACTAGAGAGCACACTGGTGTGAGATGTGTCTGGTGTGAGAGCATAAGATAAAAATGAAAATGTATAAAATGTAAAATGTCAATTAGGTAAAGTGTGGTCCGTAGGGTGTGATCCATAGAAGTGCTGGAAATGTCCCCACATTTGCAGGAAAGTAGATAACGAAGAGATTTCCCACTCTATTAAAGATTAATAAATAAATTGATTTTAACAATTGCATAAATATTTTCTTAATTCGTTCTATTTTTTTAATATTTAAACTATCGTTCATAGTTTACAAATAGGACTGTTTTACAGCAGTCACAATTCATGATGATTGTTAGCTTATAGATGATATGAATAAATTAGTGAAACTAACAATTAACACTTTGGGAAAGACAAACCACAACATGTCGCTAATGGTTAATTCGTCTATCAGAAGAAATTGGTCATATCAAGAAAAAATAAGTTTGCAATCAAGAT
Source organism: Sinotaia quadrata (assembly GCA_028829895.1). Taxonomy (NCBI): domain Eukaryota; kingdom Metazoa; phylum Mollusca; class Gastropoda; order Architaenioglossa; family Viviparidae; genus Sinotaia; species Sinotaia quadrata. The sequence continues at coordinate 90,389,380 of CM054178.1, forward strand.
GTGTTGTCCTAGGCAATACAAACTTTACCTGGATGTTAGGTCCTTGCTTAAATTTAAATTTGAAAGCTTGTTCAGATGTACATTAAACAATCAGCAATTATTTCAACCATGTACATTCCACATTAATATTATTTCCATTTATTGGAGATAATTCTGTCATAATATTTTTATACCAAATTTACTCCATTGCTCTCAATCTTTAAATAGTAACAGCAATAAGAAACAATAGATTCAATGGTAGACCCAAGAGAGTAAAATAATGCTGAGACTAACAAGTGTTTAACAGTGAATAACAAAAATATAAATAAGATCATCTGCTTTTCTTTAACATATAAAATACTGTTAAAAGCCCAATTTCACTTAGGCAATGGAATTACAAATTTTTTATTAATGCTTGTGGTACTAAAATTTCAAGATTCACATAGTTCTAAAGATAGTTGCAGAGACCTGCACCAGAATTAATAAGGTTTTGTCTGCTTCAAATATTTACTTAAAAGAAGGAGAAAACATTACTATTATTACAGGGAAATTTATTAAATATACTGAAATAATCTATGTGTAAAACTCTGATTTTCTCAGAACCTAATACATTTGTAAGAGAGAAAGACCTACAAAGAGTATTGCCGACATGCACAAGAAAAAAGGGGAAAACAAATGAACACACAAATGAGGATTGTTCTAAAATTCCTCTTCCCCTAGCACAATTATTGTTCATCTTGAAAACATTGAAGACACAAGAGACATGGATATTGACCCATCCCGATGTACGCGTCCCACCCGCGGTTAGGTTGCATTAGCAGCCTTAAATAAGAATGCAGCACTACTACAGCAGGTCTGCATAACTGAGCAATAAAGGTGTTTGACAATATTCCTCTTCTCAGCAGCTGCTGACCCTTTTAGGAGCTGTGTGTGCTGCAGGCCCTCCCTCCTAACTTGGCCCGCCCAGGCCCCGATCCCGGTCCCGACTCCCGGTTCCCGGCCCTGCCATCCCCATGGCCCCACAGTGCAAGATGGCAGCGATTAACACTGTTGCCTTAAGTGACCCCCACATCTGAAAATAAAAACAAGTAGTAAAATACAAATGTAAAAAAGTGTTTAACACAATCACTATTTCAGAAAGTAAACAAAGAAGAGAAATATAGCACTGTTAAAAAATTGGCTTAATTAACTGTTCACATTATCAGCTTTAAAAATAAAATCACAATGGCTGGATTGAAGAAAACAAATCTGTGCTAGTGTGTGTTGGAAGGCAGTAACCTTGTTTGTTTGTTGAAGAAACCTATGTGAATGAAAATTAATCATTTATGTTTAAAAATCAGCATTAATTTATTTTGACTGTAAATTATAGCAACCACTTTTGCTACATCCACTAATCATCTGATAACATAGCCACATAACCCTTTAAGTATCAGATATTTTTCTATAATACCCTTCTTAAAATTCAGCCAAGGGAGATCACTCTAACCAAAAGTGTACCTAACCTCGTAAAATAATTAATTTTTAAAAACTAATTTATAAAGGTAATGTAATGAAAAAATATAATAAAGTCAAAAAAGAGATGGGCTATTGATCTGCATAGCATTTAATAATATAATTATATTTTTACATTAAAATAAAAAATAACATTCATGAGAAAAATCGAAATGTTCAGAGGGTTTTTTTGTTTTCCTTCACATTTGTTGCATACTTAAAGTAATTAATTTACAGTTTCTTGTAAAAATATGCAAGTATAAGTTTTTGCAAAGGTGTACTTTGCAGATCAAGCAGCCAGACACTGTTTCTATGCCTATACTAGAGTTAGTTTTAGTCTTCTTTGCTCGACATTCATAACAATGGATTTTTTGTCCAAGAAGACAATAGAGGAACATGATCTGCTGGGCATGGTCGTGAAATACCAGTTACTGATGGTTCTTCTTTCGAAGCCTCTTTCCTGACTATGTTACCTTTCATGAGAGCTCTACGTATACTCAAATGAAAATCCAAATGAGAGACATTGGTTTCAATGTAGGATCAGCAGCTGATTGCGTTTCTTTATAAATAATCCAACCATTGATGATGGCTACTTAAAAAAAACAAGTTTTGACATAATATTAGATAATAACTTCTTTGCTCCACAGCAGGAATTGTGTGAAAACCTTTCATCTTCTTGATGTTCTCAGTTTTTAATGATTCCTGTGGAGCCTTCCTCCCTTTTCTTTATTCAGGGAGGGTAGTTGGAGGCTTATTCTAGTGCTTTAGTAAGGGGTTTTTTTTTTGTTTGTTTCTTGATTTTTCCTTGCTTCTTCTGTTCTTTCTTTTGTTGTGACTGCTGTTGGTCTATCGCTTTATTTTTTTATTTTTTTTAAATAGCCTATTTCCCGATGAGTTGGATTTTTTTAAGTAGTCATCACTGTGTGGTTCGTAGTGTCTAAAATTAGTTGTGTTTATTATTTTTATTTTTTTTATTATTATTAAAGTTGTAGTACTATAGTCAATTTCCCAATCTATCTCTATTTCTTTCTTTAGCAGTAACCGTCATGATTTATATACTCGGGAAATCTTCATTTATATACTGGGGAAATCACTACCTTTGTTCACCTTTCTATTTATAGAAAAATGCATCAATTACATCAGATTAGCTTATTTTTAACATTGGGTCACCCCAAGCCATATATGGAGAGCATGACCTTTAACTCTGCAATAGTGTTTCTGATTGCTCAAAATGTGTCACATGACTACAGTTGTTCTATAATGCAATCAGTTTATATTTCTTATAATTCGATCACAAAGCCTGGGAAAATGTACATATAAAAAATGTGTGCTTGAATCAGTTTATATGAGCAATCAAGAAATAAACAGCTAGCAATTGCAAGAAAGATAAGTTGAAATATTGTTGCCACTGCTGAGGAGACAGAGTTGAATGAATTTCAAAGTTTACACACTATTCAATTTCTGCTTCTAGTGAACTGTATGTGTGTCTACGACAGGGGTCACCAACCTTTTTGATACTGAGAGCTACTTCATGGGTACTGAGTCATATGAAGAGCTACCAGTTTGATACACTTTATACATTTATACATTATTAATAATGTAAAGACTTAGAAAAGGCCTGCGGGCAACTCATGTGGTCTTTGTGGGCGACTTGGTGCCAGTGGGCACCATGTTGGTAACCCCTGGTCTAGGAGATGGGAGTGACTGCACTTCTGCATCAGTTCATTGTGAACCCAGTGCTGAGACATAAAACTATTGCTGATAATTTCTCAAGAGATGTTGATTTTTCTACAACTGATACAATTGCTGTGTTGTCTTCTATGCAAAAAATGCTACACCGGCACTGAGAGTAAACTCTAAAAAATAAACAAATGGACTTGCTGTATATGCAAATAATCTTTGTTCAACATGGGAAGAAACTGTTGATGGTACTGGTAGGTACTTAAAAGGTAACAGTGGAGAAAGAGACTTTATAATAAACAATCAGGCTTTTTTTCTGCTATTGGGTTAATCAACATCTCAGCAATTGTTTCAAACTTTCACTGGTAATTTTGTTCTAACTTTGTGTTTGTGTGTGTTTGTATGTATATGTGTAAATATTGCTTGTAATATTTTATGGATTTCATTATTTACAAACACTAAAGTCATATTGAAAATTGCATAACTTCGGAGAGAACAATTATTATGGACTCAATTCTGAATTTGTTATTTATACAAATTATAAATAATAATTTTATCAAGACACAAGTGATTTACATTTCACATGTTCTTTCTAGTTTTAATTTTGAGAAAACCTACAGAAGGTATCACACACTAATACTTGTGTTATTTTACAAATAAAAAAGTATTTATATCAGTAGCATTTTACAGACAATAGTGAAAGCTTATTAAAAGAATTTCACAGAATAAGTGTTTATATAACAAAAGGATCTTCTGGCATGATGGAGGCTGAATAAGGAACCTCATCATGAAAATTGTCCAACTGGTCCAGATTCTGATGCTTTTATCAAGCTGCACTTGCCCAACACAAAATTCCAGGTACTCACGGCATATTAATCCATAACCTCCTCAATTTAAAAAAGCTGGACCGTATATTGAAACCCATCTATCAGAGACTTACTGAGCCTCAACTTCTCATTAGATGTGTTGCAGGCAAACAGAGAATTCAAATAGATGCCTGCATAACTTGATGTGGTCATGCTGTACTAAAGATAAATTAGAATAAATTTAAAAATTAAGAGCCAAAAAACTGAGGCAGCAAGAGCAGCTAATTCAGCTTGTAGGGGGACCTTCATATGGTATAGGAAACTTTTAAGAAGCATTTCTGGGTTCAGTAGGATTGTGCCATTTGCTAAGATGTAAATCATTTTAAATTAACAGATGTTTGAAATCTTTATTATATTTTTTCTCAGTCTGTTTCATCATTGTATCAGATATTATAGACAAGATTTTTCAAAACCTAGCAGTCATGTCTGAATGAAACTTTGTACATTTATTCATGATAGTTGGGAAATGCAAATAATAACACTCAAAATTATGAAAAGATAATTTAAATAGTATGATTGATAAGAAAACCTTTTGACACCGTGTAGATACAGTTTATATATACACAAGTAAGAAACAACATTGTTAACTTCTTAACCCTTTAAGGGGCAGACGTTTTTCCTTTTTCTAACTCTGAAGGGGCAAGATTTTTCAGGGTTTCAGTGAGATTTAGGGTTACGTTAGTAAAAACATCATATCTTAGGTATTAGTGCATATATTTCAATGAAATAAAATGCAAAATGAAAGGAAATGAAAGCAGATTTATTAATATCCTTAACTGAAGTATACTTTCAGGTGTTAAATTTGAATCCTTGCATGAAAATATATATTTACACAAAAAAAATATTGTCCAGTTATTGTCCGCTACAAACACCATGTACACACACTTTGTTGATGCCGGGAACACTAATCTATCTTCAGACACTCAATACATTTCTTTTTTCGGCAGATTATAAATTCCTATCAAAATCATAAGCCCAAAATAAGCCTTAATTTCAGTGGCATTAGTTTCCTTCCAACCTGGATCGCCATTTTGTTTTTCCACGATTTTCGGACGTGCGTACTCGTTCATTTATTCTGATATCTTGTCAAACGTTTCTACTTTGAAAAACTAGCAAGCTGAGTACTATCATTAATTCCAGTCACATTCGGCCCCATTTCTGTTATAAATTCCGATATATTCAGTGCTAAAGTACTACTATTCCAACCATGTGCGTCTCCAGATACCCCTCCCCGCTACTTCTCTTCGATATCCTCAGAATCTGATGAACTCTCCTCCAAAATTTGAAAGATGCAACATGTGCACGCTACTGACATTAATGTCACTTCTAATCCTATCATCCGATTCAAAATAAACTTCTCTTACCTCATTATCCGATAAATCGAATCCATTAAACTCCTCATTATCGCTCGACGATTCTAAGAAATCCATTTGAAACACCAAACGCGAAAAACAAAGAAAACTTTATGAAAAAATGAATGCTGCCACATGAAAACACTTAAAAATGGCGCGGAAATCGTTGTACAAACGTCATGCTTCCTGTAGACACCGGAAGTCTCACAATTTCTCGAATGATATGAGAAGAAAAGAGCACTGGTTGCTACGGACGCTTTTGGACGTTTTGCCCTTTCGGTAGTAAAAACGTTTTGGGCCGCTCTGCCCCTTAAAGGGTTAACTTGGAAGCACTTGAGATTGTTTCTAAGAAATCCAATATGGTGGCTGTTTTCCTTGATTTTCATAGCAACAGATGGTTATAAATACAAACTTGATGGTTATTCTATATTCAAGTATGACAACCTGATATTAATTCTTTGCTAGGCAGAGAGTTTTCCTTTTTTAATCTCTTTGCAGGCAAGAATTTTCAGGATTTCAGCGAGATTTAGGGTTATGTTAGTAAAAACATCATATCTTAGGTATTAGTGCATACATTTCAATTAAATAAAATGCAAAATTAAAGGAAATTAAAGCAGTTTTATTAATATTCTCAATTGAAGTATACTTACAGGTGTTAAATTTGAATCCAAGCATGAAAATATATATATTTACAAAAAAAATATATTCTCCAGTTATTGTCCGCTACAAATATGTACACAAACACTTTGTTGATGCCAGGTAATTTGTCATCAGACGACCAATACATCTCTTCTTTCGGCAGGTTGTGAATTCCTATCAAAATCATAAGTCCAAAATAAGCCTTAATTTCAGTGGCATTAGTTTCCTTCCAACCTGGATTGCCATTTTGTTTTTCCACGATTTTCGAACGTGCATACTAGTTTGTTTATTCCGCTATCTTGTCAAATGTTTCTTCTTTGAAAAACTGGTAGAAGAAAGCCAGCTGAGTACTATCATTAAAATACTATCATTAGTTACAGACACACTGAGCCCCATTTAGTGCTAAAGTACTACTATTCCAACCGTGTGCATCTCCAGATACCCCTTCCCCCTACTCCTATTCGATATCCTCAGAATCTGATGCACTCTTCCTCCAAAATTTGAAAGATGCTACATGTGCACACTACTGACACTAATGTCACTTAATCCTATCGTCCGATTCAAAATCAACTTCTCTTACCTCATTATCCGATAAATTGAATCTAGTAAACTCTCACTATCGATTGACGATTCTAAGAAATCCATTTGAAACACCAAATGCGAAAAACAAAGAAAACTTTTAGAAAAAAATGTACGTAGCAAGGAGAAAACGTTTCAAAATGGCGTGGAAATCGTTTTAAAACGTAAGACTTCCTGTAGACACTGGAATCTCACGATTTCTCAAACAATTTAAGAAGAAAAGATCACTGGTTGATACAGCCGCTTTTGGGCGTTTTGTCCAATATGACGTTATGGCAGTTTTGGGCGCTCCGCCCGGTAAAAAGTTTTCGGAGACAAGCCTTTCCTTCAATGTTGTACAGAAAAAGGGGGTAATCAGGAAAATTTATTTTTAAAAAAATTCTTTTATTATCTCCATTTGCCTATCACGTGATGTACCAGATGTTCGCAAGTGTCGTAAGCGAACGAATGATGTGTCAATTATGTGCACTGTCAGCGAGTTTGTTTATTTTGTGCTTTCAACACAAAATTCATTTGATTAATTATATAGTTGGATAATTATGTAAGCAATATGTAGAAAACGTCTTTAGTTTTTTTAACGTTTCTTATTACAAATTTAAGTAGGAACCTCAGCGTAATGCATCTACGTTAGGTTAGAAAAGTAGAAATACACACGCAATTTTTCTCTAAAGGAGTAATAACTTGGTTTACATAAAAAGACTATCTTGAGTTATTTTATCTCCAATGTGAATATCTTGTCTGGACTACAGAGAGGTCTGAGACTATGTGTTGTTTTTCTACACCGAGTCTGGACATCCTTCTATCTTTGTAATAAACCGGAGAAGAAAGACTTACAAGAATATTATCCACGTATTTTGCAGAGTTGGCACTTGTTTAGTCAAACATAATTCTTTTATTATGACTACCTGTGTAGCATTGTCAGTACTCTACGTTAGATGTGAACCTCGACAGTGGTTGACTCATCAGGGACTTTGAACAGTATTGATGGAGCAAAACTGGGCTGAGAGACGAATATTCTATACCACTCCTATTTTTGTAAGGTCATCACCGTAGGCAGATTTCCGTGTTCTTCATCACAGAAGGTTCCAGCATTTTTAAATGTGGGACAAGTACAATGAGTCTTCACTAGAGAGCACGCGAGTGTACGTGCTTCACTCATCAATGGGACCGTGTTTCGTTTGTCGAGCATGTTATTCCCAGTGCGTCGGCAACTGTGATTTGTGTTTTACCAATGTATTGGTGAGTGTGACACAGCCACTTTTTTTCATGCATCGTTTACACAGCTTTTTTAAATTCTTCAGTAAGTAAGAAAGAATTAGCTTAGAGGTGCATTACTTAGGTAGTTCAGTTATAGTTTATAAATATTATTATCATTAACACTTTTTCATCATAAACATTTGACTTTGTTTAATCAATTATTATTACTAGCACTGGGTTTTCACCCTGAACTATTTAAAATTAACTTTAGTAAAGTATTCAGTTGTGATAGTTTTTGCGATCATCATTGCCACTATATCTGTAACTAACGTTCATCATTTGTTGACATTGGGTTTTCACCCACATTTTTTCCAGCAATGAGTTCAGCAGTGTTTCATATTTGCAGCTATCACCGCTTTGTGGTTTATCATTTATTATCTGTGTTGGGTTTCACCCCCAGATTTATAATGCTAATTATCATTAGCATTTGGTAAATTTTTGTGATTCTCACTGCTGTTATGAATAAAATTTACTTGTATTGGGTTTTCACCCCTATAATTGTGACTATTAATTTGTTGGCAGGGTTTATTGTATAATCAATGCTGTTCCTGTTATTGATTTCGCTAGCTTTTTATTTCATTTTATTTATCATTTTCATCATCATATTGATTTCGCTAGCTTTTTATTTCATTTTATTCATCATATTCATCATCATTTTCATTTTCATCACTCTTGTTCCCCATAAATGTGTATGGATGTTTTCTGAATGAACGACAGTAGCAGTATGAGAGTTAGCTCCATTTTAAAATAAATTTCTCTTAACTCTTTTTCAAGGGTTGGACTTTCATTGTGGTGAAAGTGCATGGTGCGGTTGTTTGTCCATTCGTCCCTTTCATCCGTCAAAGAATTTTCAAGAATGAACAAAATATCATTTAAAAAATAAATAATAAGATAACATATCTAAACATACTCACATGACAGTATAAGTGAAGTTCACACGCCATAATTGACAGCCAGGCGCTCACGAAGTGGCTGTGGGAATTGGTCTGAGAACTTGCTCCAGTTCTCCTCACCGACTTGAGTTTTAAACCCATGCAGAATCTGAGAAGATTTCAAGAAGAAATAATTATAATGCACATGCACACACACACACACAAGTTCATGCACAAGGGGGTGTAACTAATTATCAATTTTACAAATTTTATTTTGCAGATATGAGCATAAACACACAAGATAAAAGTGTGAGAGTGAAACAGATAAGGATTCGATAACAATGATCCTAATTATAATTCTTATAATAATCAGACATCATATAAGAATACAGGTATGTTGTATGAATTGAACTGATTAAATAATAGAAATAAAATTTATTTTTCCATATGAGAACTGACTTTTGTTATGCCACACATATATATAGGGAAAAAATATTTTTATCACATTATCTCTTTACTGGGTGGGGTGTTTTCCTTTTTTTATCTCTGTGCTGGCAAGAATTTTCAGGATTTTAGTGAGATTTAGGGTTACGTTAGTAAAAACGTCACATCTTAGGTATTAGTGAATATATTTCAATGAAATAAAATGCAAAATGAAAGGAAAGGAAAGCATCTTTATTAATATCCTTAAAGAGATAATTGATGTCTACTACTCTAGTCCGGAGTAGAAAGAGGTAAGAACATTTAGAAACTATGAAGAAGCAATAAACTTCACAAAAACTAAAATACATAAATTTTATGTTTTAAAAAATACTGCAAATGGACTCTATCCATTCACAACATTTTAACTATATATATATGAGAAGCAAGAATACCAAATTAAAAGTAGGTAAAATAATTAAAAACTATTCAAAGGGTGTTGGTGATTTGACAACTAGAACAAAACTGACATTTTGATGAACTGTATTTATAGTAAAATAAGGAATACAAATTTGAAAACTAAATTCAAAGATGCTAACTTTTTATATAAATTTTTTAAGAAACAAGGTCTATTGTTGGTTTCCTTAGCAGTGATTCACTCCAAGCTGACTGTTACTGTAGAACTGTTTATAGCATAAATATCATCAGCTCACAACTCTACTAATTTTAAAACTATTAATGTTTTATTCAAAGACTTTAATTATCAATGAAAAGCACATTGATTTTAATTATTAATTTGAACAGTACATTGATTTTGATTAATTTTTATTTTTGCAGTGCAAAATTAGCAATACCTACAAACATTCATGATGCTTACAACCTTCTTAGTTAAGCGGATAAGTTTAATTGTTGAAAATTATTTTAAAAGTCTGTATAAATATTGAATATGCTCAAAACTTGCCAATGTATGATAATTAAATACTTATAATTTTGCATTTTATAAGTGTGTTGTTAGTGTAATTGTGTAAATGTGCAGAATGTAATTATGAATTAGTAATTTTTAATCTCTTCTATGAAATAGAAGAATGACCAGTGCTCTGAAAGACAATTATTGTTGGCCTAAGATAACATGTCAGAATTTGCTAAAACAAATTTTGTAAACACAAACCATGAATCTAATGACAATTACTGTCAGTAAAAATTCTCTACCATAAGTGACAAAAATTTATAAAGTATTATACAAATACATCAACTGAAAATGAAGCAAAGTGGAAGATCAACAAATCAGGATAATGCAATATATAATTCTTTGTTTTAGACAAAAATTTTAAAAATAAACAAGTTAGAATAATATTCAGTAATTTAATAAAACCATCAAGATTCTCCATTTTGACTTAATTTATACTCCCTATTTTCTATTGAAAAAAATCAAAATTGATGGCCTATATCAAAGTTTGAAATCCATGGCTGTCTTTAAATATTCGATGATCAACAGTCCTATATTTACTGATAAATTCTGAAGAGATTCAAAACCATGAATATTATTATTACTATACATGGTTAATTTCTCACCAAATGGTCATTTCTCTCTAAATATATGCAACTAGATAAGCCCAGAATATAATTTTCAGAATCTGTTGCCTAAAGTAAAATTATTTTATTGTATGTTTTTATTTACGCCCTTGTGTGCGTGTATGTCTATTTGTGTGCGCGCGCGTGTGTGTGTTGTCAGCAAAGATCCTATGCAAAGTGTGAATGTGCTCAGTGCATGGAGATAATAGCAGACAAAATCCTAGAAATGCTCACATTAACGTTAAGTATACCAACATCAACATCCATTACATTCAACTGAATCTCACCTTGTAAAACATTTCTTTCAAATCCTGTTTAGGGTGCACCCAGGAGGCGATAGCATCACAGAAAAAGATGAAGTCTTGCACTACTCCAGCAGGATTGACACCAATCATGAGGCACACCCCACGAAAGGCCGAGTCTTTCTCTTCATTGTCACGAATATTACGCAATGAGGTGCACCTATCAAAAGATGAACTTTTGGGATAAGCAGTTAGTTACAGAAATTTAGGTAAGCTTTGACACCATACTGATTTTTCTGGGAAACACTCTTCTATGGTGCAGCTAAATAAAACGTTTGTAGAAATGCAATCATGCCCTGTAAATGTACCAGCCACTAATATGTAACTGCAAATTTCTTTTGATCTCTTCCTTGATGCAAAGATTAAAACAATTTAAAAGAATGTAATCACAGTAATAATTTTATATATAAAAAACACTATGCAAAAAAAAAAAGATAAAAATAAAATGTGCATATATAAACAGTATTAGATACACAAATCAGTATGATGTCAAACAACTGTTTCTTACCTTTCTAAACTAATACATTTCCATTAAATCCTACCCACATTTAACAGTCTACAAATGAGCTTGCTCTTAAAATCTTGAATTTGTCTTTCTGACTCCAGGTAAATAAAAAATAAATAAAATATAAGATTAGAAAATGTTAAAGAGAGTGCAGTGAAACAATATTAACTTAAAATAATGCACATTTCACTTTACCACTGAAACAAAATCACCCGAAGCCCTAAACAGATTACAATATATAAGCAAAACAGACAAAACCCATTCCAGAAGATGGACATTAAGTTTTAACTGAAAGGGAAATTCAAACTGTGGAATCGGAAGCTTCACAATGAATGGAGATACATTTAAAATATTTTTTTAAAACAAAACATTTAGGTACAATATTAAATAAAACTAATGCCATGAACTACACGAAATAAAGAAACTAACAACCCAACCCATTTGTTTTTAATTTTCTCCCACAAGCAATATAAGCACAAAATACAGACTTACAAATGAGAACTGATTATATAAACGAACTGAAGTTGTGAAATTCTCTGTTTCTCAAAATGAAATGAACAATTCTATGCTACAAAAACACATTTGTCCCATTTTTTCTTGGCTTGTTTGAAAAAGTATTACAATTATTAATAAACTTTGCTAAAGATTGTGAATTATCTTACTTACACCTGAATGCACAGAATCAAGCATCGTTTCAATAAAGAAATAATAAAATAGCAATAATAATAATAATAAAAAACAATAAGAGTTAAAAAAAGGAAAGAAAATTTACACACCACTGCCTTATAAACTGGTGTAAATGAGGAGCGACATCTTGTGGACATACTAAACCAAGGCGACCGATTGTTATCGCTATGTAACGATGGTTGACAAGACGCAGACGGGGAGCAAATATAAGGGAAGAAACAGAGAAAGACATTCAATCAACAAAACATACATCAAAATCAGTAACATGTCTATAATTAAAAAAAAACAAAACAATAAAACAAAAACAGAAACAGTGATTAAAATGAAATAAACATACTGATGCTGTACATAAAAGCTTTTATATTGTTTAAAAGTAAAATTTACATCTGACATGCCCTCCCTTCCTTGACAATCTGCACACTGAAAGAAAACATGACAACACAAAACAACATCAAAGAAAACTACTTACAAAGCAATTCTGATATCCTATCTTTCTGAACAGCATCCCCCTTGTGTTAAAACTTCAAAATTCTTATATGAAAGAAAACATCAATCTTCATCATAATATTTTATAAAGCCCATATGACCCCATCTGTAAATAATGTGAATGCATCACATAACAGCATAATTGAGCAATAAATGTAAAACCAATAAATAGTAGAGTCAACATCAGGGAACATTTTGTCTAATATGCAATAAAAATAATACTGAATGGCTGTCAATGTTTAGAAAATGATCTCTGAAAAATTTGTGAAAACAGTTGAGTTAATGGAAAGTTAGTTTTATACAGTTAAGAAATGACAATTCTAATGTTTATTTATGTCTTAAAGTGCCTGGGAAACACTTCTGAAAACCTAAACTAAAATTTTCTCTAAGAGACAAATACAATTTAGAAATATTATTATAAATTTGCAATGGGAAATTATCACTATTCAAATAAAAACCTGTAAATAGATCAAATTATCCATAAAGGTCATGTCCATAAAAATATATGTAAAGAAGTGTCACTATCAATTATTTAAATTTCTGAATAATTTAGGCTAATATGAAAACAAAAATAATTTAATACATGTAATGTTATTATCATGATTGAATCTAAAAAAAAATAGAAAGTAAATAACTATTAAAATAAGTTTCACACATACACATTTTTTTTTCCAAAACTGTTAAGATTAGTTTCATTTCATACATCCTATGCCAATGACACCCTACACACTTTACATTTATCTACAAAGACAAAAAGAATAACTTTCTGAGCCATTAAGACTAAAATATAAGTGGCAATGATTGAGATTAGCAACTTTTAGATTTAACTTTGATATCAAGAATTCAATAACCGATGCAATTTGTGCTGGCAGAACAGAACAAAGACCAAAAAATAAATTCATTTTACTTAGTTCATTATTTTGATTTTAATAAAATTCTGACTTTTACTAATGTAATTAGATATGCTATTAGTAGGTCAGTGGGCCCTGTCAAATATATTTGTAGTCGTTTTTTTAAAACTTTTTTAGTTTTTTTAAAAAAATGGTGTTTGCGTGTATGCAGTAATTAAACTATAGATCTCCAGAATATTATTTCCAGTTTAGGGGGAAAAAATTTTTTAAATACTCAAATAGGGAAGGAATATTAATAAAATAATTATGAATATTTAACTTTCAGTACTCCAATAACAATGTATACATTTTGATTAGTAAATTCTATTTAATAACTTTGCTATTAAAAATAATTTCAATAAGTAACCCTAACAATAGTTTAGTACTAATTCTCAAGTGATTTATTATGTATAGTCAATATCATTAAGTTACTAAATATTTTGGTATGTGATTTGTATTCTTCTGAAAAATTAGCTACAATAGTTTTTTTTAAAATAGAAGAAAAATAAGAAAGTGAGTAATTATTTCTTTGGTGATATGAATATAATTTAAATGGCAAACACCAGTTGTAATCAAGAGAATTAATATGTTCAATAAAATTATCATTTAAATAAGTAAAAACTAACTGTACCATCCATGTATAGATTTATCTCTTCAATGTTATTACTATGTGCAATAAAATACCACAAGCTTATCCTTTCCAGTTACTGTCTTCAAGCAAAGGGTGCCAGTAAAATCTATTTTTTTACCTGCGTGGTTTTTAAAAGTTTCTGTTGTACTAATATGTCTGACATGGTTTTTCTGTGAATGTAAAATAACCACCAATTTTGTATTAAAACTATCTATTGAAATGGAAGCCCATATAAATGATCAACATATTGGATTTCTTAGAAATAATCTCGCAAGTTTCCAATTAAAAAATGGCATGCTTTTCTTCACTTATGTGTGCTTAAAGGTTGTATCTACATGGCACATTATTTCAGTATTGAATGGTCAGGGTTTCAATATGTGGAACTTAGTTTGGAGTGACCCCAGTAGGCTAATCTGTCAATATTGGCACATTTTTCTGTAAACAGAAAGCTAACAAAGGCAGGGGAGATAGTGAGGATTTCCCCAGTATATAAATCGTGGCAGTTATTGCCAAAGAAAGGTATGTTTCTAGACCTTGAAATTCAGCAATTTCACACAGTATTTGAAACAAGAATGCTCCTAAAGTGTGATGGTTGGTAAAATAAAAACATTTTTATTACATAAACATGAAGATTTATGATAAATGATTCTGAAAATAGACACATTAAACTATCTAAACATGCACACAAAATATAATTACCCCAAATCATGATTTGTTGCAAATTGCCTTAAAATAATGTAAATAGATCAATAGTGAAATTAATTATAGATAACATACCCATTATTTGTTTATACAATACACATAATCAAAAGTAGTCTCTAATAGCCCTCATTTTTTCTTATGATACAAAAATCAACTTCAAATTGTATGCATGATAGAAAAAGGATATTAACACACACACTAAAATGTTTTAACCTGATGTTATCTTAAAACATTAATTTTGTGCATGTGCTATTCGCTGATTAAATATGTATATCCACAACTTTCCCAATCTTACTTAAAATATATGTTTAGGTCGTTGATATGAGTTCTGCGAATTTATTACTGAGAAAGTAATATTGACTTGTCGAAAAGATATGATATTGAGAAGGGATTCTCATGGGGGCCAAGAATGTGCATGTGTGTGTTTGGGGAAGGGTGATTGGGACTATAGACTCAAACTGTTGAAATATTGATCTATCTACAATTCTACAGGCTGTACATAACCTACTGGACATCACACTTTATTTCCCCCAAGTTTGACTGGTATGCTTGTATATATATTTGCAGGAATGCACACAACTTAGTTGCTGGACATCACCAGTACATAAAACATTTCTACTGCCATTTTCAAAATCAAGATACAAAACTGGTATAGGGATTTCAATGGTAGGCTTTTTGAGGAGTTTTGAGCTACAAACAGGTATAATTTTAGGTCTGACTTCGATGGCATTTGATTAAAAGCAAAGGGTGCATCACATTGACAATATGACGACTAACTGAAAAATGTCTGTAACAAGATTGGTTTAATGCCCGTTTTAAATTTCCTTCAACTTTATGTACTGCTATGCTCTGTAATTTGTAATTTTATCGCCTCTGTTCATGATTTTACAGCTTAAAATACAACAATGAATGGGAGTTATTCACTTTAAGATAATAAAGCAAGCAATGAAAACAGGAAGTTGACTTTTTTTTAAAATCTATTTTTATAACAGTTATGGCAGTGCCTGTGCTACTACACCTATATGTTCAGGAAAATCATGATATGGGTACATAACTTTAAAAAATATATATCAAAACTAAAGAACAGAGTCCCCCCCCTCAATATATATATATATATAGAATATGTTTTTAAACGCAAAGTTAAAACTTCTGCCAATAGTTAGATTGTGTGAGTTGGAAATCATTGAAATTTTTTTAAACACTGGTTATGACTATCTTGTATCAGATTCTTAATTTAGCTTGCAACAACCTCTCTTGATCACATTTTGCAGTCTTTGATGCAGAATGCAGATTTTTAATAAATGATATTTGTAGAGTTTTAATGCAGAAGCTTAAGTGAAAATACAATGATAGTAATCAATTTTTCCTGCCTTGAATAGTGAATGTTTTGACTATAAAAGAAAAAATTGCAAGCACACAAACTCTATCAACAAACTGGATTAAAAGACAACATATTTTTTCTGTTTCATTTCCATTCCCATTAAAGTACATGTTGGAGAAACAGAATAAGAAAAAATATCACATGTATATTTTCATAAACATGGTTTAATACTGTATAACTGGCACATGAACATTAGTATGATCAGCTACTGTCCCAACATGTTTGAAGAAGTCCATAAAAAGATGGGGAAAGTGTTGTCATGCTATTTTCTTTTAGAAATAGCACTGTACAAAAACAACTGATACCCGATTTCTGATGTCATTTATAAAACGTTAGGTAGTGGTTATGTTCATATGAGCCCCCCCCCCCCCCCCAATATTTCCTTGTAGATATAACAAATTGATCCTACTTTGGAGACAGGTTTAATTTGATGCATAACTGTACAGAGACACACTAGATATTTTCCAAATATGCAAATCACAAATAGAAATACTATACATATTAGTGCATTTCCAGAGTAATGGCTACAGTATTTTTATCTGTTTAAAAATTAAAAAATAAGCTAGAAAACCATAAACAGGCAGTGTGCTCAGTCCTGAAGCAGACTCAATGTTCCTCCGGCATTAAAATAGTATGCATTCTCTAAAAAATATACAATCTCATCTGATTCAATTTTTATGTAACAAACATAGCAAATCAAGGCACTTGAAAAATGTAATGTTAGTTTTGAAATGAACATATTAGTATTAGCTTACAAATAATTGTCACTTTCCTTTTCTTCATTTAATTACTGAAAATGAAACATGTTTACAACCAGAGGACATGACCTTTAAGGAGATATTTTTTAAGTTTAAAATTGCTCTATGCTAAGACTCTATGCTAAAGCCACTCACTGAAAGTACTAAATTAATTTTAAAGCTAAAAAATAATTAATTTATTCAAAAGAGGTTGTTGATACAATTAGCCTAAGAAATTACATACTGAAAGTTTAAATAATTTTTTTTTTGGTCAAGCAAATCATTTAATAAAAATAAATTCTAATTCAACTTCAAAGAATAAATTGTATCAGACACCAACTTTTCTGTATCAACACTTTTCCCTGCACAAGAGACATATTTTGCATATCTGACGCAGTGTCCTGATATAACTTTTTAAAAATAAAAATGGTAAAATTATTTGTGAAATTTACATATGGATTGTTACAATTCGTGGGTGTAGTCAAACTCATACATTTAAAAAATCAATTTTAATTTTTTCAACTGATGTTGATTGCATTATGATTATATAAATACCTTATAATTTTATAAACATCTATAATTTTGTTTCAACATAAGAAATTAAGAAGAAGAGAGAAGGAGAAAAGAAAACATTCTGAACTAACCATTCAAGCGACAGTTGATATCCTGCAAAGTTAATATGTACAATAATGTTTTAATTAACCATACATGATGAAACCCTGTTAAAATAGGCACGTTTCATTGAAATAATTAAACTATTATATATTAATTAATACCATTTGTCTTCCGTAATAACAAGAAAGTTTCATAAAGGCTGGGTCAAAAAATTTATTTTGAGGGCTTACTGAACAGGTACACTTTAAAAACTTAAGTGCAAAACAATTTTTTTTTTTAATGAATACAGATATTTTTAGTTTTTAGTTTAATTCAGTAAGAAAACCCCCCAAAATACATTCTAACATAGACTTAATAGACTTAAAAAATTAAAATAAAAAAATAAAAAATATCTGAACTACAAATAGTTGTGTAATTCAGGTATTTAAAAGTGTATGCTGAAAATATCATTTCCAGAGGAAAACCTATCAAATTTCTTAGTGCATTATTTTAACATAATCTTTCAAAAATGAGCCAACAATCAATTCTGTAAATCAATAAGAGTGCAAGTTGAAAATTTCAAGCTGGAGAGAGGGTTATTAATTCAATAAAGCCCTAGAAATTAACCACAAACCCACATGTACAAATTGCAACTAGACCTCACAACATACAGAGAATATTTGGCAGTTGTGAAATTACATAATAAATTTGAACAGAAATGAAGTCAATGTCTTAAAAATCTTTTGCTTTCAGCATTTCAGATATCACATTTGTTAAAACATGAGTAAATTCCCCTACATATTTTGAAAATAAAAATATTTCTGATTCTGGACTATTCTGAGGAAAAGTCGAACTGACTGGATTTAGAAAAATATTTAATTAAAGAAAATCACGAACTGTTGTGATGCATTCATGGAAAACAGAAAACTTAAAGTTATACATGGAAAAGGAATTGTGAAGACTTCATATGGCATGGTAATTAGAATTTCCCCAAACCACAATTATACAAACAAAATACCCACTACAGAAAAAGAATAACATAGTGTAAAGCAGAATAAAACAAAAATACATTTTAATCTTTGAAAATTTAACAAATATATATATATATATATATATAAATTCCTCCAAAGAGACACTCACCAAAGATAATTTGTGCAAATACGTATAACACATATACAACAGTCTAATGTATTTTTCTTAAAGAACACTAAAAAGTAAAATAATCCACAACCTAACAAATTTATGCCTATATTAAGTAATTCCTTTTGGAAAAGGCTTGCCACCTATAACAATGTTAAGTAAAAAGAACAGGACGAGTCAGCACAGATTACTGTAACTAGCATTCATGCAGACCCAAAACAGAAGACACACATTGGAACAAATTCCACATCATGGCTTTAGCAGTGTGTGAAAAAGAATAAAGAGAAAAGAATATAAAATTATTTGTTCAAAAATAAGGTTTTTTTTTTTTAAAAAAAAAGATAGTCGAAAGACTTTAATCAAAATGGCAAAAACTTTAGTCTTTCTTTAAATTACAAAGCAAATTATGTCAAATACCACTAAACAAAACACAATCAATATATTCCTAAATCCTTTATTGCATAATAAATTATTTTTATTTTAATTTATAAATTACTACTCAATTTTAGAAATTAACTTTAAGATCTTCACAGAACAAAAGTAATTTATACCAAAATGAATATGTTACTTTATTATATACATATTTTGTTTTAGTGATTTCTGATAAAATATTTTAAACCATTTTAAAATGAAATGCCTTACATAATAAAAATATCACTCTCATCTATTAGCCCACGAGTAGTTCAAAATCAAGGGTTAAAAAATCTTATTAAAATGACTTATTGCATTTATAAATTAAACTTAGAAAAACCAATAATCTCTCCACCCCCTAACATCTACAAAAAAAAAAAAAAAAATCAAAAACCACAAGCAACTACTTTATGCCAATGACTTTAACTTTACATGAAACCAAAGGTCATGTGAAGTTTTCTCAATGAGTTATATAACATTCAAATAAGAGAAACCACGATTTTATACCTGTGTTTTCGAGAAGCGTCTTCGGTGTGTTTGCGCGATTAATGATGTCCACCAGTGGGCCAAGAACCATTGTAACAGATGACTGCATATCTGGTCCTGGAAAGAAGTTTTTGTAAATGTTACACAAATCAGATGCCGAGATTTCAATTAACTTGCTACTAAGTGTAATTTTTAGCATCAAACATGTGTAGAGATTTAAGTCTACAACTATATGAAGTTTATTAACCCGTTCGCAGTCTTGGTGTCAAGTTATGTCACAACCGGAAGTGACTGAGTCTTTGACTGCATTCCACGGTGTGTCACAGGCTTACGGATACATGCGCATAGTTCATTCATTCATGAAACCATTCATTAAAAATAACCAATCAGAAAAATTGAAAGATATGTTTGGCTTCCACACCCAATGTTATAAATTTTATGACTGGATACTTATAATCAGTATGCTAATGAGTTTGAATTGGCGGCTTTTTCAATACAACCCACTGTCTTTGTGAAGACGCGCAGACATCTCCATGGCAAGTTTCATTGTTTTCAAACTCACAGTTTGAAGCCACAGCTTGGTCAGAATTTGATTCATTTTAGATGAATCTGATTTCTTATCAGAAACTAAAAATGTTCAACCAGCCCCTATTGAAATTTTAGACGCAGTTGACCTCGAGGCCAGTACTATGAAAACTGAAAACCGGTCGAGTCAAAGCGTGGCAGCGGTGCCCGCACGTGCATGGAAAAGCCACATGCTTTTGCAGGAAATAGTGAAATACAAATGCCATTTGCAGAAAATACTGGAGAAGTTGATATTTTGGAAGCAATTTTACCAGTGAATTTTGTGCAAAAAATTGTAGAGTTCACGAATACTTATACCGCAGATCTACTATCGATCGCATGCAAATCTTTCAAACTTCACCTCTATCAAACAGTGGTGTGATACAGACGTGACTGAAATGTGATAGACTTATTTTATTGATGTGTAAAAAAAATTCTTATGGAAATAGTTTTTATGTATACAAAAAATACTGAACTGGACATTTGTGGAACATATTTCTTCACTTCATTATGATTTGTCTTTGTGGATGCGATCTATTTTTCTAGATCTCTAGATTTTTCAAATCTCGGGCGCTGTAGCCATTGAGTAAAAGTACTTGGTGGTGTGTGCTTGATTTAAAAAAAAACTAATTATGACTAAAAATTGGATTAATATTCGTAAACATTGAGGAAACATCTCCACACAATTTGGACTATTAAGTAAACTTAATTTCAAAGGAAAGCCCTCCAGGAATACGACAACAGATGATGAAAATCGCAAGTTCAACAAAAAGGTAAAAAAACTTTTTATTATTTATATATTTTTTAATCTTTTAAAATTTTTTAAAAAGACTTAACATATTATATAATATGTAGATAATAGTTTACAATTAACGTTTTTCAAATTTATTTAGTTTTAGCTTCACTTTTTATTTTTGAAATGAGTACCCCTTACAAATTATCGCTGATCGGCAAAAGTGCCTGACATGGCACTGCCGATGCGTGTTTTTTTGCCTGACAATGAACGGGTTAAGGAACTATAAACAAAATTTATGTCAGCAAAACTAACATCTTTCGCATGACAACTGTTATTATATAAAAAGGCCATGGTGCTGATCCAGTTTCTGAGATGTGCAGAAACTTATAGTCATTAGAGTTTCATAAACTCTATTCAGTTAATTTAAAATCTTGTAATATATAAATTATATGGAGATAAATAATTTTTCTATCTATGAGGCTAAATTATTAAAATGTGTTTTAATTAAATCAACAAGTAACTCTTCATTTTTCAAATACATTAATATAACAACTGATGCAATGATGGGAAGTAAACTTAAAGATCTGGTGACAAAGAAAATCACAAGGATCTATTTAAAAAAAATGAAAGTAAAACAAAAACCAGAACTAGAGCCGCATTCTAACATGGAGAGCCAATTTGCTATACATCATATTAATATAGAAGAGTTTAGTACTGAAGCAATGCTGTCCGAAAAAGTGTTGGTGGGTATCTTCTTGTTTCAAAAAAAAAGTTATTTGCAGCATGTTTTATAAAATCACAGTGCATAATTTAACAAGTAAAAATTAAACCTATGCAAAAAACATAAAAAATATTAAATACAAACGAAGTTTTAAAATTTCTCTTTGATGTATAAAAGGTATAGGTTTTAGAACAATCTTTTGTGTCTAGTTTATTAATTTTTATGTGCTTGAAAATATGTACCAATTGAAAATTTGCACACACACAAAAAAAAACTGTTAAAAGTTCTCTCAAATCTGTCATTGTTCCTGTACAATATTTTAGTTTTATTTTAATCTAGAACAGTTGCTTTAAAAAAATTATGCGCATGCTTTAAAATATATTTTAATAAATTTAAAGTTATAAACCTGCCAACAAAGTACCCTTTAGTTTTTCTTTTATTTAAAAAAAAGCAATTTCTGCAGTAATCTTACATAATTTTATTTAAAGATTTTTCTTAACTATTTTGTATTATAAATAATAAAGAAATGGTTATTTAAAAAAAAAAATGTGTTATACAACATATTTAAATTCAATTATATGTTGTTTATACCAGAATATGTGTTCAGCATATTCTAACATTAAAAGAAAAGAAAAAATTAATCCTTTTTTAAATGTAAACTACATATTTACCTGCAGCTTTACTTGTGTAAATGTCAGTTTCCAGAATGCTGCTCAAATTTTTTTTTTTTTAAATTGCCAGATAAAAACCATATTAAGCATGCCAAAACGAAAAAAAAAATCTAAATGTCATAGAAATCTTAAATGTTAACATTTTTTTTTAATTTAAAGCTATCGTGAAATTTGATGTGCACACTAACTAGCTTTCATCTTAATCACCCCTGCTGATTTTCATTATGGTTTGGTACTGAAGCACTTTTATACAAAAAAGTAAAGGCCAGTAGTTGGCATGTTTGGTGTAGAGACAGAAGTAGACAGAAAAGAGAAAAGAAGAAAGAAAGAGAGAATGAAAGAAGGGATTGGAAAAGTGATAAGAGTGAAAATAAGGGATAAGAGAGAATGTGACGTGGGAGAGAAAGAAAGAATGTGATCAAGAGAAAGACAGAAGAAGTAAAAGAAGACAGGAAGAATTCTAGAAAGAAAATTATGTGTCTCTTTCAGAGAGGCATTGAAAAATAAGAGCCAACCCACAGCACAATGCAACCCACTAAAAAGTAAAATCCAAAATACAATATTTATTACATTCTAAAGTCTAATACCCAGAATGAAAATTGTAATCTTAGTAGGTATTCCAAACATCGCTGATTGGGTGATTGTGACATTGTTTAGTCAATTTTTCTATTTTTTCAACACTCATGTTCCATTTGTATATTTTTGTTCGTTTAAAAATTAGTAAACATTAAACAAATAAACTAAAATCTAAAGATACTTCAAAAACCAATATTGCTTTTTTATATATCAAAGGCAACTTATATTCCAAAATTGAAGACTAGGCTGATAAATCATTTTCTTCTAGGTAAAATAATGCACTTTGTTTCCTTAAACCATATTTTTGTGTACATTTACAAGAATAGCAGTAAATGAGAACCAAATGTATATTTTTGACAATTTTGGCTTATAAAACACTTTCAATATGTTGGTGTGGAAAAGCAATTTTATTTACAAAAAAAGATCAATAGAAAACATTTAGTTTTTATTTTTCAAGCATGAAACACACAAAAGAAATAAAAATCTCAAAAATAAAACTTAACTCATCAGTAAAATTGAATTTTTGTGCCACATCTTTTATATGCATATAAAGTGATGCAAGTATAATGTTAAGGAATCTCACATTGACAAATATCAAATCAGGGTGAAAATATAACAAATAAGGAATCCCTCTCTTGGTTTTATGTTCATCGGAAAAGACAATTACTCCTAAAGCAAAACTTTACAGTTCAAAATAATCAACCTGTAAACTTCAAAGAGGCATAGATTGTGGTTTTCAATACTGTGAGAGAGAATATTTTTAATTTATAAAATTAATTTTATATTCTTCGATGAGATCTTATACTAGAAAAAACTTACCCATCTTGATAGAAATCTCGCCAATTGCCCAAGTAGCATTGTTGCAGACAGAAATGAATTCTGGGTTCAGGTTTGCAGCCAAAATTGGCATAAAGTCAGCTGTGTACAAAGAAATGGAAATGACCAAATTTAGTCAAATATAAAAACAACCAATCACTAAGTTTTGTGTTAATGTCCAGATTTGTGGGTTTATTTGTTGAAAAATTAAATGTCATAAAAAATATGTTGGTGCCCTCATTTTCTTTAATATGAATTACAATAGAATACAGTCAGTGATGTTCAGATTTATACCAAATGTTTAACCCGTTCGCAGTCTGGGTGTCAAGTTATGTCACAACCGGAAGTGACTGAGCCCTTGACTGCATTCCACGGTATGTCACAGGCTTACGGATACATGCGTGTTGTTCGTTTATTCATGAAACCATTTATTAAAAATAACCAATCAGAAAAATTGAAAGATATGTTTGGCTTCCGCACCCGATCTGTTATAAATTTTTTCATTGGATACTTATAATCAGTATGTTAATGAGCTTGAATTGGCGGCTTTTTCAATACAACCCACTTTCTTTGTGAAGATGCGCAGACATTTTGTGTTGATCTCCATGGCAAGTTTCGATGTTTTCAAACTCACAGTTAGAAGCCACAGCTGGGTCAGAATTTGATTCATTTTAGATGAATCTGATTTTTTATCAGAAAATAAAAATGTTCAACCAGCCCCTATTGAAATTTTAGACGCAGTTGACCTCGAGGCCAGCACTACGAAAACTGAAAACCGGTCGTGTCGAAGCGTGGCATCAGCGTCTGTTACGTGCATGGAAAAGCCACATGCTTTTGCAGGAAATAGTGAAATATAAATGCCATTTGCAGAAAATACTGAAGAAGTTGATATTTTGGAAGCATTTTTACCAGTGAATTTTGTGCAAAAAATTGTCGAGTTCACGAATACTTATGCCGCGGATCTACTATTATTGTGTGCAAATCTTTCTAACTTCGTCTCTTCAAACAGTGGCGTGATACAGAGGTGACTGAAATGTATCAGTTTTGGGGATTTATTGTATTGATGTGTAAAAAAAATTCTTATGGAAATAGTTTTTATGTGCACAAAAAATACTGAACTGGACATATGTGGAATATTTTTCTTCACTTCAATTGGATTTATCTACTTGGATGCGATCTATTTTTCTAGATCTATTTCAAATCTCTCACGCTATATCCATTGAGTAAAAGTACTTGGTGGTGTGTGCTTGATATAAAAAAACTAATCATAATGCAAAATCTTGGATTAATATTCTGAAAAATTGATTAAACATCTCCACACAATTTGGACTATTAAATAAATGTGTAATAAAATGAAAATCCTCCAGGAATACGACAACAGATGATGAAAATCGCAAGTTCAACAAAAAGGTAAAAAAACTTTTAAAATACTTAACATATTTTATGTATGTATGTAATAGTTTACAATTAACTTTTTTCAAATTCATTTAGTATTAGCTTCACTTTTGATTTTTGAAGAAAGTACCCCAAACAAATTACAGTCAAGTCCGGATATATCGAGGGCCTAGGGGTTTGCCAAAAAGTGTCGAGATAACTAAAGATCGAGATTACAGAAAACCAATATGGCGGCAATATATTACAGTACTATAACATGCGCTTGACATTTCTTTATGTACATGATGTGCGTTAATGAATGAGAATGTACATGCACGAGTTTGGTGATTTTTTACACAATAGCGTTGCTGCAATTTGTTTGATGACGCGATCGGCATGCTATAAAAATGTACATACATGTACGTGTTTGCTAACAACAAAAGGTTTATGTACACGCGGTAAATATGGTTTCTGTACAAAGTCTAAACTGCTTTGTTGCTTTTTGCCTTTAACATTCTACTTGAAAACAAATGCTTCAATATTACATATAACGTGCTTGAAATTTCTTTATGTACATGATGTGCGTTAATGAATGAGAATGTACAATGTACATGCACGTGTTTGGTGATTTTTTACACAACAGCGTTGCCGCAACTTGTTTGATGACGCGATCGGCATGCTATAAAAATGTACATACATGTACGTGTTTGCTAACAACAAAAGGTTTATGTACACGCGGTTAATATGGTTTCTTTACAAAGTCTAAACTGCTTTGTTGCTTTTTGCCTTTAACATTCTACTTGAAAACAAATGCTTCAATATTACATATAAAGTGCTTGAAATTACATGATGTGCGTTAATAAAGGAGAATATACATGCACATGTTTTTGATTATTTAACAGAACAGTGTTGCCGCGATTTGTTTGATGACGCGATCGGCTTGTTTTAAAATGTACATGTACATTGTTTGCTAACAAGAAAAGGCTTATGTGCACCAACTTACAGCAGAGATTTACCAGAACATGTATACAATAAAAACGTACAAACCTTTCATTATATTCTCCAACATTGCAAACACAAAGATCGTTCACAAAATCACAAAAAATCTGTGTGGTGTACGTGTAGTTCGTTTTTTTTTACAAAAAGCTAACCAAGTATCAAAATTAAAGTTGCGAATCATTTTGTGTGCGTGTGTGTGCGTCTAAGGTGGAGGGCAGGAGGAAGGGGGGCGTCGAAGCCGCCTCTAAAAAGTACATGTACATAAATCGTACAAGCGGTTACTTCAAAGGTAACTTTAAGAGGTGTAAGCCAGTTGAAGAGCAACAGTGTGCCTAGTTTGCCCTTTATTGTTAGCGAGATGGCGAAGTGGCATCGGTAACTAACATTTTCAAAAGCCGACGAATAACTGATTTTAAGTGGTGATTCGGGCCCTCTTTTGTGCTAGAGATACATGTACTTTACAAAGAAAGAAACAAACAAACAAACAGACATTGTATTAGTGTTCGGCAACATAAAAGAATCGCCATTACTGATAAGAAAATGTTAACAAAGAGGGAAGTTGGTCCACCGTCCATTATCGATACATGTATGTACCGTACATGTATTCTCCAACATTGCAATCACAAAGATTGCTCACAAAATCAAAAAAATCTGCAGGGTGTCAAAGTTCGTTTTTATAAAAAGCTAACCAGTATCAAAATTAAATTCGCGAGTCATTTTGTATGTGTGTGTGTGTCTGTGTGTGTGTGTTTCACTCACTCACATCAAAAGCCGCAATAGACCTTTCATCTTCATGATGTTCTCGTCTTGATTTGCTTCTTGCCTCCCGGTGCGTCTAAGGTGGAGGGCAGGAGGAAGGGGGTAAAACAGATCGCACCTATTAGGCGCACACCCTCAACAGCTCTCCGTCAGTGGGGGGGGGGGGGAGGGGGCCGAAGCCGCCTCTGAAAATATCCTACAAGTGGACAAGCGGTTACTTCAAAAGTGGGCTAACATAAGTTCTGAACCAGTTGAAGGGCAACAAACAGTGTGCCTATTTTGCCCGTGGCAAACACCGCGCCCAATTAAGAAAACAATGCCCTTCTTAAGTTTAAGCTGCAGTTTTTAACAAGACATGGTCATTTATTGTTAGTGATTAGTCAGCAGTAGGGTCGAGATAACCAACTTAAGTGGCGATTTTGGCACTCATTTGTGCCCGAGATACTAGGGTTCGGCAACATAAAAGAATCGACGTAACCGATGAGAAAATGCTAAGACAAAGAGGGAATTTGGCGGTTCCACTTCAAAAATGTCGACTTACTAGGGTTGGCAAGTTAACCGAGGCCGAAATAAGTGGACTCGACTGTATCACTGAACGGCAAAAGTGCCTGACATGGCACTGCCGACGTGCGTTTTTTTGCCTGACAGGCTACGGGTTAAAGTTTCACATTACTAGTGGGTGCTTTCAACCTGAGCTAGAAAGGATAGAAAAACCTGTGAATTGAATTCAAGAATATAAACATTGCAATTACACTTATTATATATTTTTAAAAGTTATATTTAAATAGGTACTTTGTTTATTTCATATCATAGACTTCACAGCATAATAATTATTATGTCATTTTATGTTGTTTTTTTTTGAGAAAAAAATAGTTTCTTTTATGACAACTGAAAATTTTGTCAATTGGAGCCAAATAAGGTTGACATGACAAAAATTATAGTTATTTTTACCCCTTTTAAATTAAATGTATCCAGTTTAAGTAAATAATTCAGGTTAATAAATAAAATATATTCTTTATAAAGAGATAATTATAGTGCTTATTCTAAAACACTTTTTTTTTTTTGTAAAATACATCTCTAACTTACTTCAAAGGTTTTACAATTTTTAAATATTTCACATCAACATTTTTATAATTTTTAATTTTTATTATGTTTTATGTGAGCATTAGGCCCTATTTTAGACTTTAACATGTAAAATAATTAGATTTAATACATATTTTTTTTTGCACTTCATATGGCAGAATGGTACACTTGTCCAGAGAATGACCCACATAAAAATATATAAAACTGCTAAAATTGCTTTCCCCTTAAATTAATCGTGCAGACACATTAATAAAAATAATTTTCTTAATGAAACATTATTTCATTTTAACATATCCACACAACATACACAACTCATTCATAGCTGTAAACTGTAGTTGTCAAAAACAAAAACTTGAAAAATGTTTAAAGTCAAACAATTCATTCTCATAGTGGGTTTTTAAAATAAATCAAAAGGATACAAATAAATCTGACTTCTAATTAATGCAATGTTCAAATAATGCATGTTCAATAACCTAATAAAATTCTCAACATTTTTTCAATTCTTTAATTTCTCAAGTTGACATTAATATGATATCAATTAATGCATTGAAAAAACCTTAAATCTACACAAACATGCATTCACAGTGGATCCTAGCAAAACCTTAACTTCAAAGTGTGAGAATTATAGCAAATTTGGAATAAATTTAATTGATAAATAATAAATGTGGATTAAGAAAATGTGTTTGTAACTGTTAACTGAAAACTTACTCAGCCATCATCATAATGCTTATATACACATCATTTTCATCTTTACTATAATTTCATGTTTGGTTTGTAGTGACAATGTTTCTTGGTGGTTTTTTGTTGATTTAAATACACATACACATATGTTTTAGAAGTGACTGTTAATTTATTAGGTACTATGATAAAAAATATAAGTTGTGAGGATTTCTTTTAACAAGATAAACAGTAAACTAAAGAAAAATTTATGCAACAGTACATATGATTGAGCTAAATTGTGCACTAATCTGTGAATCTCAGCAGTCCAAATATGGTACAAAAGTGGCAATGTTATGTGTGTGGATTAATAGTATGTGAATACACAAGCGTCTATGAAAAACCTAGCATAATGTGAATCACAATGATGTGAAGGTAAACTGTCACCTTAGTGCCATTAACTTTCATACTGGCTACAAGATTAGAAGCACCAATTTTATTATTTTAAATTTTGCAATATATTTCTTCAAAACACATATAAGTATTATAGTACTTTGATGTTTTTTTAAAATCAACCCCACCCCACCTATGTTTAAACACATTTTCATAATTTATGAAAATGAAGATATATTAGTAATTTCTTTTCTAAAAGACCTCGTCTATTGCAATTTTTATCAGTAAACGTTTTCCCCTAAAACATTCTTATAAGTTCAATATTACGTTGATGTGTGCAAGTAAAAAGTCATCACTTTGGGTGTATTGTTTTTGCCCAATTTAGCCAATTCAATGTGTCTACTTTCAATATCACTCATCATTTTGTCATAAAACTATTGTTTTTATATATAATAAAAATGCTTTTATTACACTAACCATCACACTTCTGGAGTGAAATGGCCGATTTTTAAGCTTTTCTTCAGCACTAACTGATTTATATACTGGGGAAATCATCATTACTTCCCCTGCCAATAACATCAGATTATACTATTTTTATTAGGGACACCCCAACTTATGTTCCATATATGGAGAGCATGACTCTTTAACTCTGCAATAGTGTTTCTGATTGCTCACATGTCAAGTGACTACAGTTGCTCCATAATGGAATCTGTTTAATTTTTTTAATTTGATTGCCGAGGCTAAAAAAAATGGTTCATGTAAAAAAAATGTACACTTGAGTCAGTTTATAAAAGCAAGCAATCAAGAAAAAAGCAGCAAACAAATTGCAAGAAAGAATAAGTCAAAATATAATTGCTGCTGATGAGGAGACAGATTTGGACCCTCTGAGAACAAGTTCACAAACTGTGAGTTCAATTTCTCCTTCTAGTTACAGTTTTCTTGAAGAGAAAACCAAGAAACAATTCAGACGTGAACTGTATGCTAGTCTACTTTCTGAGAAAGGAGATGGGAGTGATAGTGTTCTATGTCACACAGATAAACTAATTTTTCAATTTTATTTTCAATTTCTGTACAATTGATACAATTGTTGGACAGCTCTGTTTTCTTCAGTGCAAAAATGCAACACTTGCACTGAGAGTAAACTCTAAAAAACTAAAGTGACTTGGTGTATATGCAAATATTTTTTATTCATCATTGGAAAAAACTGTTGACAATACTGGTAGGTACTTAGAAAATGGTAATAGTGGTGACAGAGACTTTATAATAAATAAGCAGGCTGTTTTTCTGTTGCTTTGGCTAATCAACACTTCAGTAATATATAATAGTTTGCGTGCATGGGCGTGTGCGTGTGTGTGTAAGGTGTGAATATTGCTTATAATATTTTATAGATGTCATTATTTGCAAAAGCTATAGTAATTGAAAATTGCATTACTTGGGAGAGAACGATTATTAAAGACTCAATATTTTGGTACTGTTTGCTGATTTATACAAATTATACATAATAATCTTATGAAGACACAATTGATTTACATTTTATATTATCCTTCTGGTTTATATTTTGAGAAGAACAGCAAATATGACATTGTCAAATAGCACAATCACACATTAATATTAGTGTTATTTTACAAACAAAAGTGAGAGCATATTAGGAGAATGTTGGAGGTTGAATAAGGAACTTCACCATGAAAACTGCTGAACTGGTCCAGACTCATGGTGTTTTTATCAAGCTGCATTTGCCCAGCTCAACCTAGAGAAGACTGAAATCATGACCCTGTTAAAAGCAGAAGAAGCCAATCACCCTTGGAGACAGCAACAGGTGGTTCTGACAAGGACATCAAAGCCTGAATCAGGAAAGCCTTTATTACTCTGAGACCAGTCTGGAGGTCAACATCCATATCTGTCCGCAACAAACTTCGAATTTTCAACAGCAACAGCAACATTAAGTCTGTCCTCCTCTATGGCTCAGAGACCCGGAGAGTCACCAACATCCTAACCATCCAAGTATTTGTCAATGGCTGCCTTCGCAACATACTGAAGATCAGATGGACAAACTAAAGGACAAACCAAGATCCCATCTACCAACAGATTGTCAGGCATAAATGGCGATGGATAGGACACACCCTGCGGAAACCCCCATAGGACCTCAACAGGCAGGCTTTGCAGTGGAATACCCAGGGAAAGAGACTGGTCGGTCGCCCTAAGACCACCTGGAGATAATCCTGCGAAGAGAGAATGAAGAGCTGCAACCTGTCATGTGGTGAACTGAAAAAGGTTACCCAGAATTGAGTGCAATGGAGAGCTGTTGTTGAGGCCCTTTGTTCCACAGGGAATCCAAGGAGTTAAATCAAATAATTCAAGTCAAGCACTTGCCCAGTACAAAGTTCCAGGTCCTCATGACAAATTAATCCATACCCCCCTCAATTTAAAAAGGCTGGACCCATGTCCGAAACCTATTTATCAAAGACTTATTGATCTTCAACATATCACTAGAGGTGTTGAAGGCTGAACACAGAATTCAAATGAATGCCTGCATCATTCAGGAGTGTTCATTTTGCTACAATAACTGCAGTAAGGGAATTTAACTTTGATTCTTCTTCTGCAAAGGAATCTGCCATATTTTTGGCTTTATCACTGGTACAAATGTGGAGAGACTGAGAAACAGAATTTTAAAAGGACAAGCAGAATAAGAGATGCAGTATTTTAAGAGCCATAAAACTGAGGCAACAAGATGAGCTAATTCAGCATGAAGGTAGACATGCATATGGTACAGGAAACTTTTAAGCTTTTCTGTATTCAGTGGCATTGTGCTGTGTTTGCTAATTGAAAATCATAATTGTAAATTGTTTTAAATTAAGTTGATACGTTATTTGAAATCTTTGTTTTCGTTTTTCTCATTTTTCTGTTTTAGCATTGTATTAGATATTAGGAACAATATCAGAATGAAACTTTACACATTTATTCATGAAAACGTGGAGTAGACAAAAGGAAATTACAAATTTCTAAAAATTTACTGTAATGCAGTATTCTTCACACTAAATTAGTAGAATATGAAAAACAAAGATTTCTCTTCTTTTACAGTGTCCCCTCCCAACTGTTTATTTTACTGCATCTATAAACTCTGACGAAATTTCTTAAGATCCCACTGGAAATTATCAGTGCATCACTGCAAAAAAAGTTTAAACATTTGTTTCCAACAAACATATAATCTTCTCTGTTCAACCTACACTGAATTTAACCAATTACTGATTTAATTAAAATGAAGAGGGAACAATCTATCCTATATATTAATTTTAAAAAAATAAAAAAACAGCTAAGTCGTTATTCAGGAATGTTCAGAGTGAAACCAGGTCAGACAGTACGAATACAACCACAACCATCATGATATCAGTGTGGAAACAAGTGTCATCAATCCTGGAATGCAGCTGTCAAATAATTCACAAAAAGAGTTTCATTTATTAAAATATGTTTTTTAAATGTAAGCAGTTCATAAATATATATTTATTTTAAGAACTTAGAATATGTAGTCCAAACCAATTTTATTAATTTGATTGAGAGTTAAAAAAATGTGTTTACATAACATCATTTGATGTTGTAAGGCTATTGTCAAAATTCTCAGAGAAAACCTCAAGCAGTTTATAATCTTCAGATGAATTTAAGAGATGAATAAATGCTTATATAATGTTAAAAAAAAAAAAAGTACAAATTTTCAAAATGGCAAAGTTCAAATTATAGCAGAAGGTATATTCTAAATGATAAAAATGCAAAAGTTCTTTTCAGAGAATATTTTAAAACTGTGTGCAAACATACCTCTTAATTAGGTAAATGCACTCGTAATATAAAGTGCACATTGAAGACATTATAATATATACAACAGGGGTGAACAAACCGCGGCCCGAGACAGGGTTCTGTGCAGCTCCTGGAAGACTTTAGGATATTATCATTATTACGAATGTAGAACACATTATTTCGTTATTTGTGTTGTTTTTTTCTGACTTGGGGCCTCCACGCACTATCAATGGGAAAATTGGCCCTCTTGCCTAACATTTTACTCAGCGGTGCGCCCAAAACGCCATAACATCTCATTGGGCAAAACACCCAAACGCATCTGTAGCAACCAGTGCTCTTTTCTTCTCATATCATTCGAGAAATCATTAGAGTTCCGGTCTCTACAGGAAGTATGACGTTTGTACAACGATTTCCGCGCCATTTTGAAACGTTTTCTCCTTGCTTCATTCATTTTTTCATAAAGATTTCTTTGTTTTTTGCGTTTGGTGTTTCAAATGGATTTCTTAGAATCATCGATCAATAGGGAGGAGTTTTCTGGATTCAATTTATCGGACAATGAGGTAAGAGGAGTTTATTTTGAAAAATTAAGAATTATTAATAATTTTAATTCTTTTTTACATGTAGTAGTTTGAAAGCAAAAGATTAAACTTTTGAATTAAAGAAAAAATTACAACATACCAATGCATGGACGGACATGCTGGAAGCATGCCTTGGTAAGATCTCCAAGCAATGCAAAAGAACTCTGTCTCACCTCTGGCATTGGATCCTGCAAATAATTTCTTCAGTTATTAAGTATGAATACTAATTTACAATATTTATAGTAAATAAAGTGAAAGTTCAATTTCGCACTATGCTCATTTTTTCTTGTATGTGGCTGTTTGAATTGCTGGACTGTTTTTCAATGTGGTTAATATATTATTTAAACTGAACTTGACAAATTATACTTTTGTTACATATGAAAAATGATCATATATTAACAATATCTCAAAAAGTATTAATGTTTTTGACAGCCATTTGTTTTTTAAAAATCAAATAAGCATTTTGAGCACTCAAAAAATTGTACAATATCAAGAAGAGAAAATGAGCAGGACTACCAGTTTTACCTCTGATCTATATCAGCGTGGTTCAATTAATAAACAACAATTAAAACAATTAAAACTATAAAATGTAGGTAGTTGTGTTCAGAACACCAGTAATGAGAGAAACTGATTTAGAATGGCATGATCTTCATTTAGTGAAGTGGTTAAAATAAATAAATGTATGTAAGCAAGTTATTAATACAGGTGAGCAATAAAAAGAACTTACTTGCATACACTGGTAAAGTAACTTCAGAATGCTTGAATTGCCAACCAGACCTTCAATGTGATGCTCAAGGCCTTCTGCCAAACCACTCAAAAGGTCCAGCGCCACAATCATGAAGTCTTTATCAGGTGGATCATATTGGTCAGGTTGAGACAGATTGGCCTATAAAATCACAATGTATACAAACATTATAGAACTAACTTTCAGCTTAGAGCACTTCCAATGTAATATCTCTACTTGTAAAACTTCAATCAATCTGCTAAACCAGTGATATACTGCTGATTACTTATGAACCAGATTATAACTAAAGCATTTCCCAATTTGTAAAATAATGTACTTACATAGTTCTGATTAAGGGTTTGTTCTACAAGGCATACACATCGACGATAAACCGGCTCACAATAAGGTAAAAATCCAGACTGTAATGCTGTGGCCACGCTAGATAAGCACTGAAATGAATTAACACAATCTTACTAAATAAATATTACACAAAGCATAACTGTCAGGTACAAGTTTAAATTAAATAAATAAGCAATTTACATAAACCTCTGCAGACATTTTATTAAGTCTGACCAAATATGTAGCTGCCAGTAAAGATCATACTTTTAAATGCATCATTAACAGAAATTTTTTTGAGTGGAATGACATTCACAAAATTACATGAAATATTTATAACGTATGTTATTTTGTGGATAAAATACCTTTACAATCATCCTTTATAAGGAGTAAGATTATTAAGTCAATCACATTTCACAATATGGGCTAAATTTCAAGAAAAAAAGACCACCATTCTTTATCAGATGTCAATAAGTAAACACAAAAAAAACCATCAAATGAAAAGATATCCTTAAGTGTCCCGTGAAACTCATGTTATGTTAATGTCACACTGAAAATTTTACTGGAAGAATTACCTAAAGAAACGCTATCTTAAATTACATTTTTCAAGAAATGTCACAAAATTTCGATCCAGATTTTTCTAAATAAATCACTAAAACTGTACCTCAAGTAAAGGAAACAGATCCTTATCTTCATCTTTCAACATGTTCCATTTCTGGATAAGAGGTGGCATTAACAGATTCACATATTCCTGCAAAACCAATAATTTACTATTTTAGAAGAAAAAATGATTTAAAGTTAATGTACATTAAATCTTTTTAGTTAAAATCAAAAAATTAAAAATGTAAACCATAACACTTGGAGGAGGGAAGAGAGGAAATTTCAAAGTTTTATATACAAATATATATATATATATATATATAGAGAGAGAGAGAGAGAGAGAGAGAGTTTTCGATCTAAATAAACACCATTCTTACTCAATTTAACAAATAAGCCAGAATTTGGACATAAATGTTTCCTTTAATGAAAAATCTGTCTTTAAGACTTTTACCACAAGAGTATTTGTCATATGATGGGTGAAAAATTAAAATGAATCAATGCTATTAACATAAATGAATTTGTTTATTGGAAGGCTTGATAAGTCACATTGCGGGTGAAAGTTCAAGCATCATTTAGCAAATGACCTTGACAATCAGTTTTTTGCTAAGTACTTTGATGTCTGTTTCATGAACATGACAATGCACACAAAGCTGGCCATGTAAAAACTTCCCTCCCTCCCCCATCCCTTCCTGGCCATGTGAAAACATCCTTCCCTTCCCTCTCCCTTCCCTTGAATGCAACAATGCAAAATAAAGCTGGCCATGTGACTTAAAACTCCCACATGATATATCAAATTGCGAGTGAAAATCCAAGCAAATACCTCGACCGTCATGCTTTTAATGAGCACTTTCAATGCGACTATGAAACATAGAGCTGGGCTTTAGGATCAAAAATAACTCCTACATGTTTGATTATAAGTCAAATCAGTATTTTTATGAGTACTTTGAACACGACATTGCAGCATAAACCAGCCATAAGAAAAAAAATCACACATACTCGAAGTTCAAGGACTCATTTAGCATTATACCAAAAAAACTCCCATATGCTCATGGGTAAAGCTGGCCAGGTGCTCAAAGGTCAAAGACACTTTTGCATTATACAAAGATTGAGCTGGAAAATTTTATATATATATATATACAGAGATAACGTCTCTGAATCATTAATAATGACAATGTAGTTAAATATAGCAAATTGCAAAAAACATACAATTCGAACTGTGTACTGAATGAGAGCACAAGGATACATTTCTAGGTGTCATTGTTAAGGATAACTTGTTTGTCTGCCATTCATGCACCTCATTCTATGTAGTAACAGAAGTTGCTAAAATTATAGGTACATATAACTGAACTTTAATGTAAAAATGAAAATGAGACTTATAGACTCATGAATCTTGTCAAGTCTAGTCCTCAGTAATCTTAGACACCAATGTGTATAATATTTTTCAATGTAATTATATTACCTCATCCTATAGCCCAAAACATGAGGCACAGCATCAGAAATTACAAATTCATCAATACAATCAGGTAGAGAGAGTTCGCATTATCATCACAGCTGTGTTAATAAAGATTAAACCAAAGTTCTTTATTTGTATTTATTATTGAAAATGATTGGAAAGACCTTGCAATTTAATATAGTCTTGCTTAATTGAAGTTCAAGGAACCATCATAAAGGATTACATGTACTCAAGGTATGACATACTAAACTAAAAATTCAAGCCACCTTTTCTAATGGTCAGAGTAATTAAAAAAGGACTATAAAGATACAAGCTAGGCAGTCCAATTATATTTTCTGTTTGCTTGGTTTTTATGTCTTTTAAGAAAGAAAGCATTCCAAATATGAAAACCTGCTTATTGATAGATAATTTATTTCAATCTATATCTGTAGTAAACTGCCATAATAAACAATTATCTTTATGTTACTGTTATCTTTAATTCTGCATCATATACATAAGAGTATACAAGTAATTGATTTATTTATTTACTTATTCAAATTCTCCCAAGAAACATCATACTATTTAATCTGACATCATCTTAAAATAGTGCGTCTAATACATAAGTTTTATATTCTCATGCAATTAAGATAATGACAACCTGAATATAGTATGGTACATTTCATCATCTATATTACTGCTGCAAATATTCACTGATAAAATAATTTTATTTGTAGAAATCAACTTTCAATATAAAAAAAAAATCTAGTAACTAATTATTTTAAATTTTCAGCACTTCACAACACCAATCATAACAGATTTTTAATTCATATCAAGGAATAACTAATATTTCTCAACACTTGGTCTTTCACAAAAACATAATTATTAGATATATCAATATTTTTAAAGAGAACACACAAAAAAATGTCATGCTACACTCACAGGTTTGTTTAAATGGTGACCCACTGAATCTGCAAGAGTACCAATGGCATCATAAAGGATAAGCAGGTTCTTGTGCTAAAGAAAAAAGAACAAAAATTGAAAATGTTTTACCTCTGACAATACTGACTTTACTAAAGTGAGTTATCTGTGCCATATACGCTGTCTCAACATTTGTGTAATTGGTACGATTTTCCCATAAAATTGTTTATTATATATATATATATATATATATACACCAAGTCAAAGCAAACACTTAGTTAACTGACTCTACAGCATGACTAACACTGAGAATGCAGGATTCAGCATCTTGCTCTGTTGGATAATGTAAAATCTTGGATAACGTAATTTCCGAGTTTTACACACAAAATGAACATTCCTAAAGATTAGGTCAAGTATATTTGCTTCAATAAATTTTGTGTAAACAGAGAAGTTATGATAGTCTAAAACTAGTCAGACCTGTCTTTAAGATAATCAGTTTTAAGATTACTTTCACTGCACATGGCATTAAATTTATATAACAGTTTAAACTAGTATGTGACTTACAGATGTAATTCAAGTATTGAATTACACAACATGGACCAAGTGGGAGAAAAAAGGTTTCATTATTATTCACTGTTGTAATTGTTATTAATTTGCATTGTTCAATGTATTCCTTTTGAGCATTTTATATTTTCTAACATATGAATTGCATTTTTTATGTTGATAACTACACATTTTTAATCTACATGCTAAAAAATGCATTTTCAAAACCAAAAACACAAAAGTTTAACCCTGTCTACTGCTATTGTATGTTTTATAAAAAGGAACTTAGCACATAAAAAAAGAGGATTACAACCCCACCCCCATATTATAAACAGTAAAGTGCTGTCTCAGTTTTACAAACTGGTTTCTTGAGAGACTATGACATCACTAAACGGACATCAAACGGATTAAATTCAAAATATGTAAAAGGGTTAAAATTCTATAAAGACAAAGCCGATTTCTAGAGTAGACATTTAGTCTGCGCTAAGTTTAAAATATATAGTTTCAAACACTGAGTTAATTTCAACAGATATGATTACTATTTGTCAACTTGAGAAGAAAACTACCAATGGCAGTTTGTTATAGGGCAGATGGAGTCTAATATTGCCGATAGTGTTTTATATAATAACTTATCACATTGGCCGACCGGGCAGCGGCTCAAGGAATCCTAGAGCGGGCGACTGTAAATGAGACAAGCAGATTTTTCATAACTGATCGGGAAAAAAAATTGAAAATGAAAATGAAAGCGGAAGAGTGGGAGATTCGGGGTAAGAGTGAGATTCTTCCTCTAAAATCGGAAGGTAGGTAGGTCTGATTTATTAAAGGTTAGAAGTCAAAGCTCTATGAGACAAACAAAATCTGGAACACGGGTATTGCCCATTCAACCAACAGATGAAGCTAGCATTTTCATAGTGGCAGCCAGGTAGTGATGAGTACATGCAACACATTGTCCTTTCAATAATTCCAAAATATTTACTATAACAGAATCATATCCTGCTTACCTACAAGAAAATATAACTAATATTCTAAGGAAATTATCAGCTTGAAACATAATACTTTGAAGAATTATACTGCAATTTTAAGAAAAAATCTTTATCAAAGTGTTTAAGGATAGGCTTTTTATAAAAAATATTACCCAGATATTTAGTTTCTTCTATAAGCCCAATAGTTACATTGTCTCATACTAAAACTGGATCTCTATGGAGACAACCAATCTCCACACATGCACACGGGTTGTTTTAGATTTGGAAAATTGAAAATTTAAATCCATTTGTTAGTAATCTTTTGCTGAATATTGTTAATGCATAGCATTGTTGGTGCTCAATGCCAGCAATATTTTCCCCAGCATAAAATATAATAAAATCATCAACAAACAGGTACATAATAGGTGATGAAAAATATTAATTTAAATAAACTGGTTTAAATTGCAAACAAACCATTTACCTGGTATTTGGAAAAGGCAAAAACAAGTGTTTCCAGAATAAAACCAAGGTATGGAACCAGCTCTGTACAAGCCTCCTCCTCTAAGGTAGCAAAAGCTGAACATGCTGCTTCCTGAACTCGTTTATTTCCATCCAAAACACGCTTCAAGAGCTTCAAATTCACACAAACAACATCTTTCAAAATTAAAAAAAACAAAACTATACAAACTTAAAACAGAAACAAAGAAAAATCGTCCACTTTTGTATAACACTGAATATTAAATACAAAAAATAGTTTATTAAATATTTAAATTAATTAAAAACCAGGTGTATATAAAAATTAAATGTTAAAAATATAACTCTTTTGAAAAGTTATGTTTATTATTCCATGGTCATAATCTCACAATAAAAATGTAAACAAAGGGCCCGTCTTTGATTGCCATCTTTAAATTTTCACAAATTATGGCACAAAAATCACTCAAATTAATTCTTTTTCTGAGCCTTATAAAAACGATGCCAAAATTAACAAGTTCTACAAAAAGGTAAGAAAACTTTTTATTATTTATTTTTTAAAATAAATAAATTTAAAATAATATTTTTAAATTCCTTAGTATGTCTATAATAGATAGTAATTTAAATTTTTAAAATCCATTGATAAATACAGTCCCTTTTAATTTTTTTAGTTATAAAGAATTTTAAATGACAATAACAAAACTGAATGCTTGATTTTATTATTTTTTTTTTGGGTGCCATCACCTACTAGCAGTAGTACTTAACCCTTTGACTTCCTTAACTATTTAGTT
This sequence comes from Sinotaia quadrata, assembly GCA_028829895.1. Taxonomy (NCBI): domain Eukaryota; kingdom Metazoa; phylum Mollusca; class Gastropoda; order Architaenioglossa; family Viviparidae; genus Sinotaia; species Sinotaia quadrata. Next base: position 90,429,529 of record CM054178.1, read on the forward strand.
AATTTTGTTTTTTAAAAATGTATTTTGTCTCTGAAATCATGGAATAATAATTAATGCAGTAAACTAATGTTGGCAAATGTATATTTTTTTTGTGTAAGGAAATTAATTGAGAAAAAGTAATAATTTGCTTCAAAGGGAAGACAACTGCATAACAATGGAGATAATCTACAGATTTGCTGATTTAAAAAAAAAAAAAATAGTACAAATTATGCTGTTTCCTTTTTTTATTATCTCAACATATTACACAAAAAATAGTGAGGACAAAGCCTGAGAGTGTTTTTGTTTTAGTGAAATAAAATACAATTTAGTTCTAAATGAAGCCTGTATTCTGTCCAAATGCCTGAACTGATCACAAATACTGACATGCTGACAATGTCAATAAATGCACTATTATATAGAAGAAGAAACAAGTAATGTTTGTACTCACTCTAAGGTGCAGCAAACATTATGGGAATATCTGACATGATACTTATCCCATGTAAATTGAGGTAGAGAAACCACCCAGTTGCTGGAGAAATTACAATTAGGTGAAGGAAACCTATGAATTCCGATAAAATTGAGCATACCAATGAACGCTCTAATTTCTTCCTCAGTAGTGTCATTATACCACTCTTCAGCACCAGAAGCATTTTTCCTAGCAACAAGATTGGTTTGGTGTGCTATAAGTCACCAAATCGGCAGAAAACAGCATCTCAAAGAACTCATCATTTGAGCAGTTATAAAAACTCTATATTGTTCCATGCTTACCATAATAAACAGTACTTCTTATCAATAAGAATATCTACATAATCAGTATGCATAGACTGCTGCTCAATGTTTGCTTTACTTTAACACCACAACCACTTATACTGCAACCTTGCTTATGTATTGATGTACTTAGATGTGCTTCAAAATCACTGTCACTAGAAACTGAAGTAGTGTTCTCGATATCTTCCACAACATAATAGCCTTTATAAACCATTAGTTTCTTCATTACTAACATCGCCATCATCAGGCAATTCCATCAAAAATCGAGATGCCGAAATAATCCTCATATTTAATTTATTAAAATGTTCAAATATGTAATAATACATTTACAACTGTATTTGTATTAAAGCTCATTCAATTTCCTTTAAAATGACATATAACAAAAACCCAGTGAGTAACAAGGAGCAAAATCACCAAAATCTCATATCAGAAGAGAATAAAGAAAATCAAAAACCAACAGATTTATCTATGACCATATTTGAGTAAACAATACTTTACCAAGATTTTCATACCAATTATGAAGTATAGTGCTCATTTTGAAAGTGCAAAAATGAATTGTAACACAAAATAATAGGTTGCCAAGCCAATACAGGCAGACCCCGAGTTATGGGGGAGTTCCGTTTTGTCCTTAGAAGTCTATTTTCGCTGCTGCATTTTACCTCCACCTGCATCTTTAGCAGCATGTAGCAGCAGTCATGCTAACATATACAAATTATTTAACCATTCACCGCGAGCCTGTCCACTTCCAGGGCGCAAGACATTACTCTCGATGCAAGGCAATTTTAAATATATGCAACAAGCACCTTATTTAAGTTTTTTTCAGTTTTGAGATTTTTACATCTATGCATACACTGATACCTTCTATTGCAGAAAATACCTATTTTCTTAATAAAAATTGCATTTTTGGGGGTGCCAATAAAGTTGTTTTTCTAACCTACCAGTTTTCATAAAAGCATTTTCTTTGCATAGTATCGCCAATAATAGTCTCTCTTTGCGATACTATCAACTGTTTACCCAAAAAACAAACGAAGTTTCATATCTTCAGACTGTACAAACTCCAAATTTTGATCTCTTCAATCACCTCCCGCCCATCTACTTCTAGAGGATCAATGCAGGATGTTTGTTCTGTTCCTACTGCTACCTACTTCCACAAGAAAACAAACCTAGAAATGTACAGCATTAAAAAGTTTGTAACTTTTTTCCTATTTAAAATTTCTTTAAATGCATCCTTCACTTTTTAAAACTTGCATCAAGGATAATAAAAGAGTTATTTAAAAAATGTTCTGACATATGCATGTGTTTGAACTATGCATTTTCTAAAAAATCTAAAAATTTAATTAAATCCAAATCTAACAACAGATTATTTTTATCTAAATCAAATGCGAATTTATGAAGGAAAAATTATCAAATGTATTAATATGAGTAATATCAAATATGCAACTAAAACAAATATTACAGGTGTAGTGCAACTGTGTTTAAAAAAATAAACAGAAATCAGATCTGTCATTGAAATATATAATTAAAAAAACAAAAATAAGCATACCTCTGTCATTAGGGGTTTCAGATAGAGGTCATGAGGCTGACCTACAACCCAGTGAGCATACCGAGACAATGTCCAGCATGTGATTGATCGTACAAGGGCTTTGCGATCTGCCAGACAACTGATAAGGTAGGGTACAAGCTCTGGTAGGTGTGGCACCATACCATTCATGCATCCTTCTGCAATGGCACCAAGAACAAGTATGCCAGACTCTTTAATCTCCCACTCAGCATGAAACAAAGTCTCTTTCAAAATAGGAAGCAGTGTGGGCAAGACATCTTCATGGAATACATTGGCTAGCACATCCAATGCAGCTGCCGAACATTTTCCTGTAATCAATTTTTTTTTTTACAGTTTATTTATTAAAATGCAAAGAGGTTGTACCTAACTAAGCTCCATCAATAAAGTGACTGACTAATTTATGGGTGTGATTCTTTAACAATTTTCTCCATCATTAAACAAAGGAAATGTATTCATAGGTGGATCTTTATACAACCGTTACCACTATCTGTGCACTTATGATTACCTGAAAGATCAAGAATTCAAGCTATATCAAATGACAAGAATATAATGTGTGCTGACATAATTAATTAAAGTGTAAAAACGGACAGATGAATTAAAGTTAAAACAAAGCTTTTGGAGGCATATCAAAACAATTTTTTAAAAATTTAATGGCAATCTGACTGCTAAAAACAGTCCCCCAGAAGTTTGAATAAGTAAAGTTATTAATGGAAAAAGGAAACATAATGTTAACAAAATTGATTTATTTTTATAGGAGATACTCAAACGTTTAATGTTTTAAAAAATCCAACAAAAATAATGGAGCATTTATATTTATTACGTTAGCAATTAACTAAATGTAAATATCCACATTCAATGACTTACTAAGATTCCAGTCTGACAGGCTGTCATCATCATCGTATCCTTCATCTGAAATTTCTCCATCCTAAGAGTAAACAAATATTATAGTTATGAGACAAAATAATCTTAATTATACAAAAGGCAGAAAGCATAAAGTAGATACTCCAATCATGGTCTGATTGTGACCTTGTTTAGTCAATTTTCTACATTTAATCAACACTCATGTCCCCTCTTTATAGTGAAACTTAGTACAATCAAAGCACATATAATAAAAAAGTTGTTCTCTATTCTATCTCTGTGTTGTTTGTTTAAATAAATAATTATAAAGTACTTAATAATGCACAGTAATTTCAAGATAAAGTAATATAAAGTTAAACTTACATTTTCTTAAAATAGGCTTATAGTGGATGATAAGATAGCATCCTTAACCCGTTCGCCGGCCCGCTACCGAGTTAGGTTAGCGCATGCGCACACTTTTTTAAATCGATAGCCACTTAAAAAAAATAACAATCAAGTCAAGCAGACGATATGTTTGGGTTCAGCAGCCAATCTGCTCTAATTTTATCATTGGTTAACTATTTTTAGAAAGGTTTTTTCCATTACAAAGTTCGGAAATCCCCAGATACCTCACGTTTATCGAAGCTGAGCCGCCATTTTGAACCTAAGTTTGTACTACACATGGCTCGTTTCAAGGACCATTTTCAGTTGTTTGCTTGATCCTACCTAACGAACTTAATTGTGTAAATAAATTTAAGATATTGTAGATGAAATTCGACAGGCCTACTGAATTTTTGGATGTGACCATTTGATAATAAAAAATAAAAACCGATCGCTCTCAAACCGAACCCTCGTGGACGTCGTTATGATACTATTTTTATCGATAGCCACTTTTAAAAAAATACCAATCAAGGTCAAGGAGAAAGATATGTTTGTGTTCAGCAGCCAATCTGCTCTAATTTTATCATTGGCTAACTAATTTTAGAAGGGTATTTTCCATTACAAAGTTCAGAAATCCCGAGTCACCCCTCGCTTGAAAAGAAGCTGAGCCGCCATTTTGAACCGGTTTGGAATTATACATTGCACGTTTCAAACACGATTTTTAGTTGATTGCCTGATCCTACCTAAAGAACTTTATTGTGTAAATTAATTTAATATATTGTAGATGAAATTCGACAGGCCTACTGAATTTTTGGATGTGACCATTTGATAATAAAAAAAAAAAAACCGATCAGTCTCAAACCGAACCCTCGTGGTTTTCATATGACTCTTTCGTTTTGTTCAAAATCAACCAATTTCCCCAGAATAATATTTATTTACACAAGATAAATTATTATTTATACCATATATTCAAATGGCAATCAACAAAAATCGTTTTCTTTCGGATTTTATTCAAGGAAACATCTAACAAATTGACGAAGGTCAACACAAGAAAAAGGTAAGAAAACTTTTTATTTATTTATTTATTTTTGAATTTAAAATAATAATAAGCAAACGTTAAAAAATTAAATAAATATTTTTAAAATGTCCCCCATAATATTTATTTTGAAAATCATTTTAGAATTGTACGAATTATGCTTGCTTTTAATTATTTAGTAGACTAGTAAAAAAAAAAAAACGGTGAAAATGTTCCCAAGTTCAACAAAAAGATCAGAAATCTTTGTATTATTTCTTTGTTTTTGAATTCGAAAAAAATTTAAAAAATACTTTTAAGATTCCTTAGTATGTCTATAATAGGTAGTAATTTAAATTTTTAAAATCCATTGATAATTACAGTCGCTTTAAATTTTTTAGCACACTGACCCATTCAGTTATCGTTAAGCGTCAAAACATGGCCGCCGGCGAACGGGTTAACAGCTATCAGCTGAAAAAGTTCTATCTTATTTACTTTTACATTATTATTAATGATTATAATGTTTAGAGTACCTGCATCAAGGAAGCAAGTATCTAGCAAATTCTGTTTACTCATACCGTATTTCAACAAGCATCAATTACAGTCTTAGGTACACTCTGATTTCGTAACTCTGTATTTTGTAGTTCTAAATTTTCATCAACAGCATTGATATACAATGATGACATACCCATTTTAAAAAAACAAACTGAAAGAAAACAAATATTGAAACAAAAATACAATTTAAAAAAAGATTGAAGTAATCAAGGCATGCAAACCAAACAGCAGAAATAATTCATATACAATAAATCTTTGCATTTATTAAATGCAACTCTTCTACTGATTGTTGGCAATTACCTCATCACCACCACCTTCCTGATGTTTCTGACTATGAGTGCGAGTCTTATGGAAGCGCGGCTTGATGTCAGACTCCTTATCTGGAATCATGTCATCCTCTTCCACATCACCCTATACAAGAAAATCTTTAATGCATAATTCTTAATATTTACAATAAACAGAGTAAAAGTTACATACAACATGTGACTTATTGTAAAGTAGAGTAACTCTAAACAAACATAGTTCTGTAGTGCAATATTTTTCAATTTCAATATAAAAAATTAATAGATTGATACTACTTTATCCATAAAATATATATTTTCAATTTTAAAATTGTATTCCATGTATGAATAAGTTATTTTTAAACCTGTGTTTAACAATTTATTGCCCAAGGTGCATGTTGGTTCTTAATTATTTTTGTAGTAAATTAACCTTTAGCAGGAGAAATTAATAAAATTACTATGCATAGAGAGAGACATGGCAATAATGTGTTCAATTAATTCTACACAAATGCTTATTTAGCAGCCAAATGTTTCAGCTAATCAGCTTTATTAATAAAATTAGTCAACAAAGAGATGTCTTAGACTGTAGACACCAGCCAGGCTAAATATACACTTGATAAAAATAATTCCAAAACCTTTCATCTTCAAAAATTAAAGTGTTTTACCTTGAGAAGGATGATATCAATTTCTGAGTATTTCATGCCTTTGACAAGGATGGGAAGCAGCTGATCAACATATGGAGCCAATACCTCTCGGCAAACAGGTTGTTCTGCTAATGAGAGCCAGAATTCACATGACTCTAGCGCTACACTATCATCAACATCCTGAGTTCGTTCCATCATGTACTAAAAGACAAAAATTAATGTTTAAAGATTCAATTTCGCAAGGGACCTTCTATGGTTAAAATAGCAACACATATTAAAAGACTAAAAATAATTAATAAATATTTACCCTTTTCCTTACAATCAAGTAAGAACTTACAAATTAAAAAATGATCACAAATGTTTATTTATCTTATAAAATGAATGGTTAAGTGTACATATAATCAAATATAGTAATTCTACTTCATTAGAACATTCAATAATTATCTGGTGGCATGGAAGCATTCAAAATAATTTTAAAATTATTATTATTAAATAATACCAACATAAGAGACAGGAACATTTCAAAACCTATATTTCAGAAATGTACCTCTATTATTTGGTTGATATGAGGCATCAAGCGGTCCATGCGAACTTCCACTAGCATCACTAAAGCACGGCAGACATTTTTACGCACTTCTGTGTCCTCATCTTTCGCCAGGAAAAACAGGTTCTACAATATAAATTGTGAAATTAATAAATTAAATATTAAAACCACCAAGATATTCTTTTGTCAAACAAAATATAAATAAGCAATTTTTTAAAAAATCTTAAGTCTCATTATCAACAAGTTAAATCCTAAATGGTTCACTTTTAAAAATAACCTGAAAAGGAAGTCTTGTAAGCAATATGAAAGGGACTCCTCTTCATTATTAAGATGTCCTAGTTAAGACCTGGAAAAGCTGGGAAAAATTTGTTTATTTTCACTTTTGTGATTATTGTATGCATTCTTTACAATCATAGTTTTTTCATATTTGCTAAGAATAACACCAAACAAATTTAAATATAAAGTTTGAGACCATTCTTATTGTGTGAAATATTATCCACAAAATCATGGGGCGAAAAAAATCCTTTTAAAGAAATAATGTCATTTTTGTAACGACGCTAACTATTCTGCATTATATACAATCAGTTGAAACCACTTATCAGAATGTGACTGTAACTGAAAAAAGGAAAACACCCGCCCTTTACTAAAAAAATGCAAAAACATGAAGTATAGAATCATTAAAACTACGCAAGCACTGCACCTTTATACTTGTCTTTTAAAACCTGATGGTCAAATTAATCTTGCTTTGCTTATCGATTAAATTTTTAGTAAATAGCTTCAGATTTTTAATTACACTAGCACTAGTAGTACTCCAATGTAATCAAAGGTTGATTATGGGATCTAAAAGTCTGAATTTAAAAATAAAAGGTAAAAAACATCAACACCCATGTTGAAAATTTATGCAAATATTTGCAAGGCATTCCAGAAACTGATAGCTGTTGGTAAATGCACATAGTAGCCTAGATCAGGGGTGGGCAAACTTCTTGTGTGTAGGGCCACATTGACAAATGTAAAGTTATTGGGGGGCCGCATATATATATTATACACACTTTGTTTACAGCAACCTAACACAATAAGTAATTATGAATTATTTATAGGTTATTGAACAGTATAAAACTATAAATAACCAATTATTGCAATTTTATTTTACTTATACATTTATACATTATATTTTACAATATGGACTAACACTTTTACTAATTTGTTAAGATTTTACATTTTTTTATTATAATAAATTTTAAAAATTATCTATCAGTGGCTTTAATTTAGACACAAACCGACTACATTGTCATTAGAATTATTGATTTCTAATGTGATGTATGTAACTGCTTGCAATTTTTAACAATATTCTTGAAATCTGGAGCAAGTTTACTTGTTGAAATTCGCATGACAGCATGCAAGTTGCAGTCCGACAATAAAGACCTATTCTTAGATTTGTTGATCTTCAAGCAAGAAAATGCTTGTTCGCAAATGTATGTTGATCCAAAAATGATAAAAGTTTTGCTGCAAAGTTTTTCAAGTTGGGAAATGATTCTTCTGATAAAGATCCATAGAAATCCAGCAAACCATCTGACTTGAATTTCTCTTTCAGGTCATGATCTGCTTGTAAGTCAAGAAGCTCTAACTGTATGTCCTCCAGGGCTGTATCAGCTTCTGCACCAAAAGGGGAACTGAGAATATTAAACTGTGGCTCTAAGTTCTAGAAATCTTTAAATCTCCTTCCAAATTCATCAGTCAGTGCATTTAATTGGGCTTTATACTTTTCAGTCATTTCACCAGAAATGGTTTCTTGTTTCAGCAAAGGGAAGTGACAAAACTTTTTTTCACTTGCTTGTCTGGAGAACAGTGAGAGTTTTGCCCGAAATGATTTTACATGTACATACAGTTCATGTGCAAACACACAATTGCCCTGAAGTTTGACATTCAGTTCATTTAACTTTTTCATAATTTCAATGACAAACATAAAGTCTAACTTCCACTCTTTATTGACAATGTTAGTATTAAAGTCACATTCAATGCCCTTCATCTCTAGGAACATCACTATTTCTTCTCTGAGGTCCCACACTCGCCTCAACACCTTGCAGAGACTCAGCCATCGAACACTGGTGTGGTACAGCATATCGGAATGTTCAGTTTCCACATCGTCAAGTAATGCCTTGAACTGTCTGTGATTAAGTCCTCTTGATCTGATGAGGTTGAATTGGGACAACTGGGTCAATAACATGCTTGATATTCAAAACAGTTTTACACAGATTTTCTTGATGGATCACACAGTGAAGTGGTAATAATGTGTGGTCAGGATATTCTGCTTTAATCTTATCACTTATCAACTTTACCAGACCTACATTTTTTTCCGGTCAAAGCACGAGCTCCGTCAGTTGTAACACTTGCCATCTTGTTCCAAACCAGCCCAGTTCTTTTAATATAGTTATTAACAGCATTGAATATATTATGGCTTGTGGCTGTGTCTTTGAGTGACTCAACATTTAGTAACTCTTCAGTGAGTTTGAAAGAAGTGTTTATTCCACGTATAAATATCAAAAATTGGGTAGTATCATGTACATCGGTACTCTCATCCAATGCAAGAGAGTAACACAAAAATTGTTTATTTGCATCTTGAAGTTTATGCATCAGATTGTTACTTATCTTGTCAACACATCTGACCACAGTTCTCCTTGATAAAGTAATGTTGTCAAATTTGTTTTTTTTTTGTTCTGGACACATAATGTTTGCTGCATCTAGCAAACATTCCTTGATGAACTCACCATCAGAAAATGGCTTGTTGTGTTTTACAATTCTGTGTGACAGCACCAGACTAGCTTCTGTTGCAGCATCTTGAATTGAAGACTGTTTAGTGAAAACAGTTTGTTGTTTCTCCAAATTTTTCACCAGCTCCATGCATTTCCTTTTCCTCTCTTCGGTTGTTAAATTGTATCCGAAATTGGAATCTTTTGTTTGGTAGTGTCTTTTAAATTCTGTGGGTAGGGACTGTCCATCTGGACTTGTTTACATTACATTTGTTTGCTTCAACACAATGTCCTAACCTCCTTGACAGCAGTTACCACACTGGTTCCTGTTTACATTTGTCCACCTCAATATCGCGCGTCCTAATCGTCCTTGACGGGTTTACCCCTTCCCCTCTCTATCTCTAGCCAGAAAGTGACTGTAGCAGACTTCCTTGATTGCAATTAGAGTTTAACAGTTGACTGGGTATGGTCCTTTCTTTCGTCAGTACAGCGTGCGAGTAGTTAAATGTTAGCCCGAATCAATTAGTGACGATTTTGTCCGTCAAGCGTGACTGCGCTAACAGTAACAGTTTGACACTGCAAGACCCTTTTAAAAAAAATTTCTAAATGCCCTCAGGGCCGCATAATATCTGTTGGCGGGCCGCATGCGGCCCGCGGGCCGTAGTTTGCCCACCCCTAGCCTAGATGAAACTGAAGTGGCAACTGATTAGATAACATTCCAAGTAGCCAATCACCAAAGGAGACTGAAACAAGATGGTGGATTTACAAGCTAAGGTGAGCTTGTCACTGTTTATTATGATAATGGATTTTTCATTAGTGACACATTAGAAGTTCACAGTGCAAAGAACATATTGATGGAACAGTACAAAAACAAGAAGTTTTTTAAGTGAGGTGACTGATGAGGTGAATGCCAAGTTTCTTTTTAAATGGAGCTTAACAATGGTGAAAAATCTTTGATGTTTATTAAACTCTGAGAATCTTTTATCAACCACTGCTTTGTCTGAAATTAAGTTAGTATATTATTAGTAGCTGTGTTTTCAAATACTGTTTATCAATGTGCAAAACTAGAGTTGTAATATTTAAAACCTAGGTTTTATCACATACATAGTAGTCTAATTCTAAACTAAATATATCAAAATGCAAGGGTTTTTTGTTTGCCCAGGTTGGAATGTAACATTTTGTGGGATATGATGGCTTCCAATGACTTTGGTAATACATGAACAGTCCAGCTTACAAAGTCTGTGGTTATATAGCTTTGTCTTCTCAGTACTCCTTCAAGACATAAATTTTTTATCTCTAGAATTATGAGGTTTACGGCATTTTTGTTTTCTTAACAAAATGAACCATACCTACAAAATGACAAATAGTCTTAAATGTCAATAATCATAATGATAGAAAACAGACTGCTCACTGCATATGTTAAAAGTCTTTAGTCATACAACCAACAAGTTTGCTCTAAAGAAAGTGAACTGATAAAAACAAAATATACTAATTTAATTTTAATTTTATAAAAGTCAGGGGGAAATGGTCAAGTTCCGAGAATTTGGAAACAAATGCCAAGATCAGAATTCTCCATGAAAAATTTATTAACTTAAAAATTTAATCTGATTTAGTGAGTTGCTTCCTTTTATCCTCACTAAAGCAAACAAAACTGTGATATTAACATTCAACCGTTATATATGAAATAAAAATACAAGAGTAAGAGTGAATAAAATTTTTTTTAAATCAGAGAAAAATTATCATTCAATTATAACTCTTCATGGTCATGAACTTCCACGAAAATCAAGATCCGTATATGGTGATGTACAAGTTAAGTTTCTGAATAATAACATACATACTTATGACAGAATTATAATGAAATCTCAACCAAGATGTCAAGTCTTTTTCTTAAATTTAAGTAGGGCAGAGAGTGAAGAAAAGCAATTAAAAAATAAGGGAGACAATATAAAAGGTAAGGATAGGCACACATTACCTGTATAAAAGTATCAATGTGAATCATGAGTGCTTGTGTACGGCTGATGATAAACTGGTTGACACAGGCAATAGCATGGGACCTGATTTTTTATGAGAAAACATTTAATACTCAAATTAAATATATACACCACAACAGTAAAAATCACCACTGGGAGAAAAACCTAAAACAATTGTGACAATAAGTTTTGTTGATGTTTATCAGAAATGACAAAGGTAAATGGTACGTTCCTTTAATTAGTACTTCTAATAAAAGTTGTAAAGTACATGAGTGAATTAGTGCTGAGTAAGGTTACAGACTATAGCTTAATTATTCACAAAAAAAACCCAATACATTCCAAAATACATCACCCAGACATGTGGTTCTGGTAAGAAAATGTAAGATGGTGAGAAGATATACAATATTTCTCTCTATAGTCTCACAGACTCTTCAGCTGTTACTGACCTGCTGCCCTGTTGTGCATGCAGTAATTTTGAAATAGTGTGTATGTAAATGGCTAAATTTTCATCTTAATTTAAGAAACACAAACAATAGTACATAATCTAAGATTTTAAATGATGTGTAGTACAGAAATGTTTTTTGATACCGAACATTAACTTAAAACAATTATTTCTCAGAAAATAATTTAATGTTGGAACTTTTAAACTCAATATAAAAAAAATGATTTACTCTTCAACTTTGAGGTTTCCACTTTGGGGTCATTAATTTATAAGCACAACCATCATATTTCATGTAAAAACCTGGATCCCATTACCATCACCAGCATATTTAAAAACAACCACTGAAAACACAGACCTGCCTACCCCCCACCTTAGGAAACCAGAAGATCACTGGTCCAAAACCAGAAGATTTTGAATGAAAACCAGAAGATTTTATGCGGAGTCTGACTTTTTAATAGAAATACCAATAATATAAAATAAATGCAAAATAAAAAAATAATGTTAATATTTGTAAATAAACTTACCAATAATGTAATGATTAATGCAAAGCACAACAATTTGTCTACATTTTGTCTAGTCTCCATTCCACTGTTTATTTTAGATGAATTTTTGTCAAGCACACCAAGTGTTAGGCAGTTTTATTTAGATATTTCTTTAGACTTCATTTGAAGAAGGATCTTCACATTTCAGAATAATGGGCCATTGAAGTACCGCATCATGATTTTCACTTTTACAGAAATTCATTAAATATTTCATAAATGGATTTTTTTAAAAATATATATTTAACTTTTTATTATCTAATGTACAAGCCACAAAAAGGAACATGTGCCTATTGAAAAATTTTAAGAAAAAAGTTATGATTTTTTTTTTTTATTGTACCCATCTAAAATATATATTTTGGGAGAACATGTAGAATTTAAAAAAATAAAATTTACTTAAACCTAAAGCATATAGGCTTTCATCCATGCACAACCTTTTAATTTTATGTATGAGAAACTAGTATACCAAATTTCAGGGACATGGAATAATTACAACTATTCAAAAGGGGTCTTAGCATTTAGTTCAACAGAGGAAAAAAGTCATTTTGAGAAAAACACATTTAAAGTAAAATAAAGACACAGAACTTTAAAAGTGTTTAAGTGGTTTATTTTTTAAAAATAAATATACCCTATCCATACTACATTGGACTGCTCTTAGACATTTAGCTCTCTCAGAATTAAATATACTAATACTATATATTACTATCCTTTACATCCTCAGTGTACAGTCTTTTTATTTTCTAATACTACTACTATACTACATAGAACCAGAATATTGCAAAGAAATTTTTTTTAAAATATATTTATCAATCCACATTAATAAAATTTGGAATATATGTTGTCTTTGTTATGAGAAAGCAATACCAGTTATTAGTTTTAGAATATATGGTTCAGATTTTAATTTATAAATGATTTAAATATATAAAACACCTGTATTTTTCTAAATTTACTTGTCCATTAGACTAGAGAAAAAACAGTGAAAGTCTTCCTGTAACATTTAAAATGTTATTAAAAAGACATTATTCTTCAATAAGCATGCTTTGTTAATTAAGAATTGGATATGATTAATATTATTATTTTTAATGTTTTATGCATTTCTTTTGTCTTCAAGTTCAATGTATGTGTATTTATTATCATGCCTTCTAAAAAGTAAAATTCTATTATAATAATGTGTGTACTGCGTAATCACAAAATATCAACGGCTAATTTACAAATACATGTATATATATAGGCCCATATATATTTCTAATTTTTTATTATTTTTTTAGCAGAAATGATTAAAATAAAAAATTCGACTAAATCAAAATGTTCACAATTCCGTAAATTACTTTCAAACAAATTTGACTCAGGATCATTTCTTTATCGCCGATGATCTTTTGTTTTAAAACTTGTGTCACTTTTTTTTTAAAATAAATTTTGAAGCCTTACATATTATATAAGAATAATTACAACGGATTCTAGAAAAATGATTATTTGAACTTCAATGCGGTTTCAAACATAGGCCTACCGTTATTGAAAACGCCAATCTTTTTCCTAGCATTGCAATATAATTCGTCAAAGTAGCTCGTTTTGGACGGATAATTTCTGAAGAAAATTGCATAGACTGTCTTACATGTAAGCTGAATGTTATTTATTAAAGTAAATATTTCGTAATTGTCACGCATATACTATCGCTACGTGGCCGCCATTTTGAAAAAGCGAACTTCGTCTATCGGTCGAACGGCAGTAAAAACGTTATGAACCGAATTTGCTTATCCCGCTAAGCTCTGACTTCTCAACATAAAAAATACTTAAAGAAAATGTTTATTTCACGAGCGAAATTCTGTTTTGTCAACTAAAATTAATAACGGCCGACGAATAAGATTCCGGAAGTGTTAGAAAAGGACTCGTATGCTGAAGAGCTCATAGCAGACGACAGAGAAGCAGTTAGAGTTACGCCGCCGTTAGCTCTATTGAACGCACGGTAAGTTTTTCATCCTGTCATAATCGATCGTGAAGAAAAAAAATTGAAAATGAAAATGAAAGCGGAAGATTTCTTTTGGAAGCGGAAGAGCGGGAGATTCGAGGTAAAAGCGGGAGATTCTTCCGCTAAAAGCGGAAGGTAGGCAGGTATGAAAACATGTATGAACTAACTTCCAAAATGCTTAATTTAAAAGAAATATTTAGATTAACACAGTTGTAGGCCTCTGAAAGTACAAGTCTGTCTGTGTGAATGCTGAAGTCATTACAATTATACACATTCTTTTATGTCTTCCTAGCAATACCATCATAACACAAACAAAAAAGTGCTGTTTCCCATACACACAGTTTTCAGTATGAAAGAGTTTTATCATGGTAATATTTATAAGTCTATATATCAACTCATAAAAAGCACAACTTTAATTTATATGCATGTATATATAAAGTGATGTGATAAAATAAGACAGCAAAATAAAACAGTACACATACATGAAGACAAATACAAAAAGAAAATAATAATAAGTCGTAATTAATAAAGCATGAATAATAGTTAATGGCTTTTTAACATTTAATTTTTATAGAAAGATTCTCACTTAGATTTTCCCCAGTCTTTTAAGCATTTTTAAAAACAGCTATGTAATATTACTTTAAATATATATTTTTAAAGCCATATAGGTGAATACAAAGATGATTATAATAAATATGACATTACAAAAAATAATTTTCCAAAAAATAGTCATATTATATAAAAATTAAACAAGATATTTTATAAAAACTAAAAAAATACTGTTGCTTTCCTATTACTCATATTCCACATTTGAAAAATGGTGTCTGATAAATCCACACACACTCTTGTAATCTGGTTTTATAGATAGTACAAGAGAGGTACAGGAAAGATGTAAAATTTTTGATAAGTTAAAAATGACTAATTTAAGACCAATATGGTATGGACGGGATATATTTATAAAAAAATTAAAAATAAACAACATTGAAGAAAGTTATTAAACTCTGCAGTCTTTATTTTACTTGTAATGCATTTTTCTCAAAACTACATTTTTACTATGATAACCAATATTGTAAGTCCTATTTAGAATAGTTTTAACTATTTTATTAACATGAAATTTAGCAAACTGGCTCCTATCTGTACTGTTTTATTTCGCATTTTGTTTAGCACTCTATATAACTGTTTTAAAACTTTTAAAATGTTCTAAATATGAAAAGATCTCATTTCAAATATTTTTACACATACAGTAAACATGATATAAATTTCTAAACAGAATTTAACAGTGCTTTTACACAACCCTCGAAAATCCCCAAAATGTCAATTTCAGGCACAGAAATTTTTTTTAAAATTTCACTAGCATTTCAGGTTAGATGTGAATCACAAGTTCTGAGAACATGAAATTAGAACAATAGTATCAATGTACTTATATGTCTTGAATGCGTGCCATGCACAGGCAAGAGGCGTGCATTTTAAAAAAAATATTTGGCTTTTTGTCAAAACTGAATTGAATACAGCAATATTCGGATCAGTTCAAATTCAAAAGAGTCGATTGCCTCAGCAGCAAATACCCTGTCCTTGTCAGACATTACGTTACTGATGTGGGTATCACATTTTGTGGATTATATGCAAATAAAAGAATAAAAAAGGAGACAGTGACTGATTTTTATGCCATGTAAAATGTTTAAAATGTTTAATAAAAAAACTGCAATTAAAAAAGAATAAAACCACCAAATATTTGCCTATTATTACAACAATGACAAGTATATACTCAGTCCTTTTTGTTTACCTGAACCTATTATTATGTATTCAATGTTAGCAGTCATCCCCCCACCCCCAGATAGTGTCATTCTTTTCTAGTGAGGTGCCACATATTGTAACTCATTGCTACAATTTTCGAGGGATGTTTTCATATAAAAAAAATTAATAAAATAAAACCAAGATAATTTATAACAACTAATACTGCTTTCTTTATATCAAAGGCAACTTGTATTCCAAATATGAAGAATGCAGGTTGATAAGTAACTTTCTTATTTCTTTATGTTGTAATGTGGCCTAAAAAACCCACCTTATCTTGGGACTCTGGTGGCGAAAGAACTGAAGAAACTTTGGAATGAGAATGTTAAGGGGACGATTCACAGCTTCACTGTCTAAGGCTTCTGCATTGTCCTCACAAATCTTCTGTAGAGCCCCAAAAGCCCCCTAAACAATTTTAAAACTTTGTAAGAATGCTTTTAAATATCTGCTACATTAACAAATATACACATCAAAATAATTTGAAAAAGTATCTAGTCTAATGAAAGAAATAATTACATAACATTGAGACCACCTACAATAGCTTCATAATACAGGAATAAAAATACATCTGTACAAACCTCACAAACATTATAGTCATCTGAATCCAGACACTGACAGAGATGTGACAAAAGCTGTGACCAGTTTCTCAGTTCCCCTTTGGCCACTATGGTGGTGATCAGAATGCCTATTGTAGCACGGATCAATGGCGATGGATCTCCAATGCTATTTAGACATTCCTGCTTGATGAAATTTGTAACCTCTGGTGGAAACTTCTCAAAATGAGCTCGAACATTGTTCTTCAATATAAGACCACTTAGAGATCTGGTAGGATCATCTGCAATGATTCCAAATGCTGTAACAAAGACCATTAATAATTTCCACTATATCTACTGCTTTAGCAAACTGGAAATGCTGTAAGCAAACAATTAAAAAATAAATTAAAATACTTTTTAAACATCTACAAAAGAAACTCATAGCTACAACTGGATCCCTGGGTGCAATACTATGTGGCTCTCTTAGTGTTCTTATGAGCTCCTAGCATGCCATTAATCACTAGGCTCTTCAATAGTAACATAAGAGGTTCTAAAATACATTCACTGTATGCTGGCTTACTCTTCATGCAATTATATCTGAAACTAACGCACGGTTTATTAACCTTAGCTAACAAAGAGATAAATGTCAGTTAGGATTATCTTTAAAAAATTATATTCAGAAAACAATGACCCCTGGAATACAACACCAATGCCTAGCAAAATCAAGTATGTAATCTTACAAAAATGTGGAGAACCAGAATTCTAGTAATGAAAGAAAAGTAGTGTCACCTTCATTTTTCAGCTTTGTCAAAACAAAGATGAGATAGTTGTTGAAGTCAGGATATCTGTTCAACTCTTCCAGTTTCTGACAAACAAGTTAAGTTTAATTTATCATCTTTATAAAGAGGTTGCACTGAAGCAAAAAAAATGCAAACATACAAAAGTCTCATCCAAAATGCATTTATCTTAGATGATATGCCTGACTAATTTATCTGGAAATATAGTTACTCCTACACAATGTATTTGAGCAGTCAGTACACTTCTGAAAAAGGTAATGAAAGTAATGCTTTCAAATTTAAAAAAAAAATCTTTGCATTCAAAATTACAAAACTGTTTTTGAACATAAAATTTATGTTCAATAAAGTTATACTTATAGCAGATAGTCCCAATGCCTCATCTTTACAGGCAAAAACTCATTGCTAAAATTTACGAGTGGTTTTCTTTTTATTAAACAATAACCATTTATATGTAAATAAAGATCGATATTTCGTCTTTTAAACTGATTTTTTTCCTGAATTTCATTATAGTATCCATAAACGAAAGTACCTTTGAGTTGCAAGAAAACTGGTTCAAATGTTGTGTTGCAGCCGAAAAAGCAAAAATTCATGCTTTCAGAAACCATGTTTAAATAAAAAGGGGCTTCCAATCTTTTGTAACTAAAAATCTGGTTGGCCTATTAAATAGACAACAGATAACTCTATACCCATGTAATTTTATCACTTTTGTTTGCTGCTAATTACCAAATAATTTTTCAAAGCAAAATCCTCACAATACATTTTCCAGATGAAATATTTATCAGAAAATTAGTCTAAAAAATATCATCATTTGTATAATTTGATTATCTTTCTATTTCCATCATGTACGAACTATTGAAACCTCTAATTGGTAAGATCTTTTGTAAGCATTTATTAATGATTACTTTATACTGTGTTTTTACTGTATACACATCTTTATTTATTAAAGTAGAATTATTAATTTTGACCTCATCAATACCACTTATATATTTCAAAAATAGGTTAGTCGCGCAGATCTGTATATTTTTTTAATTTTATTTACTAAATTTTAGTCATGATGGTAATACTACTTAGAAAAAAGTGGTTTTAAAACGATAAATGAAAAAAACAACTCTAGACTCAAAAATAGTAAACCACCACTTGGATCTGTGAAATGTTTATTTCAAGGGCTGGATTTGCAATAATAAGAAGATAAGATTTTTTATTTTATTTAGTTTATCTTTGCCCCATTTAGTTTTGAATATGTTTTCCTCTTCATTTTTATAATTTATGTTTGAGAAAACAGATGCAGACACTGAGAATCATCATTCAAAATCAAGGAAATATAAGGTAACTTTTTATTGTATATTTAATTTTGAATTTTTAAAATAATAATTTTTAAATTCTTTAGTATGTTTAGCATAGATTACACTTTACATTGTCAAAATCCATTTATAGTTAGGGTCAGTTTTCATTTTTTTAGTAACCTCACCCATCCAATTATCGCTGAGCGGAAAAACAACTATCCACCTGACAGGCAAGAGGTTAAAGGTGTTCAGAAATGCACTTTCTCTTTTTAACAAATTTCACTTATTGAAAATTAATTTAAATTTAAAAATGTAAAACAAGATTTATTTCTCTCACAATCACTTATTTAGTACAAAATGGTCTTTTTTATTCTAGGATAAACAAATGCATGAAGCAATGTAGGGATATACATAGAACAGGATAGCTGTAAAGAAAAAAATTCTATTTTATTCAAGTTCACAAAATACAATGCCTCTAATGTTAAAACAAAACTCTAAAGAGATAAGATCACATATAGTGCTCTAATGAAACAGAAAATATGACTTATAGCACATAATAAAACCGTGAACCAACAACTTACAAAAATAAACACTGCATAGCCTCTGGGGGGGAAATTATCATTATTTGAAACAAAATCTAAAAGTTGGACAGTTTTAATAAATAAACTGTCTAGATTTCTATAGGCAGTGTCAATCAAATTCATAAGTTTTGTCAATTAACAAGTGTCAAAACTAAACATTATACTGACCCTGGGAACAGTCATTAATGCTTCTGAAAACAAATCAAAATTGCTACATTATAGTGAATGCACAAATTAAAAAAACTGATGTGATCTAAAAGATGCAAATAGGAGCCACTAACTAACAGCTTCAAATGAACAAGAAATGTGAATGTTTCTGAATGGCCGAATGTAAATAGCTAACTGGAAGTCACTTCATTAATTAATGAAACTTGCAAGTGTAGAGATAAATTAAAACCACAAAACAATTCAATGACAGGCTTACAGGGGTGACATGAAACTAACTAAAAGTAATCATCAACAGGCTTACTTATTCAATGTTTATGCCATTTCTAATAAAATGCATTGTCCAGATGAACTTCATGAAGGCCAAGTATTAGAAAAGATGACTATTGCAACTGTTTTTGTACTATGTACCAAAAGCATTTTGATTTATTAGATTGTAATATTTTTTAATGCTAAACAGTTGTGATGTTCACACTTACTTGTTCATTACTGGAAAATGTAATAAGAGATTGATAATAAAAGATTGGCAAATGCCTTATTTTAAAATGCAAATGATACAATACACAATACTGTTTACATGTGCCATTTAACTTTTCAAATCGCACACAGCCATTTGGTCAAAGTCTTAAATTTGAAGGTTAAAACAAATGCACAGGAAAAAATGAGAGATTTGAAAAAACAATGAACATAGAACAAAGTAGCAATTACTGCACATTTTTTTTCAATTTCAAAATCAGATGTAAGAACTTATATAAAAATATGAAATCTTGAACCAAAACTTTTAAACAGCTGTGGAAAAAATAGGAATCATGCCAAATCCTAAATTCTTAAACACCTGCATGAACCAGTAATAACAAAATAAAGTTTAGTACTAAGACCCTCTATTTTTCTTATAACTACTCTTCTTTCTTGTATACTGTGGTTTCAACATTCAATGAGAGAATATAATTTAGCATTATATGCAAGATTTAATTAAACATAAATCCAATTTGATACACACCTATAGTTCTCAACATAATGTGTGTGTATTCAGTCTACAAATACATAACTACTTCTGTTATTCAACAGGAGAGATATGGTTAAGTGTGTAGTTTTGTTTTTATTATGAAAAATAAAGCAACTAGACAATGGAACTATTTTTCAGAGCAATCTACTTCTGGAATTTGATGAAAAGACAGAAATCACAGTTTGGATCTAAAACTGACAAGTTGGACAAAAAGTCAATCAATGTTTTGTTTCTGCTTACCATTGCTAAGATAAACGGGTAAATGGCATATTAGCAGCATTTTAAAAAATACATAATCAGCTATCGATATGGATATTAGAAAATGGATATTAAGCTGCACAACAGGTGTCCTAACTCTGATCATTACTGAGAATTGTTAGCAAAAAATCTGAAAGCCTTCAAGAAAGTACAATCTTTAAGTTCAAAATGTTTTTGTGATAATAATAACAATATAATTATCATTATTTTTCCCAAGTCATTAAATTCAAAATTTGTTCTTCATGCACTATATGCACAAAATGGAAATAAGGATAAGAAAGGCAGTCGTGATGTCCATGCCTGGGACAACAATAGACAGCCCAACTCTAATGTCACTTGTATAAGTACAGGTGTGTGTTGTGTGCAGAAGCAGAAAGTACTGGTCTAATGCACATCAAGTAATCTTTATCATCACAGAGTTTGGGAAAGACCAATATACAAATGGAGTATCTCCTTTGTTTTCTAATGCCAATTAGATACACATGATCAAACCCATTTTGCCTGCAGCTGTCCACTTCATCTCATAAAGTGCAAGTTCGAATGCCAAAAGCAAACATTGTATCTACATCTGAACCTATGACAAAGTAACACAGCCTTTAATTAAGCAAAGAGAAACAATTCCAACTGAGTTGTAAAAAGATTATATTGGGGGGGGGGGGGCCACTATAAAAATTTACTGGCCATTTTGTTCTTAGTATGAACTATCCACTTGGTAGTTCTGCCACTGGGGATTATAAAGCCGAGCAATGTATGAAAGAGAAATTCACAAAATTAGGGAAATTAAGTATGTACACTGTACTTTTATGATTTACTTGATATATTAGTAACTGAAGTTGTGATGACTTTCAGAGGTGTAGATTTTATGTTTGAGAGAGACTGACGTAAGGAATTAAAATGAAAACACCCCTATAGTATAAATATTCATATGGTGCCATCCTATTTTTTGCCAGCATGTGCAGGCTACCTTTTCTTTTTCTTCTACATATCTCTTAGGTATAAGGCTTTGGCAAGAAGACTGAATCTGTTTACATCCAAGAGCAAAGTATCTGCTTACGGACAAATGGTTGTTATAGCTAGCAAAGGTAAATGCAGTCATGAATAGATGCAAGCATGGCACTGGCACAGTCAACTGTATGTCTGCCTACCAGTTCTTAGTCGCATCTATCTATATAGTTGATAACTGTGAATGGGCCTGAGGTCCATTGTGAAGCAAGAGATTAAATCAATGGAAAAAACAGTTAATTCTTTTCAATATTGACACACTCTTGTAAACTTGCATCTATGGTGATTTATATTTTCTTACTCCATTTGTATTAATTTCTTATATCTTTGAAGGGAAAAATATTAAATGAAATGTGAAAAAATGTGTGCTTTATTTTTCTTATAAGAAAATTAAATTGCTTTACATTATTTAGTGTTTAATTGTGATTTATCATTAGATGAGCATTATATATTTCTACACACAAGTTTGCCTGTGTAACTTAATGGAAAATTCATTTGACATGTTCAACTTTCAAATTTCAGTTTTTATTTTTATATCTCTTGCATAAAGAGGGGAGAATGTTAATTTATCTGTGCTGCTTGAGCTGTCTTAAGTTCCTGTGTTTGGTTTTATTCAAATATATGTTCAATTCTTTGCCAGTTCAAATAGTGGTCTACCAATTAAGACAGCATTCATCTTACTTCTTAGTATGAAATGACATACTATTGTTATTTTATTTTTACATAATATGGGGGCAGCATAGTACTCTCATCCCTGCTATTGTGCTTTTGTTTTAAAATCACTTTAACTGGACTTTTATCACATGGATTTTGTTTGTTTTTCCTTATGCATATCAAGAGAGCTTTGACTGACTTTAAATTTAGAAATGTGGTTAGCAATATTTCAAACTGGCAACTAAATTAGAACATTTACTATTGAATGGTGGTGATTTAAAATTCATGTGTGGAGGGCTATTGATGTTCAAATGTATGTTATTACAGTATTACCTACTATAGTACTAGTGTATATTTTATAATTATTGTATCAGATTACAATATTGTAAACTAAGCTGTTACTATATTAAAGAATAATTATTCTCGTAAGCCACCATTTATTATTAAGAAAATTATTATTAGAAAGGCTGATCCCAAGTTATTGAATAGGTGTACTATACAGCAAATTTAAAATTAAATTTTTACACTGTTACACTTACAGCTTGTAAAAAAAATAATCGTAGATTTTATTTTTTTTTAAACAAAACAAATTAAATGCAAACTTCAATAATAATAATTCTTTTTATGCCTGCATTGCCGTTTTCGTGGATATTGAAAAATAAATGAAACATTTTTTTAATTTGTTGCCGTAATCCCAAAAATTTTTAATTTGAATAATAAAAATATATCATATGCATATGTAAATTGTAATAATTTAAAAATCTACTTGGGAATTTAAATTTACTCTAACTATACTTATTTACATTAGGATTTTTTTAAATCATATGATATAAAGAGTATTATGTGGATCATAATTCATACTTAATAAATATAGCCTAAATATTCAATTTCACCGAACTGAAATTAATGAATTTCTCCAAGTTGCCATCAAGTTTTTTACAAGGTTGTTTATATCAGACCTAATTTCTTTGTATATTATCTAATTCTATACACAAAATAATATACATAAATATATACTTTTACAAATCTGAATCTTATAAAATCGTTTTAACTAGAGATAAACGGTTTCCGCACGTGGCTTTGCCGTTTCTACTCGATCCTCTTGAAATCAGTACAACAGTAAACTCAAAAGCTAATCAAGAATCAAACAAAAACTAAAACAAAATTAGTTTAAACAAAAATAAAGGATACTTGTTGAACGGCCCGCTGAGTTGCAGTGTCAGGAGACTGCGATTCTTTTAGTAACAACAAAATCTGTCTGAGACCGTTCTCTTCAGGCTGCCACGCCATGTTGGTTTCCCTCGTTAGTGCGCATTAACAACAAAATGAAGTCATCCGAACTTGGACAATAGTTCCAATGCAAATGTTACTGCTATGTAAAGTAGCACAAGTATTTAGTCTAAAAAAAGAGAAACCTTTAGAATGTGTTTCTAATATCAGTAATATTATTTAATTCTAGAAAATAAGACTAATGTTGATGCCGAAACCAGGAACTATTTTTAATGAGGTAGTTATGCGGCACCTGAATATATTTTCATGTATTATCTCCCCCTGAAGTGGTCACTCTGTCATTCTTCTGTACATTAGTACAATCTAACCAAAGTTCGTGATTTTTACCGGAGAATAATGTACATGTATATAGAGTGTACAATGTATTAGTATGTTTTACATGATTATTATACTTAGAAAAGTGTAAACATTTCATAGTTATGCTTAACAAAACTATGGCTGTTGAGAAAGATATTTTCATCTCTTATTGATTAAAATCATAACCACGAGAAGATACTGCCTGTTAAATAATATTGTCTGCCAAACTTCTACTCGTAATTTCACTCTAGAGTCTAGATCTTATCGCTCGTTTATAAAATCGACAAATGTTGGAAGTGGATGTTTTAGAAAAAAGAAGAAAACTGAACTCAACGAACGTAGAAAGCACGCGTTATTCTCAAGGTCTGCGACTGTTCATCTTGTCCGTTGTGTTCTTGTTGCTGTTATGTCGATTTTTTTTTTTTAATGGCAGACTCTTTTTATTGATGAAGCAAATGCGTGCAATCCAAATTGTACTGACGAGTCACTTTTACATTCACAATATATTCATCTATATGCTTATCCATGCAATAAAGACTTACGTGTAGAGGGCATCATGAATGACTCTGGAACACCACTATGGCACAGTCAGCATTGGAGGGCGTAACATCACCAATCTCCGCTTTGCAGATGACATCGACTGGCTGGCAGTGAGGACGAGCTTGTCGCCTTAGTGATATCCCTTAATGAATCCTCCTCCAGATTTGGCATGGAGATAAATGCAAAACAATCTCAAGCTTATGACAAATGGTGAAAGACAAGTTTCAACCAAAATCAAAGGTCAGAGGATAAGTATTAGAAACAGTGAACCTGTTCAAGTACCTAGACTGTGTATTCAGTGACAAGGGATCAAAAACAGAAGTCTTGTCTAGAGCAGCTCAGATAACGGCAGCCATGTCAAAACTAAGACCTATTTGGAGAGACAAAAATATATGTCTAAAAACAAAAATAAGGCTTCTGAAAACGCTAGTCTTCTCAATCTTTTGGATGCATGTGAAACATGGACCCTGATGGCAGAAATATAGCGCAGAATACAAGCACTTGAAATGAGATACTACAGAACCATCCTTGGCATCTCTTACAAAGATCACACCACAAACGAAGATGTGCACAATACCATCAGACGTGAAGCTGGTGAGTACGAAGACCTCACCACTGTTAAAAAAAAAGAAAGATGAAATAGTATGGCCATGTTACTCGGGTCAACAACCTCTCCACAACAATCCTGCAGGGTAGCGTTATGGGTGGCAGAAAACGAGGCAGACAAAAAAAATGTGGGCCGACAACATCGCAGAATGGTCTGGAGAAAAGTTTGCAGAGACAGACTTTTGGCGCATGATCGAGACAAGTGGAGGGAGCTGGTCAACAGTTCGGCAGCTCAGCGACAAAGCGACCACACTAGTTCAAGGGACAGAAGATGAAGAAGAAGCTTGTTTTGTCAAAAATAAAGAATGAAGAAACAATGCACGACAGGCCAACATTGGTCTCGGGTGAATTATGAAGTGACTGCTTCTAATCATCTAAAATTAGAAGAACCTAAGAACACGGTTTAATTAAATAAATAAAAGATACACGAGTGGCCACCAGAAAATGCATGTACTGT
The DNA here is from genome assembly GCA_028829895.1 of Sinotaia quadrata. NCBI lineage: Eukaryota > Metazoa > Mollusca > Gastropoda > Architaenioglossa > Viviparidae > Sinotaia > Sinotaia quadrata. Next base: position 90,455,015 of record CM054178.1, read on the forward strand.
AGCTGTACATTCCACATACATGTAGTCCTTCATACACCCGAATGCAATCGTCTTTTATTCAAATCGGGCAGGGTTCATTACTGGGGCACGGGAGAAAGCCATCTCGCCCAACCTCAAATTTACAGGGGTCTTTCATTTAGATTTTAGACTTTTGGTGTTATGTATGTTTTTGTAACTGAGCGATTTTTTAAAATTTCTTCTTCATTTTTACGACTCGAATAATGGAAGAGGGCCATGTTTATTTATCTCTGAGAGGTCAGCGGCACGGGGCCATGATGGGTCATTATTTCAATGAGTAGTGTCATCAGTTCAATGAGTAGTGTCATCAGTTCAATGAGTAGTGCCGTCAGTTCAATTAGTAGTGTCATCAGTTCAATGAGTAGTGCCGTCAGTGCACTGAGTAGTGTCAGTTTCTTTTGACGTTCTTTCGTGGCAATGCTGAAGAAACGAACAGGAAATTATACACAAGAAAGAATTTTCATCAATCACAGCTCATCTTGCTTATTTGCATCAAAATGGAGAGCTACGGGGTCGTCCATTCCGTTTGTATACACGTAAATTTGGCAAATATTTGAGCCCCATTACCACATTCCTCTTGTTGTATAGATTATTTATTTCTCCCCCCCCCCCCCTCTCCCATGCATAAAAACATACATCCTCTAACAATACCTCCACCCCTTCAATTACTGATATGATCCTCAGAAAGAATAAATAAATAAAACAATATAAATGTGTATCACTTTCATCATATTAATTCAACCAGGAGAAAAAGACCTTAAGCAATTTTAATTAGTCACATCTGATATTACCCCAGGTGCAGTGACAATAAATTTATAATTCCGTCCATATCTTTATTTTAGCCAGTAAAACATTTGCTTATTGTAGCACCATCTAGTTAATGGTTGTGAGTATTATTAATTAATCATCCATATATAATTACAAGTGATGGGAATCATAATTCATGTAATTAATAATTCTCCAGCAGACATCACTCGTCTCTCTCACTTGGCGGATATGATATGCGGCGCTGTAAACGTTTTCTCTCTTCCACAAATAGTAAAGACAAACATTTACCATCACACAAGGTAGAAAACTTCTTACTAAAAGGAGAAGATAAATCCGTCTTTTAATCTATATTTAGAGAACAGGAATGAAGTTATTAGAGATAAAGCTATGATAGTTACTGCATAATCTTGTTTAAGCAAGCAACACTAGTCTTTGTGCACACACTTTTTGTAACAAAGCCACAAGTTTATTGTTCATGTTATTACTGTCAATTCCACGTATTTCCCTTCTCACGTTGTAGAGCACTGATTAGCTGTTATTCTCTCGAGGCTAACGTGGGCTCTCCTTCGCTGTAATAACTCCCTGAAGCAGAAGAACAATTGTACCAATTTACAGTAGCTTCCCTGTATCAGAAATTCTACGATGTAGTTGAGCATACTTTGCCACAATACATCAATGGAGTGCAGTGTATTCCTTACACTTACACACTGCGGTAGGTACTCCTTGCGTCTACCATGGTCATAGTAGTTTATAATCAGTAAACCAGGAGATTCCGATAAAACAAGGAAAGGCTGCTTTTTCTCTGTAAAATATAATCAGGGAACAATTGTCAAGTTTCCAGTTTATTCATTTTTAACTCCTTTCTTACATTCAAGTCTCAACTTAATAAATACTGCAACATATTTATTAGACTGATAGATGCACACAGCATAATAAATACAGTATAATAGTTTATGAACAGGATCAACAGAAACAATGTCTAGTGTTTATCATACTAAACATGAACATCTTAGTTCACAATTTGTAAAAATAATAGTCTACTCACATAATATATCTCTACCTAAAATGCAAGTACAATATATCAGTAGCAAAAATGCATGAAATATTTAAAGTCCATTCTCTCTCAATCATCAGTTAACTCACCATTAAGCTAATGGCTGCCTTTCTGACCGGACTTCTTGCCATTCAAGTGATTACACAATAGAATTCTCTACAGCAGGTAAACTTTTGATCTCACACCATTGGCTGGTCTCGTTCCCGTAAATATTAACCATTGGATAAAAAAAATAAACTACTCATCCAGTTGGAACTGGTTTGGATTACACCAGCAATATCTAGCATATTCTCAAATCGAGTTGTTTACTGCAACTCTGACACAAAAAATACCACATTGAGGAGTGCCCATGGTCGGGTCACTTTGACAGTTTAACAATTAAATCTAGAAATAGGGATAGGCAGATTTATTCCTTCACACTTATTATTAAATCAATTAAATCAAACTTGGAAATTAAAATATTTAACTGAATATTATTATAATGTCCAGCACTTTTTTCTTTTGGGGTGGGCATCATTCATCTCTAGGGCTAAGGGTTGTCATCTGTGACATCACACATCCCAGACAGGCATGAATATCTAAGAGAAGAGGGCACAACTTGCTTTTGTTTGTAAGTCACTTGCAACATCGATGTATTACCGTTTATCTCTCCTGCCGACCTTTAGACTGCGGACTGTTAGTGTTAATTACAGATACGGTTCCGGGTGCGCGTCCTTGAAGACAGGTCTATCTGTCAATCAAACTTTGATAACAACCCCGTAACACTCCCACATCTTTTTGTACGCGCGTGCGTGTGTGCTGCTGCTGCTGCTGTGTGTGTGTGTGTGTGTGTGTGTGTGTGTGTGTGTGTGTGTGTGTGTGTGTGTGTGTATGTGTGGCTGAGACTAACAAATGTACTTTGTTCTCTGGTTAGGGTGGAAAACAAAAAACTTAGATAATGCATGCTTGTGTACTTGTAATAAAATAAAAAAATGTTAGTAGGCTAAATGTTGAATGAATGCGTCCAGTGTTGCCCTTTTTGTTTTATTTGTTGTAAAGTATCTAAATCTGCAGGACAGTTTGCATATTGGCGCTACGCAAACGAGCAATGTTATTCTATTTAATTCAGTAAATATTATGAATATTTCTAAGCTTTAACCATTAGAATATTCCTTCATAAAATGATAATATGTTCTATAATATACTAACTTTGATTTCCCTAAGAAAATGTCGCCTTCTTGATCTTTGTAGAACTAGATCGACGCCACCTAAAATAGCAAGATTGTCGCCTTCCAGTCAGCGATCGAAAGTTCGCCTGCTCAACAAATCTTACGACAATGATTGATGCCTTGTAAGACTACAAGATTGTCGCCATCTGAGACAATGGGCTTGCCGGACAGCCAGCGATCGAAACTCGACCGCTCATCTGTGTTCAATCTTTCTTGTCTCGCAGGCAGAAATCGATACAATTATTAACGTTAGTTTTTGTTTACTAAACTACCTTGCAATGCTTTCCCATAGCGGAAGATTCCAGAACATTTGTAGTCTTGCAAAGAATGTTTTTCCAGTCCAGAGTTGCTGACTGAGGATGAGTGACTGACACTAATTCTAGGATTAGTGGAATGGTAGCCACTCTAGTAGTGCTCAGTCTGACAATGATAGCCACTCATGTCAACTCGTGCATACTTAACCCTCGTGAAAAAGAAAACCTGGTCGATTGATGCTGGTTTATGTATGCTTGTGAAAGATTGTATTTTGAATATTACATCTCCAGCCCCAACCATTCACTGTTTATGAACTGACACCTCCCCATGATTATTTAAGATCAAATTCAAATTCAGCCATCATCACGTTCTATAACTCCATGTACTCAGAGCATCTGTCGTTATACACAGCTCTGCTTTCTTTCGCATATTTCAAACAAAATTCTAGTAGCAACAGTTTTACTATAATATCTGACACCATAAGAAGCACGAAAATCACCGCCCAAAACTTGCATCGAACGAAAATCACCGCCCAAAACTTGCATTGAACGAAATCACCACCCAAAACTTGCACTGAACCCCACCCAAAACTTGCACTGAACGAAATCCCCACCCAAAACTTGCACTGAACGAAATCCCCACCTAAAACTTGCACTGAACGAAATCCCCACCCAAAACTTGCACTGAACGAAATCACCACCCAAAACTTGCACTGAACGAAATCACCACCCAAAACTTGCACTGAACGAAATCACCACCCAAAACTTGCACTGAACGAAATCACCACCCAAAACTTGCACTGAACGAAATCACCATCCAAAACTTGCACTGAACGAAAACGATCATCGCGCACAGGAAGCTCCCAGACATCTTAGACAATTTTTCATGCAGTATGATTATATCACATGATTACGTGATAGTAACAGTCAATTTTTAAAAACATTTTTAGCTACATACTATTTTATTGGGTTGTAAATGAAACAACCCACGACCGTACTTAATTGTGCGCATTGAAACTGAAAGGGTTAATAAATGTCGGCTTGCATCCAGTTTAGCATTATTTCACTTTTTGCCGCGACTGATGATATACTGATCGGTCACTTGAAATCCATACTTGATATACTGATCGGTCACTTGAAATCCATACTTGATATATTTAACGGTCTCTTGAAGTACACATTTTGAGAGATGAATTACCGCTAATATAATAGCTATGCTGGCAAACTGCAGACGGAACATTGCAGTGCACTTCATTAATGTTTTTAATAATGAAATAAGGCTGTAGACAGAAAGGGATATGTCTGTATCTGGAATAATTTGAGATCAAAATCTCTCTCAATTCGACGGTAGGCCGGTATGTGACTCCGCGTGCTGGGTGACACTACGGCTGTTCTTATCTGGAGAGTCAGACCATAAAAGGAATTGTGACCCGTGAGTAAGGGCCTATATAAGTTTTTCTGACTATAATTGTTCCTGGTTGAACAGATAGCCGTCTATGACAGCCTATATAAGGTTCACGAAAGCAAATAACGCGTTGTTTTGTTTCGATTTTTAAATCAACGTTTGCAACACGGTCTACACATACATTTAAAAACATGTTTTACTCAAACTTAAACTTTAGAATGCCTACCCATTCGATAATGTGTCTTGACTGTATCGGTGTCTCCACGCTCCCCACCCACTCTTCTCCTTTACAGTAATGAATATTAATTTATTACATTTAAAGATTGAAATGATTTAGAAACGTTCGCCTTGACAACTTTTTGTGTACCATCTTATGGTGGCCGCACTCTATGATAGTAAGTCCGATTACAGTCGAGCCTAGGTTGTGTACCATCTTATGGTGGCCGCACTAATGTTAGTAAGACCGATTACAGTCGAGCCTAGGTTGTGTACCATCTTATGGTGGCCGCACTGAATGTTAGTAAGACCGATTACAGTCGAGGCCTAGGTTGTGTACCATCTTATGGTGGCCGCACTAATGTTAGTAAGACCGATTATCGAGTCTAGGTTGTGTACCATCTTATGGTGGCCGCACTCTATGATAGTAAGTCCGATTACAGTCGAGCCTAGGTTGTGTACCATCTTATGGTGGCAGCACTAATGTTAATAAGACCGTTTACAGTCGAGCCTAGGTTGGTAGAGGCAGGTGCGCAGATTGAGTTAACGATGCACGCTCCAGTTTTATGATAACACGCCGGTGTAATGAATTTAACGACATAATTTATCAATAGCCTATCACGATGACCGCAAAATTCCCAATGACTACACTTAAACACATATGATTACTGCCTTTTCTCTCTCTCTCTTTTTTATCTTTGTTGTTGTTGGATTTTTCTTTCGACAGATTTCTCCAAGTGAAAAAGTGAGATTAACTACTACTACAGCTGTAGCTACTACTGCTATTGTTACTACTTCTACTCGCTAGAACTACTCTACCATAGCTGCTACTACTACTTTTACTGCTACTATTACTACTGCTACTACTTTGACTAATACTGCTGATCTACCAATGCTACTACTACTACTACTATTACTGCTGCCTTTGTTACTATTGCTACTTCTACTATACGACTAATACTACTCTACTATTGCTACTACTATCTATTGTTGCTGCTATTACTATTAATACTGCTACATGTGCAGATTATAGGATGTGATGATACAAGTTAAATAAATGCTATATCAACCATAACGACATATGGTTAACCATCTGCAAATATCCGGGTTAAAAATCCAGTTTAGTTAACACGCTACACAACACTGCAAACGCACACACGCATAAATTCAATGCTGGCCTAAAAATTACATTGCACAACAATCTTTGCCCTTGAAAAAAACATTTCAAAAAGTGAGCGAAGCTTGTTGCCAACTCCCACGGTTTTCGTTGTTTGCAATAACTTTGACAACAGCTGAAGAACTGAAACGATCAATACTGCGTCATATAGACATCACTGACATTCATTCTGGCCTCAACTTGTCATTTTGACGTACATTATTTCCTCAGCGTGTCTGACATCGTTTGATGTTTGTCGTCAAGCATAGAAATAAATTCGGCCACTCGGCAACATATAACGTCAATCTATCTCGTTTGAGATCTGATTCCATTCAGTTAATGCACAGATAATGTATATCAATCACTTAAGATTATGTCGAACGCAAATCAGTTCCAGAAATGACATATCATACTACAAGTTCATAATTTTACTTAATGTCACTCATTAATTCATTTAATCCCTATGTTATTCAGCAGTCAGTTCATGCAAGCGAAATGCATACCTTGTAAATAACGAACTTTGAAGATTAGTGTTAAACAGAAATTAATTTTTGGCGCGATCACCACCGGATTAATTCTGACTTACGGCTATATGCCGACAGCCTAAATTAGTCTAGAGTATGCTGATTATGAATAATGTACAGAATTAGGATCTACATGTATAATACTGATTTGAAACAGGCCAAAGGAATTAACTGTTTCTGGCAGATTCACATTTTATGTTACTAAAAATAGTAAGATTTTTATTTGCTATCTAACATTTAAAAAAAGATTTACGCTTCTAGTTCTGCACGTCGTATTATAAGTCCAGTCGCCATACTAGTTCTGCACGTCGCATTAAAAAGTACAATCGACACACTAGGTCTGCATGTCGCATTAAAAGTACAATCGCCAAACACCATACAACCGTGACACTAGGTTGACATTGCTGTAGAATGAGCATCTAAACCAAGGTTCCGTGATTGACAAAAAAAAAAAAAAGAAGAAAAAAAGAAAGCTTAGTAGATACATAATATTTTGCAGGGATTCACGGAGATCTGAAAATTATTTCACGGGTCCAGAGTAAAAGGATGAGAAACGCTGATCTAAACGACAATAATAACATGATATATACTATGATTAAAAAGAAGACCGCTGTATTATTGCATAGTAATGCACGATGATCGATAATACTGCAACGATGTTGGGAATTTCAACTGCCACGCAAATGCGAACGTGCTCTTGGTTAACCGTGAACGGCCACGATCAAGACGGTAGTAAGGTTACTTCACTCATGTACCAATGAAAATAAACGTTGTATTTACTTACAGATGAAGAGACCAATGAAATGCGTCGTTCAGTTTAGTCACACCCTGACCTGGGTTTTTTCCCCTTACTCGCTGTTCATTGATACAAGTTTGCTGACATAAGCCTTACGCAGCATTTCATCCGAAGAAACTGGTGGTGTCACCTTGTGGTGAAACGATAGGAGAGCAGAAATTAGTGAAATTGATAATTCGTTATTTGCGACTTTCTGGGATCATTGGCTATTATTAGAAATATGACCTACACAGAAAAAATGGAAACTTCTGCAACTTTGAATGCTAAAAAACGAAAGAGGTAAGCTAATGCAACTTTTCCTCAGATTGCGTTAACATGATGCAACAAAACGCGTGCGCAACGAACGATATTTTCTTTTCTTTACATGCAGTTAGCGTTGTAATGACTTATATGTAGTTGAGTTTTTTAAAATATTTTTTTATATTAGCTGTTGATAAACTGATCAGTATTAAGAAACCGTGCATTCCAGATGACTTGTGATGATTGCTGACTATAATTAACAAAGCGCGTTTCATAGCAACAAACATCACTACCAGCAGTACCATGTTTGCCTCGCTTGATTTTCCCTCCAGTGTTTTAAGCATATTACGGCCTGAGCATTTGCGAGAGTTAATTGAAAAAGAAAGGATGCATTTATTTAGCAAATCAAAATCTGTGTAAGTGCACTCAGCAAGTGGTTTTTGCACTAGATTATGATGAAAGCACTTCAGTGACATTGCACAACTTGGGTAGGGTTAGAGGTCACGGTCTGAATTATATAGGAACACTCAGGAGTGGTATAAAACACCGACTAACGATAATCTTGACCACGAACGAAGGTATTATTGAGCCGTTTGCTATAAAATAAAAATTTATTTAGAGTGTTTTACTTTTTTTTTTTAGAGCAGAAGGCTGAAAATACTGGATAAATAGTACCTTAAAAAGTATTCGCAAACTTGCACTTTAAATTAAATTCATTAACACTTAAGTTAAAAGGCATTGAGTGTAAATCGGATTAAAGGATCAATCTTAGAGTTTAATTTAAAGTAAAATATGTCTTAGAGTTAGATCAAATATACCTTAAATGGTTGATTGACTTTATATTAGCTATTACATAACATGTTTCTATGCCACCAAATATAGTTTAGGTGTGCACACACAGTTAATTAAAAAACTCTTATGTACTTGTATAATTTAATTATTTTACAGTTTTGTTTACCTTTTGCAGAAAATTTGAGCCAAGTCATGCTTTTAGGGCAAGCCTTCGGCAAGCAGCAGCACAGAAACGTCTGACTGTGGGATTGCACAACTGCGTTAGTCTGCTTAAGAGGTATGCTATTTTTACTTTCCCCTTCTCTCTCACACCTATCTATACATTAATCATAATGACAGAGATTCAAATAATGAAGTAAGCTTGTATTAAAACTTCAAACTATGAAATAAACTTATATTAATACCTCAGATAATGAAATAAGTTATATTATTGCATCACACATTGAAATAAGCTTGTAAGTTGTATTAATATTTCAGATAATAAAATAAACTTGTATTAATACTTCAGATAGTGAAATAAGTATGTATTCATTCTTCAGTTAATGGAAAAGGCTTGTAATAATAATTTATCAAAAAAGATGGCTGTCAGGTTTTCGTCCCCCCCCCCCACCAATAAAAAATAAAATAAATAACTGCAGCTTCAAATCAACCCTCCCCCTTTCCCACCAGATTGCTACCTTATAAACCCCTCCTATAGAAAGACAGGAACTGCCAATATAGGTGTGTATAAACAGTTCATTGCATAGTGAGATTCAGATTGTGCTGTTATAATAATCAGTTATAAAAGCATATTATCCTTATAGTTAGACTAATTGAAAGTATTGCAGTAGATTTAAAACACTTATTCTTTGTTTATTATTTTTAAAGTTTTTCTATTTTTTTAAATTTTTTTTTATATGAAATGAAAACAGAAACAAAAGAAAGAAAGCTCAGTTGTTTGTAGATCATGGGTGGCAATCTGTTAGAGAGTAAGAAGCAGTTTGATGAAACACATTACAGTTTGTTTATTGCTATGCCTATCTAGTATCTAGTAATACTTTTCTGTACCAAGCTTCTTGTTAAGAACAGCATATTTTATTAGGTCTTATATTGATAATGTTTATCATTCTAGAACCAACTGATTCTGTCTGGCAAATTTAACTCATTTCAGGGGTGTGACACAATGCTACCTAAGTTATTAATTAGGGATGATTAATAATAATCATAATTGATAACTATGGTGGCATCATGTTTTTTTTCACTTATTTTTTGTTGTCACCAGGAACCCAGAAAAAGTGATGGTGTGTCTGCTCTTGCATGGAGAGCAAGAAGACAACAAAGATCTGGCCATCATCAACATCCAGCAGACACTGCTGCAGGCATTTTGCACAGAGAATCGTATTAGTACCATGCATGTCTTTGCTGATATTTCCCTTATGCAGCTTGTGGCTCAGCTTGCAGGACAGCTGGGATCATGTTCGGAAGACTGCAGTCTTGTCTTAATAGAGGTGATAGAACTGTTTCTGGTTGTTGTCAAATTAGAATCCTACAAAACCTTTTTTTTTTGTTTCTTTCACAGTTTGGTGAATGCTAACCAGAAGAAACTATGTTTTGTCTCCATAATGTTTATGCATAAACTGAAATATATTACAAACAATTTGCAACAAGTTTTAGTGATTTTTGATTCTTATATTAAAAAAAAATTAATCTATATCTCACAGCACTTGAATTATAAGTAATGAATAATTTATGCACATGGATCACCTACTTTAAGTTCATTGTTGATGGGTATTAAGGGAACTCTATTTTAAGTACAAAATTGTGGATTATATTTTAAAAAAAGATATTGACTTTTGCATAGATTGTGTCTTGTTGCTACATTATAGCTGTGCACAGTGTATACATGCTTGTTATGTGAAGTTTTATGGAAGATCATAAAATTATGTGGTATTATGCTTCAAATATTACCATTTTTAAATAATATACCTTTGAAATGTCATTGATATTGTTTATTTGAGTGGCTTAGAAAAACAATAAGACTATTTTTATGCTAAGGAAAAGAGAAAGAAAATTTGCTACATTTTAAACAGAAGATATATATTAAAGACCAATGAAGAGAAATCTAGGTCAACTGTGTGAATGAATCAATGAATAGTTTAAGGGGTTCTGATAATGTTTAAAATTTTAGAGTCTTAGTCCCATTCGATATCACAATATATGTGATCAAAACAGAGTTTCTATGAGATTTTCAATGTTACTAATGTACAGAAATGAGCTTAATGATAACACAGATCACTAAAAAGCCACTCTTTTATACTGAGGGTGACACTAGACAAAAGAAAACCAAGCTCTCTTTATTGCAAACTTTAAATGTATGTGGAAAAAAGAAATAACTTTGACTGGATTATAGCCCAGAGCATTTTAGCCATTTTATTTCATAGTATTGTGATCTCATACATGATATGGTTTCCTCTCCACTTTTAACTCTAGAATATTTATAAGAATTTTTGGTGACTAAAATTTTGCCAGAACATTTAGAAATGTTGACATTACTGAAATATCATTAAAAAAAAATATATTTATGTTTGAAATGGATGTTCACATGGTCTTTAATTTTATCAGGTTTATTAAGCTTAGCTCTAATTATTTTGCAGTTTCCAGCAAGAGAACCCAGTACAGAAGATTTGACATGGGCAGCAGCCTGTCAAAATGGACACTTGGATCTTTGTATCAGTCAACCGAGGCCTTGTGATTGACAGTCACCAACCATGGAGCTGCTGTATACACAATCTCTAGGTGTGCTGTCCTTGTCACCCTTTCTTTTTATTTTTGCAGAGTTAGAAACCTTTATTTATAATAGTCATTTTAATTTTAACCTGATAGGTTTAAACTGCTCAGTCACTTCATTTTGCCATAATGCATGGGATTCTAAAAGCTGGTTAATTTTGCCCTTCATTTTTTTCCCCAGGACAAATCTGTCTAGCAAACATACAATCCAAGACTCAGGACCACATCCAGGTTAATCTTTCTGGCTGATCTGCAAATAAGTTTGCTTTTGCAGCACAAAAGATGAAATGAAGAAATGGAGGAGAGGAGCATGAAAAGTCATCTTGGATCTTCAAATTTTATAAAGGTGTTTGATTATTTTTGATGTATCTAAGAGAACTCATGAAAGGATCGTCCAGTAAAATATTTACTATGAGTACAGTTCCATAAAAAATTCTCCAGCGCATCAAGAGAAGGGTTTGTGGCATATGATTGATTGAATATGGCCTTAGATTTGTGGTATTTATAAATACCAATGGCCTTAACATAAGTTTTAATGCTACTTCAGAGTGCACAAGTCATAAATGAAAAGGTTGTCTGGAAAATCCAGACTTGTCTGTTAAGTGGGTGATCCAAATCTGAATCTAGAGACAGCACATGACAAATCCACTGCTTCCATTGCAGGGTTTTGGACAGTACTACACGAATTGATTTTTGTACTTAAAAATGTTAATCAACCAAACATTTTGTATATCACAGGTACGAAAAAAGAAACCCAGCCAGATGGGCTGTTAATTGTTACTCACAATTTTGTTGCAGAAAGATGATTGTAATGTGAAGTTTATTTTTATATCAAAAATATTTTATCCATCGAAAGAGCAAGATAAAATTAGTCTTGCACAAAAACAACTTTTCAGATTGCCCTTAACACATTTTTTTTCTTCTTTTTAAAAATTTTATTTGAATGCTGATTTTGATCTGTAAGATGCATGGTAGATATACATGTTTAGTGTAAATTTTGTTTCCTCCATTTAAGTTTTAAAAAAAATATATTTCTGTTATTTCTTACATGTAAAGAAGTTGATTGTAATTTATACTAAATGTCTTTTATATTAACTTTTTGTTTGTAGACATAAGCTGGGGGCTTTTGTTCTTGAATAATTAGTGATTATTTTTCTGAGGTGCATTGCAGGTTTCCAATTGATTTTAAAGTTTTCTTTATAAAAGTTGTATTTGGTAAACTGTACAATTATAATACTGTTTGATTAAAATTAAGATAAATATGGAAGATATTTTGTCTTTAAGATCTTACATTTTTATTTAGTTTGACAACATTTTGTAGTGTTGTGTATAAGTCTTCATAAGCAATAAGTATATTTACTGTATATAAATCATCAATATAGTTAAATAACAGAATAGTTTATTGCATTTTTGCAGTTACTTGCAGTCTTAAATTAATCAGTGTGTAGTGTTGGATTAATCTAACAAGCAGTTGTAGAATTAAATTAATGCTGTTTGAAAAATCAGTAATTTTCTTTAATGCAGACTAATATTTACTTTTTAAGAACAGCCAGACATTCCTCTTCAGAAATATAGTATTGATTTTCCTTTATGGCACCATATCTTATGCATTATTTTACAAAATACACAATAACTAAAAATGTATGTTTTGTTAATAGCACTGACAATCACAGATTTCTGAGTTCTTTGCGGTACAGTAATAAAGTTGTGAAGCAGCTCAGAGGAAAAATCCCTAGCTAGGAAGATAGTAGTTAAGCTTGAAAAAAAAAATAATGTGGAAAGGATTGACTTCACCTTCTGCAGTCGTCTACTAAATTATTTAGATTTGCATTTATGACCAGAAAATTAAATTTTTTAATATGATAAAGTGTTACTTTCATTATGAAGCCAACATACTTATTTCACTTATTGTAGGCTTCATTTATTCTCATGATTCATATATTCAAACATTTATAGTCAAAAAGATGAAACCCATTCTAGAGAGACTTGGAAAGCCAAGTCATTAGAGTGCATTCTAATGGTTCACATCTCACTAGTTATAGATAACTTTCTACTGAATATAAGAATTCCCTATTCTAAATGATGCTTCAGTGCTCATAGATATTTAGATTATTTTTATCTCAGCAGAACTTTAGATTGTCTCGGTTCAGACTGATGAGAATATTGTAGTTATATTGTTCTTTTAGGCAGAAAATCTTAGTAATAAACATAGCGAATGTAGTCTTTAATAGTTTCTATATTGAAGTTTACATTTGTTTAATATCTTTGAGTGAATAAAGATATTGATTTAATAATGGTGTTTGCTGATAGTTAATCATGTGCACTTCACATTACATATTCAGTGATTCTTAAGCTGGAGCTGCAAATGTAAACATGTAAAGAACATGCAATATTTCAAACTAGTCTTTAACAGTAGTACCCAAACTTTCTCAGCTTACAGCACCCTCTTGGTGCCCAAAGTCAGAAAACACCTATCAATTATGTTTGTGTTAGGTTTGTGCCTTTGTGAGTTAGCCATGGTGACTTGCACACTTTGAGAAACACTGGTATAATGTTGAACAGTTGATTTATAATGGCATTTGACCCTAATGAATACAAATCATAACATGAAAATAGAATGTTTTCATTGCATAATTTATTAACATTTTCTATCACTCATAAATTTAGCCTATAGATGGTATTACAGATGTTAGTACTGATTTTCTAGCCAGATTCTTTTTCACTGCTTTAGCAGACATGGTTAAACAACTTACTTCTCTAGTGAATCATATTTTTCCCCCCACTGCTTCAGCAAACTAACACCTGATCAATCCAACAAACTATTGAAATAAAGCTACAGGAAAAAAACAGAATATGAAAACAAATATACTATAAGCAAAGATGCATATATTCATTTCGTTGTTTGCTATTAGTATTACTTATAATAATAATAACTAAACACTGTAATTAATCCACTGAATATTCCTTGTACCTGATAACTATCATACATCATCTGATTGTCCATTTTAAATTAAAGTAGATCTAAAAGCCTATAAACAGCTTATTCACAAATATTGACAATTACATAAGGTAATATTTTATCAACAATAAAAAAGGAATGGCCAAAAATAAATTGTCAATAATGAAAAAAAAAAAGATTGTTTAGAAGGAAAACAACATCCCTGACACATTTTGCCAATATACAGAATAGCATCAACTGCATCTCTACAAAACATTTTAACATCAGACATATAAGAAATGGCATACACTGCATTTAAAATCTGGTTTTCAAGAAGAAATGAAGTAAACATTCTGCATTATGCTGAATATTAAAACCTAATAAATACATACACTATTTTTACTTTGTACTTCATATTACTGTCTTGTCATTGTGCTGTACTACAGATTAATAAGCATAAAAGCCATAAAATAGCTGGAAAGTAAAATAATGCAGGTGGCGTAATGACATATATTCAATTTCATCAATGTATGCTATTTACAAAGAATAGTGAATATGGGCTTCTGAGTGCTCACAACAAGCATCTGTGGCACACCAGGAAACATCACATTATTTTTGTAGCCTGCAAGTACAGTTCCAAAAGACAGGGTCATTTGCAAGCCTCCATCCAATCAGCCTTTGCTGCTATTTTATATCATAAATATGTACAAGGGTATTTAAGCCATGTAAAATCTGCTATTACTATGAAAGTAGGTGGTGTTATAAAATAAACATATACACATATGCTTATGTAAGAATTTTTGCGATGGACACTCATATTTTAAAAGTATAAAATAAATAATAATTTACAAAAACATGCACGGACCTTCAGAAGAATGTAGATACTGAAATTATTCATTTATTACTTCATTACTTTCTTTACTGGACTGTAGTTGATATTTTTGCAAGGAAACTTTAAACAAAAATGTGTGAAGTATCAAACATGAAAAAATGTGCTTGGAATGAATCTGCATAACAACAAAAACAAAAGCAAAAGTCTGAAATAATGGCATACACCAAATAATGAAAACATTGGTTTTGTATAGCCCTGCAATATCTATCAAATTATTAAGTTGAGAATGTTAAAACAAATGCTAAAGCAATGAGAAGAATGTTGGCCACAGTTGCACTAGCAGCAGTGTAAGTACAGTCGATGGGAATTTCTCTCAGCTCTGGACACATGCCTTGTTCAGCAAGGGTCATAGTTGTTGGGTCTTCATGGGCACAGGTTCCGTTCACTATTCTGTAAGCACCACTGTTGACGACACTGAAGAAAACCCATGAAAAATCAATTTGGTGATGAAGAAACTATGGAAACCAGATATAAGTACAAATCATTTTCAGCAAAATAAACAAGTTTTTATTTCTAGTAGTCAGTGTTAACATTAATTTAATGAAGATCATTTTGATTGTGTAGTTTTTAAGCCTTTAACGATCCCCTGGACCATTCATGGCTATGTTTCGGTGCAATTTCTATTATTAGAAGTTAGTTTCTATGTGAATGTGTACATTTAATGCAACTTGCATAGCCTTGGAAATAATTATGCTTTGAGATCATACTGTTCAGTAAAAGATATTATACTGTATCAAAATTCTAGACATGTATAAAGCAGAATAAAAGCTATACTTTTAGATATGATGTAATTCAATGGACAAGGCAATTAAAATAATTTTGAAAAACAAATCTGATACTTTGTTACTGAACTAAACAAAAATCTTAACTTTTTTAAACCCTAAACAACAACTTTTATTTCTTAAATTTTGCACTTAGTTCCAAGGAATGCATGCTATGATCACTGGGGGTGCCCATATATCATACTCTTTTTATTATAGACTGAAAATGAATCTATTAATTTTAAAACAAAATCATGGTTAGATGGAATATAAAATAATGCTATTCATTTGTTTTCTTGTTATTCCCACTAAAAGAATTTATGATATGCTGACATTCTCCACATTATATTTAACAATGGCAGGAATGGCCAGTACTATTTATAGACAAGCTTGTGTGTCATCACAACAAGACTGGAAATTATGAAGAGATGACAAGAAGATATGAATGGCTGGTTTATCTTATTCAGAGATAAGTAGCACTATAAAAACAGAATGACTTAAGTCTTCCTGAAAAAAAAGTAACTGAGAGTACAAGAAATGCATGTTTCATCAGCTTGTGCAACTTAAGGCTTCCATGTCTGTAAGTACAATAACTTCATTTACTCAATTAGATAATCAGAATGATGACAACTGTTTTTGAAGAAAAAAAATAATATATGATACATTTTGCTATTACACATAATCATAATCTGCCCAGTTTTCTTGCAGCTACTAGGGAGTTCATGTTGTAAGAATAGTATATGACTTTTCACAAATATTATTCATATGACTCCATGTCAATCAATATATCTTCTTTGAATAGTATTACATGGTGTTATTTTTAAAAGAAAATATTTCTTTACTTTCTTGCCCTATTCCCTTCAGCTACCTATGAGCTCATACTTGAAATGAATATAATTTAAAACCCTGCTAATGTTGGCTTTTGTAAACATTTCTTTAAAGATCCTTTCTCAGAGAGCTGTCGTTTCTTTTACTCCAGTAGAAGAATCTGCTGAAAACCAACAATAGAATGTAATAAAGTAATATTCAGTATATTCGGATCAGTTATCCTTCCTTGAATACAACCATCTCATTATTAACTATCTATCTCCACTATTATAACTGATGAACTTATCTGCTTACATTCTTGAGATTGAAGGGGTTAAATGCAAAAAGAATTTGTTAAAAAGCGAGATAGATACCTTTGTGTAATTTTGCAGTTAAAGTTGTAGAACATGGATTTTTTGAAAATGCGATAATTTTCAATGACTAGCAGATACAGATTGGTTTTAGGCAGTGCAGTCACATAGTAAAAGCCAGACATGCAAGGCCCAGAAACATTCCCAGTTATCATACCACTGGGTCCTGAAGATAAATAAGAAAAGAAGTTAACATATCACTGGGCCCTGGAGAAAAATAAGTTATCAAACTGTCATGTACATGGGACATGCTGCTGAAGTGCATGCAGATAGTAAATTAAGGGGTGTGAAAGAAACACACTGATGTAGGGAGTTCAAGTTGTGTCAGTTATGAGGATACAGGTAGTGTGTGCAGCTATATTAATTACTGTAATGGAACAGACAATGTCAGAGAGGATGGCACTAGGTTTGATTTTTTTGAGTGAAAATTTATGGGTGACTTAACCATTTTCTAACTCAAGGTGGCATGACAAGGTTCCCAGGCACACGAAATCTGAAAATGTAAGCCACTGATCTGTGAAAATTTGCATTGAAAAACTACCCTTCCCAAACCCTTTAATCTTTCATTTCCCCATCCAAGGCAACAGTGTTTGCTGCACACACAGGAAAAATATTAGAAGGAACATTGCATGGCAAATATCTCTCCCTTCTAAAATTTGGACCAGAACATATGAGTGTGTCTGTAAAATCAGTTAAATTTGAAACAAATGCTAAATCATAAAAACAGAATATTGTTTGCATTAGAAAAATATGTTGAACTATTGAGGCATGGTTGTTGTAGAGGTGCGTCTGTATCAATTGTGGAGGTAAAGATTGGACATGTCACTGTAGAGTAGGCATTGGTGTAATGTATAGATGTGCATCTTATCAATTGTAGAGGTAAAGATTGGACATGTCACTGTAGAGTAGGCATTGGTGTAATGTATAGATGTGCATCTTATCAATTGTAGAGGTAAAGATTGGACATGTCACTGTAGAGTAGGCATTGGTGTAATGTATAGATGTGCATCTTATCAATTGTGGAGGTAAAGAATGGACATGGCATTGTAGAGTAGGCAGCTGTAACAGTTATAGAGGTGCTGATGGGATATGGTTTTGTACAGTTTGCAGCCATATCAATTATGTCTAGCATAGATGGGATGCTTACCAAGTGCTGAGTCAACTGCAGCAAAACTGACAACATCCTGAATACACCCAAACTCGCTGTAGAACTGTGGAATTGGCCCTCGATTCTTTTGGTAATCATCATAGTCTTCAGGCTTTTGTGGCAGACCATCTAAAGTAACCTTAGCACATAAAGCAAGTGCAATTTGTAGATGTAAGTCAAGATTCTACTTATATATACTCATTTTCAATAAATAAGCTCTATTTGGTTCATATTAGAATTTGTGATCTATTATAGTTAAAGATATATATCTATATATATAACAACATAATCTTATTGCTTTGCTGACATAGAATGTAACAAATTTGAAAAATATGATAAATTATAGTACAGGATATATAAATATAAACTAAATAATTTAGACAACTTTATTAAAAAATAAACTAATAGTATATCAATTAAAATGAATAGTACATCAGCAAAAAGAAAAAAGAATTTTCAACTAATATTGTCCTTAACTTTCATAAACATGAAACATAAACATGTATCAGCTTACACACAGTTGATATAATAAACACAACTGTTAACACTTTACAATGAATAACAAAAGGCTTACACAAATAAACACAGTATTATTAATACATAATAATTAATGATATTTCTACAATTTTAATTAATAAAATTAATGAATTTTAAACAATAAACTGTAATTATTAGATACTTCAAATCTATCAAACTGCCTGCCCAAGAGCTTACAAAATGTTAATATGATGTACTATTGACCACAAATTTCTCTTTAATTAAAAAGTAAACTTTTGTCACAAGACTACATATAAAATGAAGTAAATTTTGACATAAAATTTTAAAAATGCATGAGTTAGGAAATGTCAGAAAAAGGGCTATCATCTTTAAATCTGATATACAGATTTATGTGAGGGTTTTCATGCTATAAATTAGTTAAGTTAAAATTCTATCTCACATGAAAAGAAAATTATCACTGAAAAGCTTAAGAAGGACAGGAAAATATCTATTAATCAATTTTTAAAAAAATATGTTCACAGTAAAGACAGTTATGTAGAAAAATCAGCATCATTTGAAAATCATTATCTGTAACTAGCATATATTAATTTTTGTCTTACTTAAATGTATTCACTTTGTCAAATATCATTAAAAAAATATGACAAGAAATTTGACAAAATCAGACTAAACCAATGAAACAAAATTAAACAATGACAGCACAAACTTAAATCACTAATTAAGGAAAGTGCAGTCAGGTAGCTATATTACTACTGTTAACCTATGGCATCAAACCATGGATTAACTCACCTTTGGTTCTCTTGGGGTAATGCGACAGGATCCTTGATAGTCAATAGATTCCTTACGCTGAAAAAAATGGTGAGTGTTCACCAAGTGTTTCATTACTTCCCCTTCCTTGCGCCCAAGTGTTACATGATCATAACGACTCTCATCCAATGCTCCCGCAGTCAAAAAGTCAGGGTCCATCAATAGAAATGCCCCACTATCGAAAAGGTAACATCTACATTGACAGAGTTCAGATATATGGTAACAGTGAAAGCTGTTTCAAGTGCTGCAAAATTAAAAATTTTTAATCAAATATTCAATGATTTTAGAAAAAAAATGGTCAAGACAATACTGTCAAATAGATGAAAATATTTTTACGAAAGCAACTAGCAATAAATAATCGCACATTTACTATAACAAATAATCAAATTAAATTAACTCACTTTTAAAACATTGTAATTATGTATTATATACTCCCATCTCGCCCCAAGAAAATATTGCAGGATTTTATTTTAGTAAGATAATAATTTGATTAAAAGCAGTGAAACCAAAAAATCAAAATTAAATGAAATAATATTACCATCATAATCTAACCTTGTTTCACATTCCTCCAAGCCATCAGGACAAGTGTATTTTTGACCACAGGACTTGCGAAAATCACTAGCTTGCATACTTTCCATGGAGCGGTTGTGAAAGTCATCATATAAAATGTCCAAACCTGTGACAGCTTCTACACGTTCAGTGGCACATCTGTGTTGGTCAGCATTAGGGCCTGGTGCCTTGCTAACATAGCACACCTCTGAAAGAATGGATGAATAGACAAATAATTTTGAATAAATAATGTTTTCAATAAATAATATAATCAGCACTTCCACAATTTTTGCTTGTTTTGACAACATGAAAAAAAAAAATTAAAAGAAGTGCTTACTCATATAACAATCTGAATCTTGATGGCATGTACAGCCACCCAGTTTTGAACCTAGAGGGTTCTTGGCACACTCTTCATCAGTCTTGGGTGTCATGCCTTCAAATACTGCTTGTGATATAGTAATGATCTTTCCAACCCCTGCAGAGTCCATATATGGGGTAGAAATGGAGGTCTTGTTAGGAGCAGAGCTTGTACGTTTATACCAAGGACGTCTGCAGCATAAACAGGAACAATTCTAAATGTACTACAAGAGTGTCTTTCTTTTTATTTAGAGTTACTCTTACGCAATATATTCTCAATTATAATGGTAAACTTTGAACTCATGCATTTCTTACAAGTCCCACTCACACTCAGTCAAAGAAAGAGACAAGGGGAGAATCGCTCACTGGCAGACATACTGCAATTATTCTAGAAAGTAGACTTCTAAAAAGAAATTATGTTTGTTTTCAGTAATGAAATGACAAAATCTACACCAAACAGGACAATCACAAACAAGTGAAGGTGTGACATAATTAACTGCTACTCAAAGTATAAAAGTTTTATTTCATATCAAGCAAAACAGCAATAAAATCCTTTTCTCACACAAATTCAATTAAACAGTAAGATAGATCAAACATAATGACAGGATTTAATTTGAAATCTGGGAGTACATGTAAAATGAATGTAAGATAAAAATTTTGGGAAAGTGGAAAATGGAATTCCAACTTATAGGCTGAATAATGTGTGTTTAAGCAATATTCTGTGGATTGGTGATTAAAACTAATTCAGTTATTGAATAATGAGACAATAATATAATTCATTAAGTTGATTTCAGTTGATTGTTTTAAAAATGTAAAATACTCACTGGGTAGGGTCATATCCACGGGTTGAGCGGTGTCCAGGGTAGGTTCTGAAAACACCACTTCGAAGGCCAACATTTGTCCATTTAACCTTATCGATGGAGTCAAAATTGCGATTTCTCCAAACTTCCTCAACAGGTTGAGTAATAAGTACATCCGCCCTGAGAAAAAAACCCTTTAATTCTCTATTTATGATTCACATAATATTAAAGCTAAAATAATATTACATAATACAATCTTCTTTATTTTGTCAACAATCCTCTGCCTAAGTATGCAATGTGTATAAAAACATTATAATATGGATGCCAAGAATTATATGAGAATAAACTGCTTTATTAAAAATATTTATGTGTTTTGTTAAAAACTTAATGAGTGGCAGAAAAATCTATTTTGTTTATTATCTTCTACAACTGGAAAAATTCTGCAGTTTATATCTTCAAATGGATAACTTACTAAAATATTCCCCATTAAAGCCCCCCCCCTCCCCACTTAAATACCCAAAACATAGTTATGAAATCAGCTTCAAAATGTTTCAAATGATAGTTTAAAGATGATGCCACATAAAGAACAATTTAAATCAATCTGAAAAGTTTCATAAAGCAAATAAACAGAAGTTTTTTAAAATGACTACTGACTGTTTTTATTTATTTATTTTTTTTTTAGTTTACTGGTTCTTGAGCAGTTACATGGGTCTAAATGGACACACTATCCAGACAAGAATGATGATTGATTAAGTCCTTTTTATAATATTTATTTACTTTGAAACATACCAAGCAAAGAACTGATTTGAAAAACAAATAAATGGAAAAAAGAAACAAAACAAAGGATGATTAAAGAAATGGGAAAGCTGAGGCATTGTTATATTGACATTTGCCACATCATTGGCAAGCTGGCTTTGACAGATAGATATCACACCTCAGTGACTATCAGGGTACTGGTTTGTTCAGCACAGTACCCTGATAGTTTGTTCAGAACAAACACCCAAGAAAGTTATCAGTAGTCTACAGTTGTGTTCTGTGTCTTTGGAGTTGGTTATCGACTGGTTCACAACCCTGTGGCCTGTAGCTGCAGTCTCAATTGTTGTTGACATTAGATCAATTAGTGATGCAATATAATCTGCATCTGCATGATAACTAAATATTTCTATCATTTCTGGACATAGCTTATGAAATCCCTCGTTTGGGCCTTGGTTAGTAAATGTATATAAGACTTGCATATAAGTCTCTTGACTTCATCAACTTTGGGTCTTGTTAAGTGTCATGTACATGTATTACACTCTGGACTGTCATTTTGTTCTGGGTCTCTGTGAGTAACTGTGTATTACATACATGTATTAATCTCTGGACTGTTATCTTGTTCTGGTCTCTGTCAGTAAATGAGTGTATCGTGTACATGTATTAGTCTCTGGACTTGTTATTTAGCTCTGGGTCTCTGTAAGAAAATGTATGTGTTATATGCATGTATTATTAATCTACAAGTCTGCTGAAGCAGTACTTTGTATGAAATATGACTTCTGTTGTCCTGCTCTGGCTCTCTGTTGGAGCAGTGCTTTGTATGTAACATATTAAACATATGTAGCAATATTCTACTTGTCACCCTGCAATGGGTCTCTGTTGGATAAGCGCTATGTATGTAACATATTAAACATACATAGCAATATTCTGCTTCTGTCATCTTGTTCTGGATCTCCGTTGGACTAGAGCTATATATATATATAACAATATTAAACATGTAGCAATTGATAGTTGTGGTCATTTTGCTCTGGGTCTCAGTTGGAGCAGGGCTATGTATGTAACATTGTACACATACAGCATTTTATGATCTCTATTACTCTGATTCAAACTCTATATCTTAGTTTATACTGTGGTGCAAAAGTTACTTTGTCATTGTGCATTCACTGCCTGTGTGAGCTAAATACTGTCTTGGTGTTTTAGAATTTCAAATATATTATCATCTGGTGTTTCCAAGAATTATGCATTCTCAGACAATATCTCAAAAGTTTGCATACAAGACTTCTTTGTGAGTAATGATGTTTATTTAGCAAACATAAAATGGCTCATTAAAAATGTGGTAAGTGCTTTATTCAGTCAATCACATTTTCTGGTTTCTTGTAAATGTTAACACAGGAACCAACTGTTCCTTCCAGAAAATGGCAGAGAGAAAGTTTTATCATGTTGCTCCTCTTTCTAAGACACACACCATACTAAGATGGCATTTTTGTGTTTATTGATAAGAGCACACTTTTTTCTTCTCATTGTGCTCGTGCTCTTTGTTAGTCTTCCTCTTTACAAGCTCATAAACATTGCTGGCTGACCTGCTACATGTGTCTTAAGAAACAGTTTCTCGTAGAAAAATAACATTTGCAAGCCAGCCTACCAATGAGGCATCTTAGCAGTATCTGGTTTTCTTCATCACCATTAATCAATAAGTAGATACACTTTAAGTGGTTCAGTGTCAAGTATCCAGCTCTTATATTATGCAATAGTATGAGTAAATTCCAAAAGTTAGTGATTAAACAGAAGGGCTTACAAATATAAAACCTAACAAAAGTGTGATGTGGGCTACCTGATCCCTTTGTCAAAGCTTTGCAGTCCTGTGTCACATCCCAGGTCCTCCTGATAGCCATTAATCCACAGGTGGGCATCCAGTGTTTTGGCTGCTAGGCTGTCATTGTACATGTACCTCATAGGGTCACAGTGACTTTGAGGGGCCAAAAATATGGTGGAGTACAAGTATGTGATACGCAGGCCTGGATAGCGGTCCTCATTTTCTCGTACATCAATTTTATTTACAAGTCCTGGGAGTTTTTCACGCAGAAGTGTGCTGTTGTACTCTTCTAACAGGTTAAAGTAACTCTCATTAATTTTAGATCTGTCTTTTGGTTCTTGAGATCGGCGAAATTCCTTACATGATTAAAAATTAACATTCTACAATCATTTGGTATCATTAATATAAGACTCATCATCAATCTCATTCATCTGTAATACCTAATTCATTCATTCATACTATGCTGTCTTATTCTACTCACTTTCAGTAGTAATATATATATATATATGAAAACTTTCACTGTCGGTACAGTCATATTTACTGTAAATCACTCACTCTCAAAAAAATGTCATGGGTCAAAAGTATCATGCACCAATGTGTCTAATTTTGTTATACCCTAATGTCTTCTCTGTGTCTAATTTTGTCTTAATGCATACTGTACGAATATCTAATTTTAACTAGCATGCATGCACACACATACATACACACACACATAAACACTGTTAAATTTTGTCCGGTACTTAGTTTACAATGTGGCTAATTTTGTCCCAAATCCTCATGACTTCATTGCCACATGATGGTCGCACTCTAATTTTGCCCAGTATACTTACCACGTCCCCACTTTTATCTAACTTTGTTCAATACACTTACCATGTCCCCACTGCATTTAATTTTGTCCAACACACTAAACATGTCCTCACTTTTATCTAATTTTGTCCAACACACTAATCATGTCCCCACTTTTATCTAATTTTGTCCAACACACTAACCATGTCCCACTTTTATCTAATTTTGTCCGACACACTAACCATGTCCCCACTTTTATCTAATTTTGTCCAATACATTCACCATGTTCTCAATGAATCTTTGTCCATTACACTCACCATAATCTCAGTGTGACTATAATTTTGTCGATTACTCATCACGACCTCATTTATCTACTACACTTACCATGACCACAGAGTCTAATTTAGCCTAATATACTTACCATGTCCTCAGCAGCAAGGCTGAATGCAAAGGAGAACTCTGAATTATTCAAGGAACCAAAGTAAAATGTCTGAAAAAAGAATTGAAATATTTCCATTTTAGAGGCATTTAAATGAAGTAATTCTAAATAACTGGATGAAATTAACACCAGGACTGACAAACTGAAATAATGTTGCACTAATGAACTGCAGTCACTTTACTGATTTTCAAAATATCACATTAAATTAAAGAGAAGTTTTTTTATTTATGACAGATATTAAAAAAAGTTTTCTCGTAAAGTGGTGAGTGATCTATTACTATTTCAATGTAAATAATATACCTGAGAGAGCTGACTGCAAGTACAACACATATATTCATTCACATTGCATAGTAAGTTTGAAAAACAGCCTACAAATAAGTCATAAGAATCAAAGTCTACATATTTTAACTAATATATCTATACGACAACTGTAGAGAATATAGTTTGTAATAGACAAACATTAAAATAGGGACTAGCATAATAGAAAGAATAATTTTATGAAAATAAAATGAGAAAGATAAAGGTCAGGAGATAAATGTGATGTTTAATAAATTATCATTTTAATTATGTCTAAATGTCTACTCAATGAAATCATATAACTGGTCTAAGAAAGTCTAGAAACACCACCCAGACTTGGTACATGAAAAAGTTATATTTGTAAAGAAAACATGATTTCAGACTGTTAACTGTTTACAGGGAAAAAACCCCACAAATGTTTGATAAAGTTACTGTCAGTATTAAGATATGTGAGTTGTATATTTTTAGAAAACGAGAAAGATTATAGAAATTAAAATATGTTCTATAAACAGAAGAAAATCGACATTTATGATTATGGCAGAATTAGCTCATGGTCTGGTGATAACTAAGCTAACTGATAGTAAGATAAGAAGCTATAAATAGTCATTAAAATGTCTGCTAAGCAGAAACAGTTATTCCAGTCAAAAGAAAATAATAAATCATTGTCTTGAAAGCACATAGCTAAAGAGTTTAATATTGCTTAAATTTGGTAAATTTAAAGCAGTAAATACACATTTCATGAAATCTTCATAAAGTAATTATAACATGACTAAAAAGGCAACTTAAAAAGTTCTTAAAAATGAGCTATTGAATATCTGCCACTGCCACTTATCTGTATTTTCAAACAATGACAACTGACTGAATACATTAAAAGCCACATACTCTTGGCTTGCCATCTAGAGCTCGACTAATGTGAAACTTTCCAGTTTCTCCTGCCAGCATCCTCTTTTCCAACTCCAGAAACTCTGGTGGCTTTTCATTGTGCATCTCAAGCTGATGGATTGGAATGAAGATGGGGTCTTCTAAAAGCTACAAACAAAAATAACCCATAAACCAATGCATTGAAAAAGAAGAAGATGGGGTCTCTTAAAAGCTACAGACAAAAATGGGGGCTTGCTAAATATAGACTAAAAGATAGATTTTTCTTCTCCTTTAGTAAGACGTTTTCCACCTATGGGAATATGATGTGACAGTAAATGTTTGTCTTTAATGTTGTGGAAGAGAGAAAACATTTACAGTGCCTGCAAGTAATATCGACCACTGAGAGAGATGAGTGGTACCTGCTGGAGAATTATTAATAACATAAATTTAGATTCTCATCAATTTTAATTAGTCATGGATGATTAATTAATAATAATAATCATAACCATTAACTAGGTGGTGTGGGCATCACAAATAATTATATATGAAACTAGTGAATTAAAATAATTTTCATTAAAATAACTGAGATATATACAATAAATTTCACAAGCATTCTCTCTTTTTATGTAATTTACAGATCTGTATTTTACCATTTTGCTTGGCTTGAGACGAGGATGAAAAATTGTCTCCCCTTTGTGGTTGATCAGGAATGAGTAGACTGAACCCCACTGATGTTTGGACAGGAAATTCTCAATGACATCCAGAGATGCATCAATGCCAATCACTCCAATATACCTGAACAAATACCTTCATTTAGATGTTGTCATGACATATAGCAAAGGCAGTTTGATGTCTAATTTAAAAAAGTGAAAATGGTTCAATCACCAAACAAATCAATGAAATTATAATAAATGAAGAAGAGTGTAAGCATCAAAAAAAGTTCACAAATGTAAAAGAGGTTTTTAATTTAATTTCAAAGTGCTCTTAATCAATGTGTTACAAATTATAACTGAAAATTATGAAATTAATTTTATTTATTTATTTATTTTTCCAATTAATTAAATGTGATTTTGTTTTCATGAGATATATTTTTACCTCTATTTACTAGGATAGACATGTTCTGATACTAGTTGCTCAAGTCAAATGTCTAATGGATGGTCAAACCATAAGTGTGAATGCTTGTGTGTGATCTAACCAGCTTAGCTTGCCAGTTTGTGTTATTCTAAGGTGCTAGATATGCATGATCAAGCACTTTTTGCCTAATTTTCACACCAGAATTGCAAAATGTCTGCATTCAGAGTCAAAGGTGTCTCCAACAGATATACAATCAACTCATTGATACCGGTACTGACAGTATCACTGCTGACAGTCTCCGAACACAAATTAGCCAGTTCATCCTTGAATGTATCAATTTTGCTTTTCTTTGCTGGTGAGGGGTTTGATGAGTCAGACCTAGTGAGCGGCAGAAGCACGACTCCATCCATTTCAGACCTAATGGCCTCGTATGACTCATTGCACTGCCCTTCCTCAAAAAACTTCATCAGCTTGCAGCGTGGGTCAAGTACAGCTGCCTTTGCTGTATATGACTTTGCATAACTGGCCGGATAGAAACTTCGTTTAAGTTCTTTAACAATTATTTGACTGCACTCTTTGGGCTCCTCTGCTACCTGCACTTCAATGTTTTTTATGATAATGTACAAGTGCAGGAAGATGGATGAGAGAGATGGGTAATTTTGTCCAGACAATAACGTAGTGACAGTCTTTAGTGGCTTGAAAATGGGAATCAGGGCTTGTGCAAGAGACCAGTTTCCATTTGTCATCCAGCGTTGTAGCGTGACTACGTGTTGTAACTGTTGGATCCAATAGCATGGCCCCAATAGCCCATCGCAGCTTAACCAGCCTCTCCAGCATATTAAGCGTTGAGTTCCATTGAGTAGAGCAGTCATTTATTACTTCCAGGATATTGCATTCTTCTTCACCAACTGTTTGTTTAGCACTCGCTCCACACAGCGCTACTTGTTTTGTAAGCAATGCTTCACTTGACACTGTACTGCACTTGAAATGCACAGCCAAACAACGGGCAGCGCCCAACATTTTTTCTATGGTCTTCACGCTAAATCTGGAATTGATGGCTAACTGCAGTGTGTGTGCAAAACATCGCTGATCTGGCCATGCACCCAGCAATATTCATTGCCAAGTTTATATTGGCTCCATTATCATGAACGGTCACTGCAATTTTATCATTAGTGATTCTCCACTCATTTGCCGCATCAACCAGGTGAATGCTGATATTTTCTCCAGTGTGCTTCTCTCCCACCTCTCTCATTTGCATAACACCCAACGCCAGTCACCAATCAGGTGTCACTAAGTGGACAGTGATGCACAAATGCAATTATTTGCATCGACGTCCACATATCTGTGGTGAACGCCACAAAATTCGCTTTTGATAGTTCAGTCTTCAGACGAATGACAGCACTTAAATAGATCGCCTTTATCTGTGCTGTTGTTGTGGCACGTGACTTAATTATGTATTGTGGCTCCAGGCATTTTATTAATTCTTGAAAGACATCTCCTTCTATGGTGCTGATCGGTCAGCCATCATGTGCAATAAATTATGCAATACTGCAGTCAATCTCAACTGATCATGCTTTGGTCAGCAATTTTACTTTACTTGAGTAGAAGTTAACGATACTGGGTTGAGCGGCACTTGAGTGATCAATGTTCAATTTGTGTAGTGTGGCCAAATGGCATTTGATCGTGCTGGTGTTTCCGCCCTTCGCCAACAAAATTTCATCACAAAGATTGCATTTTACCGTGTCACTATCCAATCGCCTGTCATGACTCCACACAGATGATGTCTTAACCACATTAAAAATATTCCACTGTTATTATTTAATTTACTGACAAATTTGTGTACTGAAATAACGAACACAACAACCATAAGCAAAAAGAAAGGCACGAACTATGGTGATTGGTGATCTATGTCGTAAATAATTAGATCTAGGTACAGTGGCTGTTCAGCGCGTAAGCCAAACCACTTTCCGGCATGATTTAGCAGGTCGCCATCTATGGGCAAGATGCGAGTGTGACCGGAGGGGAAGTGTGCTAAATCGTGTATATACATAAGGGCCACATTACCACAGGTACCTGTTCTCAATTTTACTACCCGGGTATTAGCACGACAATGGGTACCCGTTGGCACCACTAGTAAAGACATCAGAAGATATTTCATGAACAGCAAGCACTGACATCAGAAAACATTTTCACAAACAGCATGAAAAGACAATACATTTTCACAAACAGCATGTAAAGACAATATACTTTCTTAAACAGCTTATAAAGACATAAGAATACATTTTAAAAACAACATGAAAAGACGGTACATTTTCTTAAACAG
The DNA here is from genome assembly GCA_028829895.1 of Sinotaia quadrata. Lineage (NCBI taxonomy): Eukaryota > Metazoa > Mollusca > Gastropoda > Architaenioglossa > Viviparidae > Sinotaia > Sinotaia quadrata. The sequence continues at coordinate 90,484,482 of CM054178.1, forward strand.
CATACACTTACTTGCCAGTGACTTTGCTGGTAACTGGCACAGCATACGTCAGCATTAGACCCAGGCCCCATGAGTCCAGGTAGGGGGATGTCCATAGCCCATACACTGTGATTGTATTTAAAGACAAGAACTCATAGTAGTTGTTCATCTGTGTGATGAGGTTCTCACCAGTGAGCAGCTTCTTCATGCTGCCATTGTGATCGCAGGCAAGCTTTCCAGGAAACACCTCCGCATCTTCCACAATCAGATAGCTAAACACACGGGCCTAGGCAATAAAGTGATAATGGTTCATTTTCTACAATCAGGTAGTTAAACACCAAGAAAGTGAAAATAGTTCATTTTCCATAATCAGGTAGCTAATTATGTGGGTCTAAGAAATGGGCTAATTTTTTTACTCAGGTTAGCTAATTACATTATATAGATTAGATCAGATATAGATTCTTGCAAATTCATGTTTGTGAAGAGCGATCCAAAAGTAATCCAATGCCTTTAACCCTGTATTATTCCACTGGAGAAGTACATAGGAACAATGTTGCCATAACATGGAGCATAATTGCAGAAATCTATCTGCCATATGATAGTTCCTCTCCAAGAACTCTGGTCCTGATGAAAAGTAGTTCAGATTTTGTAGAAGTTAACTGTATATTTATTTTATATTCAGTAAGACGCTCCTAAAAGTTTACATGTTTAGGAAGATCCTTAAGACGCTTTTATTTATCTAATGTATAGATTTGAAGGAAGACACTTTAGAAGTTTGTAATACACTTTTTTTTTTATAGATTTAAATTTAAAAGAAGATACTTCAGAAGTTTTTAGTACATTTATTATAGATCTAGATTTGATGGAAGATACTTATAGAAATTTATAGTACACTTATTTTAGATTTATTTAAAAGAAACCTAATTCAGAAGTATGTACTACATTATCATATGTTTAGATTATAAGGAAGACACTTTTAGAAGTTTATGCTATATTATTTTAGATTAGATTTAAAGAAAGATACTTCAGAAGTTTATAGTACATTTATTACATGTTTGGATTTAAAGGGAGATACCTTTATAGAAGTTTATAGAAAATTTATTACATGTTTGGATTTGAAGGGAGGTACCTTTATAGAAACTTATAGAACATTTATTACATGTTTGGATTTGAAGGGAGATACCTTTATAGAAGCTTATAGAACATTTATCTTAAATATGCAGCATAATAAGCATGCTTAAAAATAAAAACCCTAAACAAACCATCAGGCTAAATTCAAGAGGGTGCAAAGCCAGTCTACACAGCCAGCTAAAGATTGCAAAAGCCTGATTGTAAACAAGTCAAACAAACTGAATAGAAGGATATATTAAATTTGTACTGTAACCTGTTGGGGATGTTTTCAGGTTGCTCCTTAGTAGCTCTAATTAGAAAATTCATTATTTAAAAAGAATTATTAAAAACAGTAAAAAAAAAAACTAAAAAAAAAAACCAGTTAAATTTAAGAATAATAATATGCCAAATTCTGTCTGCTTGACCGACTCCTGATGTAGATATAACACAAGATTTAATCTTGATGTAATTAGCATCCACTCACATCTATGCAGCCACAAGCACACATCATCAAATACACAAACACAGGTACCGGAGGGTTAAGAAACTTGTTCTTCTCCATGGCTAGGTTGTATACTTCAGTCCAGTTGTATCGACAAATGGGACCAGGCACATATCCACTTCTTGTATAGTAGCCTGAAGTATGAACAATATAAAGTACATATTTTTGAATACTCTAATAATTATATTTTAGGTGTCATGACACTGGATAATGGTCAGAAATACTGAGTGACCTGCTTCTGAAAAAGGAAAATGACTCATTCTCTAACATAAGTTGTACCATTCCAATCAATGCTGACCAGTAGCAATAATGTCAAGAACTTTTAACCTGTTATTAAATTTATGCAATGCCAAACATCCATTTAAGATTCATGTTTATTTATGAAAGATTCAAATAAATTTGCTGAATTGAAGTAATTATTTTCCACTGGTCACCGATTGATAAAGTTTAATGACATTAGTCATGAAATTCATTTACAAGTTTTTCTATAACTATTTTTCTGAAGGAAGCTATCTTGTCTTGACTGGTAGGATACAGTGAATTTCATATACTGCTTGCTACTGCCAGTTAATCTTTCATGTCCATATGACTAAAAATATATGAAAAACAAATGACTGAAAACTAATTCTTCTGATGCTGTAAATATGGAAAAAAAATGAAACAAAAAAAATATATATAAGTATAACTGATAACAATTTATTTTAATTAATTTTAAAGATTAAGGATTCGAAATATACATTATTTAAAAAAATAGAATTAAAATATTCTTCAGAAATAAAGTTGCATATACATGTACATGTATTTAAAGTCTTCCAAAGAAGGGATTAATAATTACTTTCTTTACTTGCCCATATTCCCTGACTGATTAAATAAAGAAATAAAAATATTATTAGTCTGGTACCAGAAGATTCTGATATTTAAATATTAGTCAATTTCTAGTAAATGACCTATATTACCAAATCTTTTAAATCACTGTACATTTATATGTTGAATTTCAAATAACCTTTTTAATTTTCAAATTAACGAACAGCTTAAAAGTATGTGATTTAAGAAAAAAGGAAAAAGGAAATAATTTGAAAGAAAAAATTTAAACAATTTATTAATTATCACTCCACCCCACCCACATTGTGCAAATTTCTACCTGGTCCACATCGCACTTGTTCCCCATCAGTATCAAGTCCATCTGTAGCAAATACAATGATTGACTGGCAGCCAGTCCTTGGAACACTCCGTAACAGCTCAAAAGTTATATCAAATCCTTTTCTGACAAAAAGAAGTGAATAAGATTTATTAAGAAAACCCCATATCCATAACACTAGGAACTTACCAGTAGTTATGACAAACTAGTAAATGGCTTATGAAACCAACACCAAATGAGAAGTAATGAAGGATGAAAAATTAAAAAACTCTTATTTTGGTAAAAGAAATGGCTGTAAGAAGAAAATATCAAGTCTGTCACATTATTTTTTTATATGAGAAATTTCAAATATCAAATTGTTTGCCTTTATTAATATCTAGTGAAATTGAATGAATCATATATTCATTACAAATGTCTATGTACAGGAAAGAATGGGAGGCTCTTACTGTAACTCAGTAGTTCCTCCTGCTTTGAGTTTATCTATCTTCTCAATTAGGTCTTTTCTGTGTGCATTGGTTGCTGGGACCAGTCGCTTTTTCTGGCAGCTTAAAACATCTGTGTCATACATATACCATCTGCAACAAAGTAAACAATACTAGCAACAGTTCTTAACAGAAAAGAACATCAGAATTTTATTCTGTAGAAAGTGGGTGGTAATGTCTTTTACACAAATCCTGACACATAAATATACCTTGTCTTGCAATGAAAAAATGTCTTTCATACACATCTGACACATGTCAAACATAGTCAAAGTTTTAATAACAAAATTAAAAAAAAGATCTAACTTAAAATTAACAGTCAACTCTTATTGACTCTTGTTGTTTATCCATGGATGAACCAGGATTGCAAGTTATCCATGCTGTGGTAGCTGGAATGCTTAATGCAGACTGACCATATAAGAGTGCACAATGTCCTACAAATATAGCTAAGCTTTTGTATGCCTGATAGATATTATATTTACTGGATATAAAAAGAAAGCTAGCTTAACATATCTTAGTAATGACATTGTGCTTGTGGGATTGAGTCTATTGGTAACATTGAAAAAAAATCATACAAACATACTCTAGCATATATTGAAATATTCATTAGGATTACGACTTTTAAATGTGATATAGTTAATTACAACTTTTAACATTGTTAATTTAACTTACTTTTAAGGCTGACCTAGATTCTTATTCACTTAGTCCTTAAATATCTTGAAAGTTACAAATAAACTAATTTAGAGGATATGATTCAGTTTATGTCCCTTTACAATTTCTACAAATGATCTGAAATTTTGTACTAGAAGTCAATGAGGGCCTTCTTTTTTATTATGTCATTTTAATTTATAAGCCATAAATAATGACTGTTCATTAATATCATGAGGGATTTGATGATGTAAAATATTTATTAATTTTAATAATTGGCTGTAAAATATGTAGCAATTAATAACATGGTGGTGTTAATGAGGTAAACTATTTATTTTCCCGTTCAACTATTTTGAATATATAAATTATGTTAACTTACTTCCCAACTTCATTCCAATGACTGGCTCTAGAGCAGATGACATTCACGTAGTCTTGTTTTGTGAGTGTGCGAATAACATTTTTGGCAACAGCCTTTGCTATCTCAAATTTTGCTCCTTTAATTGACAGACTAAGAAACCAATCAAAATAAAACATAAGTTTAAATGACAAACCACACACGCATGCACACACACAAAATTTCACTTAGAAGATAAACAGACATTTAATCATAAGTTAATCCATAAAATCCTGCATTGGTAATTATCAAAAAGTTCAATTATAAATATTAATAGTAATGAAATAAAAAGAATACAAAGATTAAAGATTATGCACACAATATTCTTTTTGAATCAAAACTGTAAAATTGTAATTGTAAAAGCACACATGATCAAATGTGAACTGCCCAAAACAAACTGTAATTCGATTTTGCACTCATAAAACAAAAATGCATACAAAACACAATAAGTCAGATATAACATTACCACAAAACTAGAAAGGGTTTATCTGAGTTTGGTCATTTTAAAAATATAGAGACTGCTGGCATTAATGATAAACATTTTTAATTAAAACTAAAAGAAAGAAAGTTTTATTTAATTTGAATAGAACTAAAATACAATTAACAAGGTTACTTTCGTTTTTCTTGTTATACTTATAGTATTCAAATTAAAAGGAAGAAATACAGTTTATACATGAATCCAACAATTAATAAATTAAATGTTCAAGACAGAAACCAAAGCAAACAAAAAGACTATTTTTACCTGCACAAAAACCACAACATCCAGATCACCTGCAGTCCAATACAATGATGACATCTTTAGGCCCACTAGTGGCTGCAATATACCAAGGCCGGACACGAGGATCATAATCATTATAGAAACCAGCAAAATTAGTAGACCACTCACGTCCTGGGAATAAACGTGTCACTCCTGTTGTAGACCCAAAATACTGCCACCTACAGCAGATATGCAAATTAGGAAATAAAATTGAATTAAAACAAACCTATTACAACAAGTCATATCTGCACCTGACTTTAAAGAATAACACATTGGATTATTAACATTCTAATAATGAGTTTTACTTGCTAATTTGGTTCCCAGTCTTGTTTCAATATACTCTTCTAATGGCATGCAAGTTAGTTTCAAGAGACTGTTCACAGAAAATCGGGTTAATTTTTACTGTACAGCTGAATTACAGCAGTTTTGAATCACAACAATCTATCGATACGAAGAAGCCCATGAGATCCATTGTTTTATCAATTCTTAACTTAGTGACATCCATTCCTTATTTATGAACAGGGCAAACTACCTCCAATGCGCCACAGATATATGGCACTTGGCATTATTGGAATGCAAGAATCTGGCATCATTTTAATTCATGTAATTCATGTGCTCTCATTTATTATTAGGTCAACATAAAGACCACTTATGTATAAAATAAAATTATATATGTTTTAAGAACAGAATTCACTCATAATCCAGAAATTGCATGTTCAGACAGCTTTCAAAATACATTCATAGCAGATGAAATGACTACATGAATAAAGAGTAGTCTTTTATAGGCCTGTCTTAGCAATGCTTAAGTAAAAAAACAACAAATTGTGATACACAAGCAAGCACAATAAGTTTTGTTTTCTAATATTGTAATAATGAACTCTCTCAGTTCTTTGCTCACTGCCAAAATATAATATTGCATTATTATTATTACCTTACTAATCAAGTTAATTTTTGTAAAAATTAATGCTTTAATAATATGCTGATCTAACTAATAAAGCAAGTGTTAAAGGAGTAATATTCGTTCTCAGTTATATGTCTATTCAAATCTGATGCAACTATTATTTCTAGGTACTTACCGTAGGGAGGGATCTTGAGCTGCATTGTCCAGAAATACTTCTTCCAAACCCTTGGTGAAATGTACTGTATTTATCACAGACTTATGGTCTCTTGGTACTTCATCTGCAATTTTAACTGTTGAGTATCTGGAACTAACCTTTTGCTGGAAATACCTAAAACACCAGCCAATAAATAATTATGCTTGAAAATATGTCTTTACATATAATTTTAGTACACTTTGTATTAATAGATTAATATTTATTAGAAAGTACATGATAAAGTTAAATAATTATACATTTATACATACACAAATAAAGCTATTTAAGTGGAAGTCATATAATATGTAAAACAAAAGATCACAATTATTCTTTCAAACTGCCAATCCAAAAACAAAACAAAATCATTAAAAAAATGTAAGGACATAAATCATAATAAAATAAAATTTTCAATAACACAATTTTTATTTGGTTTCTAGTTCAACATTGGAGTTTTTATTTTCATAATTATGTGTAGATTACAATAAATAATGTTATTGATAATAAAAAAATATATTCAACAGGAATAAAACAGCAACTAATGATTCAATATGTTTTCTATTAAAAAAAATGTAGTATGTAATGCACTGAAAAGAAGAAACAACAATAGTTGAAAGTTTTCTGAATAGATGATTTCTTTTTAATAGACACCTGCATCTAATATACTAATATGGATCATAATAAAAACAAATAAAAGATCTAAAGATATGGTACAAATAGCTAAATTTAAATTTGGTACATTACATACAAAATATTAATTATAAACATTTGTGTACACAATCTTGCTAAAGCATTAATATCAAAACAGTAAAGAAAGTAAAAAGTTCAATCTGAACAATTAATTTGTGTAGTAAATCAATGGGACAAAAAAAATTGTCCACTGTTAATTGAAAAATAATGTATCTACATTTTAAATGCTAATCAATGATTTTAATTCATAATAGCCTATGTGACATTTTTAATTATCTCATCTGTGGTCCCTGATTATCAGCTCCATATTAGCTGATTTTAGGACTGTATCATAATTTTTTCCTTCCACCTTTATACTCACGGGCTAAATTTGAGGTCATCAGGCAAGCGTTTGGGAATGTCAGAGTCCCTGTAAATGTGCAAATCAAGATCATTGAGATGATCAGCCTCCACAGTCATATTCTGTTCTAAAAATTCATCATGAAGTTTGCGAACTTTTTCTGCAAGTCTCTGTCAAATATAAATACCATTTATATTTAGTATTTGAGGTGTGTTAAGTAAAGTAATTTGTTTCATGAATTAGAAGATTTACACACAAACATACTATGCTATAAGATTAAGAAAATAATTAAGAGGGCAAAACAATTTAAAGTTAAAATGAAATATGCTTTAAAAAATAATGAGCTGAAAATAGGGTTATTATAATTTAATTTTCTTATTTTGTTTTGTTAAGAACTGCTATTTCCATTTCAAGAGCTCTAAAATTATGTATTTAAAAGTATCTGATTAGAACATACTAATTAGTATTAATTATATAATACTAAATATCATTAATAAATTAATATTAGTGTAGTGTATGGTTAGATACAACTCAGTTCACATGGCGAGGTTGAAAAAGCTAAAACTATAGCAAAGTTTAATGCAATAAATGAATAAATGGATCACATAAAATTGCTCTTACTGTTAGCAGTATGTCATTTGCTAAATTGCTATGATACAAGACTGTTTTTGTCAAGTAATTATTTTTAAAATGACTTTTCAATAAGATGATGATTTTTCTTAACCCATAAAATCCTATTTTGAAACATAATAATATAATTACACACACACACACACACACACACACACACACACACACACACACACACACACACACACACACACACACACACACACACACACACACACACACACTATTAAATTAAGAAAAGAACAATAATACTTACCTCTGCAACTCTTGTCTTCTTCTGAAAAAATTCACCAAGATCTTGTTTGACTTGTTCTACTAACTCTGAACCATCTTTCTTTTCTGAAGTATAGTTAGCCTGATCCAACAAACTCTGAGTGACATGTCGATTTATTCCATCACTTGCTAGCTATAAAAAGAAAAAAATTTAGATGTATTTTAAACATTAATATTTTCAATTATAAAAGTAAAATAATTTTTAAAAATATTTTCAATATTGCATTTTGGTAAAAACAGATTTTATGCAGAAGAAATACTGATTACTGATAGAGAATTCCACAACTCATAGAAATCAATGAAAATGCATTTTTTGTTTTCATATTTTAAGATGATTAAATGTTAATAAGTATATGCATTTTTGTCTGACAAGCATATTAAGTAATACTGCTGACAATAGTGTTTCGTTAAGTTAATACAATTAGCAATACTGTTATACACTGCTATTATTTGAGTTACCTGTAAAATATAGTTTTGAATGAGCATTGCCCAGTTTTGTACATCTCCAGCAAGTGTTCCGATTTCATGTTTTTCTTCCCCACGATAGGATACCGATTGGTGCACAAACATGAAGAAACAAATTGCGTTCAGATATTGCATTTTCTTTCTTCTTCGGACCCAGTTACATAATTTTCGGCAGATCATCTGACAAACAAAGAACACTGGGAGAGAAAATTGCAAAAGGCCGTGAAAACATGCTTAATGTACATATTTGCTTCGTGGTTCTGATTGAAATCATAATTAACAGAATGGAAAAATGTCTGTTACATTTGGCATTCTGCTTATCGATTATGACCGCAGTAATTATTCATTATTACAAAATTATTATTTCTCTATGATATAAATAAATAATTAAAAATGAATATTAGAAAAGCAATTTGTTACAATATACATTTAGTCTTATTTTTATTATTCAGTCAGAAAATATGGAAATGTTTGAAATGCTAATTTCATTCTGTAGTACTAGAGCAGACAGCCGGAAACGGTCAAGGTATCAGTTACAATACTCACGATTGGACAATTAAGAAAAACTAATCAGTTTTAGAAATAAATAATTTTAAAATTTAACAAATTTTAAAAGTAATTTTAACCTTGAAAAACCACATAAAACATGAAATTTGCTATTATACTATTAAAAGTTAAAAAATATTTTCTAAAAGAACCTTTGACTTTGTCAAATAATAAAAAAGTTTGAGTGTCTGGAAAATTGCGACCGACAGAAGAGCACATGGCCCTAATACTACAGTAACAAATGCAATGCCTGCATGAAGAATAAATTCACACTTTCCGCAATTATGGAATTATACATTGTTCCTGGTCAGTTCGATGATGCAGAGGAAGATGAGAGGTAAATTAAGACATCCAACTAAAACCAAAATATTCATATTACTAATTATGAATATGAATATTTTGGTTTTACTTTTAGTTGTAAAATAATAATATTGTAATAAGTACTTAATATATTGTTTGGTGAACTGAAAGTTCCTTATGCTAGTTTGTTTACAGACTTGATGATTCTCTGTGCATTAAGAGTCAACAAACAAAAGAAATAGTTGAAAAAATCAGCACTAAACGTTGATAAGTATTGGTTTGAGTCAAGACTTTTTGCAGTAAATATTTATTTTAAATTTAATGGACAGTTTGTAAAACAGTGACATTGATTAAGTTTACAACTTTTATAAACTGGCACCAAACTAACCAACACTTAAACATTCTGAAAGAATAAAAGATTTACATTTTAATGTTAATTACTAATAATAATTAGGCCAACATCAGTAAATGATCTCTTTATCATTTACAGTAGGCCCTAATAAAAGTAATATTAATAAATGTAGGCCTACTTTTTTGTCAGATCAGAAACTGGAGGCAAAAAGCAAGTTTTATATTACTATTATTAGCCCTATTATTATTAGGAGAGTGGGTTTTTTGTGAAATAGGAAAATCTCATACTGTCATACTCATAGACTCAAGTCGATTTCAGAAACAAAAAAAAATTCAGACTGATACTGATTCAGTGATTGAAAAACTAAATAGCTTTACAAATACAAGTTTGCATGCTGTCAGATTTTCCTCTCATGCTAAAGTTAAAATTTACTAATCATTTATAGATATCACCGATAAAATAACCAAAATTAAGAAATATTTAGGGCCTATTTAATATTTTATTCATGACAAAATTTTTTTGTTGATTGACAGTGTGTGAATTTAATTCAGGTTGAATTAATAAAACAGTAATACTAACAAGTATCATTAATTGTCAGATAAAGTGTATAGAGTATTTTTTTAGTATATTCTAATTGTGCACCAGTTAAGATAGTTTAATTTGGGACAGCCATACATTATGCTGGAGCCACAATCTGACTTCTCGAAACCGGAGGGGGAGGGGGGCAAAAAAGTGATCAAAATCGTCCCACACAAGATAGACATCACATCTAACTTGATCTAAGAACACACATATAATTATTAAGATTATAATTACGACTAAGAAGTTGTATGCTAAGACTTATTCTAAAAATGTTATGTCAACTTTCACAAAGTCAGTTTGATGGATAGTGCTGCATGTCATCTGCAAGCTTCAAAATGTCCTGCTTGATGTTTGACGTTGAAAGATGCAAAACTTCTTCCAGATTATCTTCAGTCAGCTGATTGTGGGTGTTTTGTTCAGTTTCATCTGTGAGAAAGCCTGTTTGCAGCAAGCAGTATGTGCTGCCAAACATGCTGGTGTGGACTAGTGCGTTATCTTTCAGATTAGCAAATATATCAGGCAATGTTCTATAGAACTATTAAAATATAATGTTATAAATTGAATAATTTGTTATATTTTATTTTAAATCTGATCCACTGTTTTGGTTAGTTTTGTCATCACTTAGTGATTGGGTTCTGTACAAAGTTTGGCAAAATACATGCATCTTCATAACCTATGTGCTGTTCAGCATGATTCTTCAGTAGCTTTAATTGTTATACTTATACTAACTTATAGTCTTTCTTGGTTTCATCATCTAATATATTTTAAGATTTTTAATCTATATCAGATTTTTCACATTTCATCCTTGACAGTCTAGTGTGAAAATAATATACATCTGTATTTGATTGTGTATTGATAGCTATATTTATACAAACTTAAAAAAAGAAATATTGCAATATGAAACATTGAAAGGGTTCTTCAAATTTGGTTCTTTTTTTATTTTGAAACATAAGTTTCACTTTTTGAAGGTTTAAATAAATTATATTCAAAATTCATTTAAGAATTAAAAGTAAACAATTATTTGCTTATAATCAGATAAGTAGTGTTGTAATTCTTGTAAATAGAATTTAATGGGCAAATGTCTTTAGGACACAAAAGTTTTTTTGTTTCATTTTAATTTATTGCTTTTGACTCAATTCTGGATAGCTCAGTAATGTATTTTTTCTCTTGTTCACACTCACAGTTTAGCGAGTCCTGGCGTTAATGACAGTGAAGTTTTAAATAACTTGGATGCTGGCAGCAAGGAATATGACTCTGAACACAGCCAGAAAGAAGATTTAAATGATGAAGAAGATGAGCTTGATTGGTGCTATGACCTTGAGGACAACATGGAGAAATTCCCCAAACATTTTGGATCACTGCAAGTATGTTGTACTTTCTCTGACTGTCTTAGAAATCTTACCAATTGCATGAATTTTCAACAAAGTTGATGTTACTCATCTGTCTGTTTTTATTCATTTAGATTTTGACGGTACAAATTACAATGCTTGGTGACAGGATCACTCATTTCAATTATATATTCACACAAAAACTAAATAATCCATATTCAGATGAAAGTCATCTTTTTATTAAACTAAATATTAAAAATTATAACTCAGATTTTAAAATCTTGCATTATTTTCATGGTCAAGAGATGTGTACTCTAAATTGCATCTGTTACACTTGTTACAGGAATGTTTTAATTATAGTATAAATAATTTGTTTCAAAATGATTCACTAGGTGTATCAGCATAAATAATTACATTATTTGATAGTGACAGTTTGGTGTATGGTTAATTTTTAAAGAATTGCGATTATAAATCATTAAATGTTTACTCTTTTTATCACAACTGCTACATTCACACATTTATTTCATGGTGATGAAAGGTCCTTTGTTATATAATCTCAATTCTCATCTAATCAATGTTGAATTATATAATAGAAAGATTGATTTTGAAACTAGATTTATATGTTTTGATTAGTCAGTTGTTATTGGTATTTTAATTATTGATTTATAAATTTAAAAATAATATTTTTGATTTTATGCAGTTTAGAGGAACAAAAGTTATATTGTAATTTTTTTATAGCCTTGTTAAAAGTTGTTTGCTGTGCCTTGATTGCCTTGAAAGCAATATGTAGGGACTTACAAGTTAGCTAAGAGCATCTGCATTTATAATATATTATTTATATGTGCATTATAGAAACAAATAAAGCAATATTTTACAGTAATTAAGAAAATAAAAATTAGCAATAGTATCAATAGATATTTTTGTATATATTAATTATAACAGTGAAAATTTACACATTTTGCTAAAGTGAAAACACGTTAATTTTTCTCTGCTTTCTCTGTTTAGTTGGTAGTTAAAGTTAAAACAGTCCCTGAAACAAGCAGATGGCTGAAATATTTACCAAAATTACCTAAGAAAGATCTTTTAAAATAGTTTTCCATTATATATTTAACTACATTTAAAGTGGTGATAAAGTTTGAAAGTTAATTAAATAATCTCCCTTTGATAACAATAGACTGACTTTTCAATTTTAAAGATTTATTTGTATGCCTATACTCATAGCCAAATGCAGTGGGAGGTGCAAATAGGCAGAATCAGAGTTCAAAAGTGTCCAACTTTCAGCCAAAAGGAAAACTTCTCACACAGTTTAGCTGTAAGATTGATTTAGGTGAGTGTAATTATAAGTAATTATTATTTCCTTTTATAGTTTTAATTCTCATTAATCATTTTTAAAATGTTTGTAGATTTTAATTAATTCATTGTATTTAATTCTAGTGATGTGTAACTGTAAGAGCACTACAAGAGCCATTCCTGTTTTATTACTATATATTAGTTTCTTAAAAAGTGGGAAACATTCTGGGGTTTTCTTGTTAAAAAATAATCATTGCTGTTTACATTGTATTTTAAATTATTTTCGGTATTCTCCCCATTTTAATACTTTTGTAAATCATTTTGTTGATTAAAATAGTAAAAACACTATAGTAATAAATTTTTAGTGATTGAATAGTAAAAACACAATAAAAATAGTAAAAACTGGTAAAATTCATATTGATATCAATCATTGCTTTAATAAATAGTCGAATCTGACAATTGCTTTTGTTCTGTTTTTTGGGATTGTTATTTAAAAAAAAAAATGTATTGTTTAGAGAATTTATTTCACTGTGAAGATTTATTGTATTGACTGTAGATACAAGATTACCGGACTCAGCCACTTCTTCGCTGCAGTCATATACCAGGAAATCGGATTCTGATCGGTGAGAACATAGATATGTATTCAATGATGTAATCTGCCCAAATTCTCAAAACTATAGTACAGATTTTACTTACTCTTTACCATTAACTACTTTGATGTGTGGGCATGAAAAATAAGTAGTTTAGGTCAAAATAAGTGTGTTAGGCATTAACTAATTCAGTTGATAACTAGTCGAGCAATGAAGTTTTCTAGAGTATCATGACAAAAAAATCTGTTCATTTGTAATCAGCTGTGAATGTCCATCACAAATATTCAGAAACTATAAAGTTAAATAAGAGAATTTAAAAGGTTTTGTTGCCTTGGTTTCTTTGAAACAGCAAAATCCACTGATTGTTTTGTGGAAACTACTGATTCAGCAATCAGCTATTTGTTTTCTTACAACTTAAATAATGTTACTGATTAAAATAATATTTAGTAAAATGCATTTGATACATATTTTTATAAGTACACTAATAAGCTGATGTTTAATATATACTGATAGTAGGTAAGTAGGTTAAAATGCACTAAATAGATGATGTTGAATAAATATATTTAATAGATGGGTTTGTGATTGTCACTACCAAAGCATTGCCCATTTGACTTTAATTTTATTTTGTTCTCTTTATTGTAATTTTAGAATAATACATAATTAAACATAATGCAAACTTAAAAGGCCATAGCTACAAAGATTTAAAAAATATTTGCTCGATAATTAGTTCCTAGTATTATTTAAAAGAACTCTACCAGTAATGATTTTATTTCATTTGTCATTCTGAGTTGATTTTAATTTTTATCATGCAACCTCTTGAAGATACCTAAAGAGACATAAAGGTTTCTAATGCATACAATCAAGCCAGAGTTTATAGAAGTCCACAAACTGGGGGGGGGGGGAGGGGGTAAGAGGTAAGAATGATTAAGAGCTTATGATAAATAGTATGCTTCAGAGTTATTTCCCTTTAGCACCACTACCAAAAAAAAATAAAAATAATATTTTGGTTGTGACATTTTGGTTTGTGCTTTTCCCAATTCTCTTAAAGGTTTAGTTGTCTCCCACATTGTTAGATGAATATGGCTTTTACCATGATCAAGGATTATAACTCCTCACTTGCTGGCACTTTGAAATATATTAATCGACCAAACATCTTAGATATTATTGCTAGTATAGAAAGAGAAAGGCTCAAACAGATATCTTTTTTCTTGCTTGGAACTTAACCCAATGTATATCACTGTACAAAAACTGAATATACCCTGACAGGCATTGGACCGTGTACATTTCTTCACTTCGCATACATATTCTTTGCCCTTGAAATGAGCCAGTCAGTGAGAAACAAACATGTGTTTCCCTGGGCTGCAATTTATATTACTTCTGCCATTGGATAGTTTTAATAGACTGTTCATGTGATCGAAAAAGTGAATTTTCTTGGTACACTGTTGTGTTTACAGCATTGAAATATATACTTCAAATGTCAGTCATGGCTTCGAATGCAAGTCGTGGCTTCAGTGACAGTCTGTGTCAGCCTACAGCTGATTCAGACTTCCATAAAGCAGATGATCTTCTGTTTATTGATCAGAAGATGAATGTTTGTCAGTCCTTGGGTTTTTCCATATTGATGTTAATATTGGAGATGCTGACCGTATTGCTGAAACCATTGGAAATTCAGAATGATGTGGAGTGAGATTTAGGATGTGCCGCAAATGAATAATGGATTTCAACTTGCAATATGAATTGTGCAATTTGAGTTTTGTTTGTTTTGGTGAAAAATCTTGTGATTTATAAACATTACTTTTCTGTATAAAAATTGTATAATGCTCAACAATGGACTTTTCACTTCAGCAATCATTGAAAGGCAAGGGAACA
This sequence comes from Sinotaia quadrata, assembly GCA_028829895.1. Classification (NCBI taxonomy): domain Eukaryota; kingdom Metazoa; phylum Mollusca; class Gastropoda; order Architaenioglossa; family Viviparidae; genus Sinotaia; species Sinotaia quadrata. The sequence goes on from CM054178.1 coordinate 90,499,835, forward strand.
TTTTATTATATATTTATTTTTGAATTTTAAAGTTCTTTATGTTTGGCATATGCAAACTTTTAAAAAATCCATTTATAATTAATTAAGCCACTTTCCATATTTCGGTAAGCTAACCCACTCAGATATTGTTGAATGGAAAAATAATCTGCCATGCTCACGAATTGCGATTCTATTTGAAATGACATGAAGAAGGTTAATTCTTACCTCTTGATCCAGCGGAAAATAAAGAGTTTAAAACTGCCTTTTAAAACAAGTTTATATTTTCTGGTGGTCTTAGCATCATTATGAAAGATCAGTGGAGTACAGTTGACTCACTTTTAGTTATCCACATTTTGCATTATATGTAGATTTCATTTGTTATCCTTGAGTGGGGAAGTTACTCCCGAGCATCGGTTCTGATGAAGCCTTTTTGGTGCTTATCACTTACTCTTTTTTCTTTGTTTCTCAATGTCAAAACAAAACTTGTATTTCCATATTGTCTGTGGGTTTTAAACTTTTGTGCTTTAAAAAAATAAATAATGGAATGTCTGTCACCAAAAAAAAAAGAATAATGAATGTGAACTTAAAGAGTGAGAGTAATGATAAAGTTATGAAACAAGTGATAAAATCATATTCATTAGAAGTATAAGGTGAAATCAGCATTGACATTCGTTGGGTGATTCTTTCATGAGGACCATTCATGCTTAATGCTGAATCAGTTTAGAGTGTGCTCCATCCTCTGTGAACCTCAGTGTTATTAGAATAACAAAATCTCTGCTGTTGGTCAAAACCTGTTTATAAAATAACCATTGAACATCTCCACTTAAAAATTGTATGCACTTAAATGATATTTTTTTTCCCTTTAATAAACTAATTTCTTAAATCTGTAAAGTTATGTTCATTATCATTCCTATGTTTCCTTCACATTTAACTGTTTAAAAAAAGACGTTTTGACTACACAATATTGTATGAATGGGAACACAACCTATTACTGCTTGCTTAAACAATTTTAGCGTAAACATAATATCTATGCTGATTCTCAGGAACACATCTGTGTGAGAAAAAAACAACAGAAAAAAGCCACGTTTACTTGCTTTGTAAAATAATTTTCCTTAGTCTTTTATAGAAGATGGCTTATCTATATGTTCTCTAGATTCTTTTGACAAGATATGTCATTTTATCTCTGACCTATCTATTTCTGCAGTAGCAATTGCTCAGTTCACTATTGGTATGAACTTAGACCCCACCTTTACCACTATCAGTATCACTCTGTTTTGTAATTTTATTAAAGAAATACCCGCCTCATTATTCTCTTTAGGTATGCTGATTGGTTTTACAATGGAAAGAAGAGTGTTATTTAGTACAATAAGTTTTTTCCCTGAATTCTTTGTGATGGAAAGAAGAGTGCTGTTTAGTACAGTAAATGTTTCTAGGTGAGCACATATATAGGCTCTCTCAGCTTTTCTGTTGTTTTGAGCTGCCTCACTTATTGGTATTAGTGGAAACTATGGTTGAGCTCTTTATAATTTCTCTCTCTCCAACTCTTAGGAGTGCATATGGACCTCTCTAGGGTCAGACTGGCTTGCATGCATTAGGAACCTATAAATCTCTTCAGGTAAATGTATGCAATATGTATTCATGAAAACATTGTAGAAAATTCCTTTTCTTTGGCCTTATAAGGAATCGAACACGAGACAAAGCAGACAGAGCTACAACTGACCAGGTTCTTGATCCTCGCACCAAGATGATGATTTTCAGGTTGCTGAGTAAAGGGATTTTGCATGAGATTACTGGATCTATCAGCACTGGCAAAGAGGCAAATGTCTTCCGTGCAGTAAAATACTGTGATAATGGGGCCGAATTTTATGCACTCAAGGTATGCTTTGATAGTTCTGTTTTACCCAGAGAGATATTTCATATTTGATAAATACTTTCTTTTAAACTCCAGATTAAATCTTCAGCCTAGGACTTGCAATAGTTGTTAATATATTCTCATGGTGAATCTTTTCAGTCAAATGTTGGAATTATAAATTTGGAAATGTTGAAGATGGAAATAAAAAAAAAATAAAAATTTAAATGCAGAAAACATAATTGGTCTTGATTCTACTCTGCTTATCAAGGAAATTTCTTTACTTCCTGACATGTTCTCCAACATTTTGTTTGTCAGCTTGTATTATCGTATAGTGGTCAATGGTTTTGAGTATAGAGTCTAGGGTAAACATGATGAAAACCTGCATATAAGAAACTGTGGTGCTATGGACAAAGCATTTCAGATGCAGATGTTTGGTCATCTAAAGTTCAAGTTTATAACTCCATTAGCTGCATGTATAATTAATTATAGACATTGAATCACAGCCTGTTGTGTTTATGCTCTTCATCTCCCAATGTTTAGGCACACCAATCTGCATATTCAACCTATATGAAAGAACAAATATATTTCAAATGCAAAGCATTCATTTTGTCTAAAACTAAAAGCTTATGTCATAAACAGTATTATTTTGTTTATCTTTTGCTCATTGATGTAAAGTAAATGTTTCAATGTAATGTTATGCACCTTACTACTAATAAAATGATATAATAACTGGTTGACTCAACTGCTGTCAGCACAGTCATCATTATGCAGATTGAACACAGAGTTTGCTCCTAATCCTACTCACTTTTGTTTGCCATTAATTGTTTCAAGAATTAGTTAATTATCTTTGCTTTTAATAAATAATCAATACATTATACAATTTCAGAACCAATAATGTATGTACTCTGGATCTACTTCTAAATAAGTATTGATCAGTTATTTTGCATATTACACATCAGAAAAGCAAGTATATTCGAACCCACTTATCTTGGCATTGGTTAACTTGCCAACCCTAGTAAGTCGACGTTTTTGAAGTGGAACTGCCAAATTCCCTCTTTGTCTTAATATTTTCTCATTGGTTATGTCAATTCTTTTATGTCACTGAACCCTACTATCTCGGGCACAAAAGAGGGCCAAAATTGTGACTTAAATCGGTGACCTCAACCCCTGTGACGACTTAATGATGGCTTTTGAAAATGTTAGTTACCGATGCCTCTTCGCCATCTCGCTAACAATAAATGGTCATGGCTTGTTAACAAATGGCAGCTTAAACTTAGAAGGGCATTGTTTCCTCATTGGGCGCGAGATTTGCCACAGGCAAAATAGATACATTGTTGCCCTTCAACTGGCTCACACCTCTTTAGCCCACTTTTGAAGTAACAGCTTGTACGATACATGTACTTTTCAGTGTCTGAAATCATAATATATTTTTAATACAAACATTTCAAACATGACAAAAATTAAATAAAATCTATATATGAATTATATATCTTTTTTTTGTTTGAAATAAAACCAGTAAACTTTCATTATAGTTTATTGATGTAATAATATATTGTAGAGGAAAAAATCATTAAAAATATATATCTTTATTTTTATGAATAAAAGGTTATTCTAGAAGTTAAAATGTGAAAAAAAATAGCTGATAAATTTGTTTAGCAAATGCAGTGTGATGATGTTGAGACTACCTGTGCTATGTTTTAAAATCATCATTTAAAATGCTAGGTATTTTTTTTTTTATTTCAGGTTTACAAGACATCTATTTTAACATTCAAAAAAAGAGAAAAGTATGTGGAAGGAGATTACAGGTAGTTTTCTTTTTGACTTTTTAGATATTTATTTTATTTATTTTCTCTGTTAAATAATAAATATTTATTTCTAACAGATAAAATACTTTTAAACAGCATATTGGAATCGTGCCTGAGATGATGAAATACAATCCAACTCTTATTTGGAAACAATTGAGGAAAAAGCTTGAACTGATGAGGCACTTAAAAAAGTATTTATGTACTTGTGTTTGATTGCTTATATTATAATAATTTATATTGCACCCTGGTATAAACTGGTTTGTTTAAAATTTATTCTTTAACTTACCTTATTCCCAGTGAATTTTTCATAAACAACATGATGGTGGTATTAGCTTATAAAAAGGGAAATAGAGAATATATTTGATTAAAATATCTGTAAAATTTTAAGTCTTTCAATTTCATGTATTGGTCATGTTTGGTTATCAGATTCCGAAGGGGTTATTGTGGTCCTAATCCTCGGAAGATGGTTAAGACCTGGGCAGAAAAAGAAGTTCGTAATCTTACAAGGTAATCATATTTGCAGTAATTTACGACAGTCTACCAATATTTGCAATATATTTTTACACTTGCATTGCAAATATTTTACTTATATGAAATCCCATAAGCTTTAATCGTCAATCATCTCTTTTTTTTGTATTGTCAAAAATTTCTGCTAGAAGTGCTAAAGGCCACTACACATCATAAGACAAATGTCTTAACAGTCTAGAGAAGCGTGTCAAATAATATCTTTTCTGTCCTATCCTCACATGGTAAAACAAAGTCATATAACTTCCAAGTAGTCATTTTCTTCTCAAGTTTTATTTTTGTATTCTCAGCGTTAATGATTTTTTTGAAGTTTACTATTGGCTTTGGCATTTTGATGCCATTACGATTGTCTTAGAAAATTAGAACAGTTTCTAAATTGTAAGACAGTCACATAAAACATGTCATATGGATGTTTTCCTAAGACATTTGTCTGCCCACTTTTGTCTGTCCATGGTAAGACTTTATGAAACAAATTTTAACATGTGCGGAGGCCTTAACACTTTTAAATGTTTCTATTGTTTTTTGTTGCTGCTTATTTTTTTCTCTTGTATTAAAAACTGAATTGTGTGCATATTTTCAGATTTCTTTGAATTTTAAAAAATTTATTCAGAGTAGTATTCACTAAAGATATTTTCCCTCTAGGATATACCAGGCTGGAATACCATGTCCCAAGCCAGTGCTTCAAAAAGATCATATATTTTTAATGAGTTTCATTGGAACACCTGATGGCATGTATGTCACATTATTCTACCGTCATTTTTGCAGAGTTTTTTTTTTGTTGTATATATGTGATTGTACACATTCGTCTGATAAATATATTTTTCATATTTTTATAAATGGTAATGAACTTATGTCAAGTTATTTGTTTTTAATTAATAAAAGAAATATTCTGAAAGAAAGAAAAAATGCATTTTGCAAGAAAGTGAAAAAATGCAATTTGTTTTCTCGTTTCTAGGCTTTATGCTTTTGTTTGACAAATGTGCTGCTTTAATGGAGAGAATTGGTGAATGACTGTGTGATTTAAAAAATAATAATAATAATTGTTTGCCTGATTCAATAAATAAAAGACTAAAAGTTAAATTTTTGCTAAAAGCAAACAAAAATGAACTGCAGAAAATTTATTTCTTGATAGTTTTTAATTGCAAATATGAACTTTGAAGACCTTTGCTTTGAGGATTTCTTGCAAGTCATGACAGTTAAATATAAAATGTGAATTATAAATTATAATTAAAAAATAAGAAGTAATTATTAAGATGAATGTTCTGTTAAAATACAGTTGTGCTTAATAAAGTATATGCCTATATTAGGCATTTTATTGAAGAAATTATGCATGAATAAATTATTTAAATTGATAAATTCAGACATATGACTTTGACTGCATTGATAGCTCTCATACAATTAAAATAAGCCATACATGTGTAAACTTAGGGAAGATGGTATTACTGTCTATGGGAATTTGATGTTAAATCATGGATTACATCCTTAAATTTTTTTCTTTTTTTTTTAAAATTGTATGAGAATAGTTGCACTTCATTTTGCACTCGTTTACCTTAGGAAGCATGTTGGGGATAGAATAAGGATCTATCCCATGCTGCAAGTTGCCAGTTTTAAAATGGTAGGCTGGTAACAGCACTACATGCTACAGTGAAACCTTGGCTGTAAAGGGACCATTGTCGTGATCCTAGACAGTGTTTAGTATGTCTGCCAGACATTTTACTCTTTTCATTAAAATACATGAAGAGTTTTAGAAGTCTATTAACATTTTAAAATTTGCTTTTTACTTGTAATTTATATTTATTTTTTGTTCATCATCAGTATTATTCAAATAGAATTTTTTTAAAGGTTGTCTTGTGAACATTATATATTCTTTAGCACCATGATTCTGGAAATTGTTTATAAAAAATTACTTTTCTGCATCAGTTCAGTATTTTAAAAATTTTATTATTAAAATCTTTTTCTTGTTGTATTGGTTCTTTTTTACTGCTATTTAATAGTGGTATTTTTATTATTTTACTTGCTATTAAAATTTCATTTTATAATTTTGATTTGTTTTCCATTTTAACACAAACTTTTCAGTTGTTTTCTGCCTCCAGCGCTGCACCATTATTGAAAAATGCTGATTTATCAGAAGGAAAGGCTCGTGAATTGTACCTTGATATGGTTCAGAATATGCGGACTCTTTACCATACGTGTCACCTTATCCATGCTGATCTCAGTGAGTTTAACCTTCTGTGAGTACTCATTTGGGTTTTATTAGGCCTTTCATTAACATTTCATTTGCTACGGCTAAGTTTGCACTCATGAGCTGTTTCTTGATGTGGTTCAGAATGTTAACTCTTTACCATACTTGCTGCCTTATCCATATTGATCTCAGTGAGTTGAATCTTTTTCTTTGGTTCTATGCTTATTATTTCACATTCTTTATAAATATGTTTTTAAAATTTTAAGGTGCATATTCTGCTTTATTTATTATGTTTATGTTATAATTTTTTTAACGTTTGTTGTTCTTAGTTACCATGAAGGCAAAGCTTATATGATTGATGTCTCCCAGTCTGTTGAGCATGATCATCCTAATGCCCTGGTGTTTCTCAGAAAGGATTGCACAAACATTACAGGTAAGTTTCGTGTCTTTCATAACAGTTGATTTTTCTTCAGTGTTTTGTGAAAGATTGGCTTAACATTGCCTGTGAAATAAGTGTCTGGCTAAGGATTGCTAAGTAAAATTAGTCACTTTTTGTTAAGGGTATTATTAACATTAACTTTCTTCATTTCATTTATTGTAGTTTATTTTTATACAATAACTGAATGAAGTGCAGAAGAAAGTTAAATAATAAATGGATTTTAATTTAATTGAAATAATTTTAAAAGTATTTTAAGTAGCCATAAATAGAATGTGACTGTATATTAGTATATAAATTATTATTTTGATGTAAGCATTTTGCCATCTTGGAAAATTCACACGCTGTTGTAATGTTATTTGTGATGTCTGCTAGTTGTGTTTTTTTCTTGCAGAGTTTTGACCAATCAGGAGCAGGCTAGAATTCATTTGTTATGCATCCTTAGCCTGCAGAGTTCCTTCATTGTAGTTAATATGAAATTATTGTGTGACATCATCCTGCTTGTGTTATTTTCCTACAGTCTTAGCCAATCAGAAACAGACAACACACATTTGTCAAGTTCTTTAGTCTGCAGAACTCCTTGGTTTAACCAAAAGTTAAATAAGGAAAATTAGAAGAAAATTTTCATTTACCCACAAATATAGTTATACAGGGATAATATAAATGAAATTTAGCAAAACTTTTTTCGTTTGTATGTATATGCTATATATATTTAAAAACTGCACAAATCTGTTGCTTCATTGGTTACTTGAATATTTTCATCATTGTCACTGCTGATACATCAGTGCTTGTTGAGAAAGAAATATCACATTCTCTCTTCTTGTAATTTGAGTGCCACAGTGTTGCTGCTAAAAAATTTTGTAACTTTGAGCTGCAATAAACTGGTAACATATGAGTCATAAATGAAGTGAGTATGCAGATTAAAAGCAAATATTCTTTATTTCATTGGCAATGTTTAGTTAGTTAGTTTATTGGGAAAAAGTTGTACTTCATTTAACTGGTGCTGATGATGAATTACAATCCAACTCCAAACACATGTTCCTACATGTCTGAGGAGAATTATTTTTCTGATGGTACCTCTTGTTATTTTATTTATGATATGTAAATATGATTGTCATTCATGTACAAAGAAAGAAATAATCTAAGTAAAATTGATGGCACATTCATCTTCCCGTTTTAAAGAGGATTTATTGCAGAATCCACTGTTATCTGTATTAATACTACTTCTTAAGTTATAATGTTTTATATATTTATAAACTTTAGCTGCATATTGCTGTAAACAAATGTTATCAGACAATAAAAAATTTTTTGCAAAAGAGAAAAATGGTTAGATCCGTTTTTATATTTTGCAGGTGAAGGTTTGCATTGCAATATGCAGATGACTTATTTTATTTTTTGCATATATTAGTCACTCACCTAGTATACTCAAGTGACAGAATCCTAACAGTGCATTGCTCTGCATAAACTCTGTTTATAAATTTTTGACCATTGTATTCCAAACCTTAAAATATTTTCACTTGATTTTGGAAACATACCGCATGATAATCTTCGATTTGTGCTTTCACTGTGTTCTTGTGATGTGGAAATGTGTACCACATTTATACCGACATTGTGATTATAACCATTTAAGAAATTACATAACTTTGTGTCATTTAAAATACTTCACTTGTGTTTGATTTATACTCCTATTGCCTGTGGTTAAAAAGTCAATATATTAGACAATTAAAGTAGTGATTGATGATTACTTGTAGTTGTACCATATTAGGCCTTGAAGTTCATTTTTTCGCTTCCTTAATATTTACCAGGCGGAGCGCCCAAAACCGCCATAACATCGTATCGGGCAAAACGCCTAAATGCGTCTGTAGCAACCAGTGCTCTTTTCTTCTCATATCTACAGGATATCCAGTGTCTACAAGATGTATGACGTTTGTACAATGATTTCTGTGCCATTTTGAAACGTTTTCTCCTTGCTTTGTTCATTTTTTCATAAAGTTTTACTTTGTTTTTCATGTTTGGTGTTTCAAATGGATTTCTTAGAATCGTTGAGCAATAATGAGGAGTTTACTGGATTCAATTTATTGGATAATGAGGTAAGAGAAGTTGATTTTGAATCGGACGATAGGACATTAGTGTCAGTAGCGTGCACATCTAGCATCTTTCAAATTATGGAGGAGAGTGCATCAGATTCTGAGGATATCGAAGAGTAGTAGGGGGAAGGGGTATCTGGAGATGCACATGGTTGGAATAGTAGTACTTTAGCACTGAATATATCGGAATTTATAACAGAAATGGGGCTGAATGTGACTGTAACTAATGATAGTATTCAGCTGGTTTTCTTCTACCAGTTTTTCAAAGAAGAAACATTTGACAAGATAGCAGAATAAATGAACGAGTATGCACATCTGAAAATCATGAAAAAACAAAATGGCGATCCAGGTTGGAAGGAAACTATTGCCACTGAAATTAAGGCTTATTTTGGACTTATGATTTTGATAGGAATTCACAACCTGCTGAAAAAAGAGATGTATTGGTCGTCTGATGACAGATTAGTGTTCCTGGCATCAACAAAGTGTGTGTACATAGTGTTTGTAGTCTCAATAACTGGGCAATATTTTTTTGGTGTAAATATATATTTTCACGCATGGATTCAAATTTACCCCCTGAAAAGTATACTTCAATTAAGGATATTAATAAAGTTGCTTTCCTTTCCTTTCCTTTTGCATTTTATTTCATTGAAATATATGCACTAATACCTAAGATATGAGGTTTTTATTAACGTAACCCTAAATCTCACTGAAATCCTGAAAATTCTTGCCTGCACAGAGATAAAAAAAGGAAAATGCCCGCATGGTAAAGAGTTAAGCTTATTTGTCTACAATGTTGAAAATCTGTATGGCTCTATTGTTGCAACTTGCTATTTCATTTGTCATGTTAAGAAAATCAGGATTAAGTATGAGATTGCTTTTTTTTAATAATGAGAGTCATCAATTAGAAGATAAACTCTATAGTGTTTTGACTATTAAGAAATTGATTTGATTTTGCTCCCACTATAGTAAGTTTGAATTAATCTCCCCTCCCCCCCCCCATTCTTACTGAAGCATTTTTGGTTTATTTTAATTTTAATTTCTATTAATCATTATAGCTGTTATTTGTGCTTCAATAGAGCATATTTAATGCTTTAAATGTAGAGTTCTATAGAAAAATAATGACAACATTTATGGAAAAACTTGATTTGTTTTACATATTTGGCAACATGCTAAACTGAAATGCATCTCAAGCATATTGAAAGATATGGTCCCTGAATGATGATTTTAGTTAGTTAAAAATAAACAGTTATGATTATATAAAACAACAAAATAGTCCCATGATGCATTGAGGTCACAATTAACTGTGGATATGTGAGGCAAGCAGTCAGCGGTAATAGTCCCATGATGCATTGAGGTTGCAATTCACTGTGGATATGTGCGGCAAGCAGTTAGTGGTAACATCGCTATTGATGTGTAATGTTAAATCAGTTAAAATACAATTGGGTTACTCTTGCTTTAGATTGTGCTTTTAAGCTTTTTATCTATCATTATAGTGAATCTCTAAAGCAGAAGCCATTAATATATATATATATATATATACACTTTATATTTTTTTATTTAGGTAAATGAAATAAAAGAACTGACTTTAAGGGCTTTTCATAGTTTTCCAATAAATTTCAATAAGACTGGGGCATCAACATTTTTTGTGACTAGCTTTCAATTCTTTTGTTTCCATATTTCTAGATTTTTTCCGGCGCCGTGGTGTACCAACTATGCTGGTGAAAGAATTGTTTGACTTTATTACTGACCTGACCATCACATCTTACAACATAGAGCAGTATCTTGATGCTGCAATGGATATTGCTTCCAAGCGCAGTTATGATGGGTTGACTGAAGAAGATAAAGTGGATGAAGAGGTAAAGTGGACAGATGACTTTTGTAACATATTTGGGTTTTGTTTGTTTAACTTTTCATCTATGTTACAGTTGTCAGTGTACATTTGAAAGAACCTAGTATATAGATGTTTTAATCATTATCCTAGAAACTAAACAAAGTGTACTTGTTTAGAGTATTTGAAGTTGTATAGGCTAAAATTATCAGTAAATATTAGTTCCTTAGTAATCACATTTCATTAACTGTAAAAAAAAATATTGAAAAAATCAAAGCAATAACATAAACTTTGTAGCTGACCCCAATGGAACATTTATACTTTAACTAGACAAGAAGTACAGAGGATTGAACATCATAAGATAATATTATTTAATTTAAATTTTGATTCAATGAAAACTTTACTCTGTACCATATCAATTGATAGTGTTTGGCTTTCTCAAGAACTCTAAGCTTTTTTTTATAAACTTTAAGCAACAGTGATGCTGTCCATCCTATTGAGTAACTTTATGTACACCTCAGAATTTGCTGCTATTAGTTCCTTGGGGTCTAAAAATTCAACTGCATAGTACATGAGGCCGTGTTATAACAAACGATCCTTTCTGTTATATATGAACAACCCATGTCACATGGCGACCTATTTTCAAAACAATAGTGATCATTGTTAAGCTGTGCTGTGCTTACAAAGTGGCTGGTACATGTACAATTCACTGAACACTTATACAGTATAAAGGTCATAGTCAGCAGAATATTTGCAAATTGAACCACTTGATACAGTTAACGCTGTAAATGTAATTTGAAGTGGCTGGATTGTTTTAAAAAAAAGAAAAGTGTGGGGGTTCACAGGCTGTCCGTGATTTATTGAGGCAAGTAATATTGAGGCACCACTGTATTTAAATTAAATCTCTAGTTAAGTCTATCTATTATACCTTTGCTCAGTTGAACTGTTCCTCCAATGACATAGCCTACATAGTTGACTTGGCATAAAAGACAAACAAAATGATCCCTTCCTCCAACTTAAAATTAGGAAAATGATTACTAATATTTAAAGAAAGGCAGTAAGTTGAACTGAAATATAAAACTTCCTTACATTTAATATAATTTAAAATGTAATTTGTTTAATTTAGTCTTGCTTTTGTTAAAAGTAATTTGCTGAAGTAGTATTAAAACAAAAATTATTTTAAAGAGAGAATAAAAATATATATTACACATTTTTTTAATTGTTGATAGATATAAGTACATGGTTGAATGTTGGCTTTAAATAATTTTACAGGTGTTCAAAAATGTCTTCATTCCTCGGGCCTTAGATGAAGTAAAAGATTATGAAGGAGATGTGCTGAAAAGATTCAGAGGAGAAGATCTTGAGGTTTGTGATATACACTCTCAGAGATTGATTAAATTTTATTTTATGAAAGTATTAATGCTTTGCTTACTTCTTTAATTGATATTTTCTAATTTTTCCTTTTGTAAAAATTTCATAATAATTTAATTCACAATTTTAAGGAGACAATATGATTACTGCTTAATAAAAACGGCAGATGACATAAAATTCCGAAGTGCTTGACGAGGACCCATTTCTTAGTAACTGATTCAGCCAACCAAATCGAGTCTTTTACATGTTTTGGAAAAAATCTGAGTAAATCAGGGCATTAAGTGTGAGGGTTTCTTAAGAACTGGTTTGAGACTGTATTTTAATGATTATAATGTAGGGGATGTGATCCTATTTCCATGTGCCATGTTCCTTTCTACAATACAAATAATTGCAGCAATTGTGAGTCAGACATTTGTGTTTGCGGCGATTTTAGGTTTAGGAAATATTTTTCAACACAGGTGGGTTCAAAAAAACATCGTTAACAACACAAAAAATGCATTTTATATTTAGAAAATGTAAAAATCCTTAAAGAGAAGGCAATAAACAATGCAAATATACAATATCTCAAATGTGAAATAAATAAGAATTTTTTTTCTTCTCTCATTTCCCTGTGTTGTTCATGATCTTAAAGTTTTGTATTGTTATTTTTGTGGTAATTAATTTTCATTATATGAATTTTATACAGACTCATTACCACACAGTGACTGGGATGCGACCGGATCTTACTGGGGCCCAGGAGGTAAGAAGTAATTTTAAAGTATTACTGAGAGTTTACCTTATCTTGCATTTGAGTAAACAAAGGTTTTAGTTCAAATCCTCCAGTAAAGTCCACATTCTCCTAGTTCAGTAATTTCATTGTATACATTGAGATTAATTATTTGATATTGTCTTTGAATTTGTGACTTGCTTAATTGAGCAGAATCTCTCAGTGTGTTAATTAGGGGTACTTTTGGGATAAATTTGTATCTGCTAGTTTTAGTAATTCATTTTTTTCCCCCAACACATTAACAAATATACACATCTTGAGAAAATCATAAAGTTCCATAAACATAGAATCCAAGGCTACTGGGACTTGCATAAGATCCCAGGGAGATGAACAATGAGAATAGTAATCTGATAATTTGCTCTCCGTTGAGACCGATTACACTTTTTGCTTCAGTATTTTTCTGATGGTTGTAAGCCAGGGAAATAGAAATTTGCCAGATTTTCTTCAGGATATTGGTTTTCTTCCACATTTAAAAAAAAAAATGTTGCTGTTGGTTTCATTTATTTATGCTGACCCTGATAAATAATTATTAACATTGTTAGAATGTGTATATTTTTGCAATGAAAAAGGGGGCTGTGAACCAACACCAAGGGTTTTTTTTTTAAGGATCACTCATCCTAAATGATGAAGCTAAAGATTCTTTTTATAAGTACAATGTTACTAGAATTTAAAAACAAGACTATTCTTAAACTCAAGATGGGGAAAACTGAGGTAACAAAGATCTTTCTCTTTCCCTTTTAGCCAGTGATATTTTGTTTGTTAAAATGCCTGCAGCCTTAATCAAGGAAACTGCCAATTGTCTCACTTAACTGCCATTTTACATTTTAAAAAAGATATCCAGAGTAATAGAAAACAATATTTTAATTAATTATGATGTAAATATAAAAGGCCATAGAACTGTTAATAAAAAAATATCACTGAAGAATTAGCTCCTTTTGATAGATACAACAATTTTCTACAAATGGTTGATACATTATTTATTTTACTATTATGTCAGGTTAAGCCTTAAAAATCATTGATCTATAATCTAAAGTGAAGTTAAATTATGTTTTCTTTTCAAAACATAACTCTGGACTATTCTTTTAGATGAGTATAAGAATTATTACCAAAAATATTAATAATACTTTTTATTACAAATTTCTCAATATTATAACAATCTTAGTTTGGAATTTTAATTAATTAAATGTTTTTAAAATATAATTTTTGTGTGAATATTTACTAGGTTCCAAAACTCCTGGAAAACAAGCTTCAGTTATCTTCGAGTGATAAATCCACAGATGAGGCACACGATGTTCCACAGATAGAAGAGCTGAGTGTCGATGATAAGGGTGACTCAGACAGTCAGGAGGAAGATGAGAGCAGTCAGGAGGAAACAACTGAGAAAAAGATTACCTCAAAAGGAAGGCCAAAGCAAGAGACAGCAGAAGAAAGAAGGGTAAAGGATGAAATATAGCTCATGCACTAAATCCGTAGTAGAGCTATGTACAGCATTTAAAGTAAAACAGGTTTTCTGAATCTTCATTCATATAGCAATATCTACAGTCACTTTACAGTAAAATAGTTTATTTGAATCACATTAATGAGGTTTACATTTGTGATAAAAGTACATAGCAGTATCAACAGTATTTAAAGTAACATTTTTACAGAATGCACATAAAAAATATATTAAAAAGACCACAGTATTGTGTTTTACTGTTACCAATAAATGATTTTGCTATCTTTGACAGTCTTTTTCTTCAAATGATCACTTGGTTGATACTTTTGTACTTGATGAAATAATGCCTTTGATTCTTTGTTAGTTAGATCCTTAATGTTTCTTTTATTATAAAGAAATATGATTTTGTGCTGCCTTTTTTAGATCATTTTCTTTTAGTTTTTACTCTTAATAAAATATTTAATTTGTAAGACTTATCCACTGCATAAAAATATATAAATATAATTTTTTAAAAATTTGGCAGATGCTACTGGAACTAAAAAAACATAATAATAATTTTACAGTACTTTTAACTTTTGGTTTTTTAGAAAGACAAAGATTTTTTGTGTGGCTTTTAATTAAAAATTTTATCTTTAAATTTGAATATTAATTCTGATAAAAAGTTATTTCCAGGTGCATTTAGATTTTGCAGTTTAAAAGTAAAATATATACTTAGGTATCCAATTTATCGAATGTATTTTCATATAAATTCCATTATTGAAATAAATACTGCTTAGGGTTTTAAAAAAATCTTTTTGCTCAGGTTTATTTAATAGTTTCATATTTCCTATTACAGGAAAGGAAAAAGGAAGTGAAGGAAGCCAGAAAAGAAAAACTGAAGACAAAAATACCCAAACATGTGAAGAAAAGAGGGGAGAAAGTGTGCAAGACAAAAAAATCACACTAATAGTTTGCATCTGCTTGTCTGTTTCACATGCTGGTGTAGAGTTCATTATGCCTGTTGGACGGTGTGCAAGATGAACAAAACCAAACCACACAGCTTGTTTTCATTGATCATGTATTCAGATTGGTGTTTGGAATTCATTTGCATGATGGATGATTTTCAAGATGAAAAAATATAACCCTCATAATATGAACTTGTGATGTATGTTGAGATGGATGTGTAGAATTCTACAGGTTCATGGATGGAAGATAATTACATATTTTTATATGTATAATTTAGAGTATAGAATTAATTTGCCTGTTGGATAATATGTAAAAGTCACCCTTTAATCTGTATATATTTGTTTGTGTTCTGTTTGGTGTCTTAAATTCATTTGTGTTCAGACTTGTGGTATAGAAATAACTGTTGGGTGTTGGTTCTTTGAGTTCTGGGATTTTTTTATAGTTTATAAATGCTGGTCACTTAATATTTTAAGTTATACATTTAACAAGCTGTCACTGTTTATATCAGTAATAAACAGGCTAATGTGCTTTGTTTTCTCATTAATTGTGCTAAATTTTCAGAGTAAAATTATTATTTAAAAAAAACAATATACAAGTGTAATAAAAATGTAACAGTTAAACCTCTGGTATTGTTTTTCTTATTTCAATCTCAGATATCTAGCAGGACTCAGAATGCAGTTTTCCTTTCTTTGCTGTTGATGACTGAGAAGTCTGCAAAACTCTGAATGTTGAGGTCTGAAGTATCTAGTGAGACTGAGTGTCGTGTTGAGGTCTGAGGTATATAGCAAGACTCAGAATGCAGTTCTTACCTTATTTTTGCTGTTGAGGTCTGAGGTACCTAGCAAGAATGAGTGCAGTGTTGAGATCTGAGCTTTCTAGCAAACTCTAAATTTGAGGTCTGAGGTTTCTAGCAAGACTGCAGGTAAAAAGTGTCTAGCAAGTCTCTGAATGCAGTGTTGAGGTCTGAGGCATTTAGCAAGACTCTGAATGCAATATTGAGGTCTGAGGTTTTAAGCAAGACTGAATGTAATGTTGAGATCTGAGGTTTCAAGCAAAACTCTGAATGCAATGTTGAGATCTGAAATTTCAAGCAAGACTCTGAATACAATATTGAGGTCTGAGGTTTTAAGCAAGATTCTGAATGCAGTATTGAGGTCTGAGATATCTAGCAAGACTCTGTAGTGTTGAGGTCTGAGGTTTCTAGCAAGACTATGAATGCAGTGTTGTCTGAGGTTTCAAAGACTGAATGCAGTGTTGAGATCTGAGGTTTCAAGCAAGACTAGTGTTGAGGTCTGAGGTTTCTAGCAAGACAATGAATGCAGTGTTGTCTGAGGTTTCAAGCAAGACTCTGAATGCAGTATTAAGGTCTGAGGTTTTAAGCTAGACTCTGCAGTGTTGAGGTCTGAGGTATCTAGCAAGACTCTGAATGCAGTGTTGAGGTCTGAGGTTTCTAGCAAGACTCATGAAAGCATGTTATCCATCCTTTGATATTGCAGTATAAAGTTGTCTTTCATCTTGCTATTAGACTAACCATCATTCTGATCAAGATCATATTTGTGAGATTTTCTTTTTTCCTTCTTTTTTTCAGTAATTTAACTTCCAGATTTTTTTATAAATTATTTTATTTACAGATTATATTTTCCTTTTATTTTGGTTGTGGTTAAAGCACAATTGTAGAATCTATTACCTTGTTGATGAAATTGGTTTCTGTGAATCATTTTGTGCTTTCCTATTCAGTTTGTATTTGCATACATACTTTTCATGACCATCATGTTTGTAATTAATTACTCATTATCTTTTCTTGGCTCATTTTCAAACTATTGTACTTCCTGTTTAACTATGTAACATTGAGTTTACAAACGTTCTTTGCAATTTTAGCAGAATGTCTGTAAAACTGAACATATAAATTTAATTTCATTGAGGGCATAAAACATTTTAAAACATACAACTCATTTTAAAATAAAAACATATGACTCATTTTAAAATAAAAACGTGTGACTCATTTTATATGAAAGTTACTAATTAATGATTTATTCAGATTGATTGATACATTTGCTAGTCAAACACCCAACAGTAACTCTTTGTACTATTGTATTTCCTAATTGTATATTTTTGGGGCATCATATCACATAGTCTGCATATTTTATATATCATGGAATATGGTGTACTGTGATAAAAGTGAGTGTGATTGCATGTAAGCTGTGTACATGAATATATTTCTATGAATTTCAAATGGTTTCAAATAAAATAAACTTTACAACATTTTTTTTTCTTGAGTTATACTTTTATACAAGAAACAAAACCATATTACTTCGCTTTGTGGAATGACTGATGTACTTTTTAAACTGAGAATGTTTGTTTGAAACATGGTTGTAGGTTTTAACATGCATTTTCAGGCTATCTAAAGCATTTACTATGGAAAAATTATAAGTTGTTAGGTTTAACAAAGCAACCTCACTTTTCCTTAATTGACTTCACTGCTTTGGTAAACAGATTTTGCAATTAATTAATGAATGTTTCTTTGTCATAGCTGCAAAGATAATTAGGGTCAAATTCTAAATAATTCTCCCTTTCTTTCCTATACCCATCAACCACTTTAGATTTGGAATGAAGGCAATTTAGTGACAGACTCGCTAAGAATCTTTGTCAAATTCTGGTCTGGAATCTGAATGCTGGAAAGCTGTCTGCAAATGTAGTCTAAATATCACAAAACCCCTTATACAATAAAACTAATAGTATATAAACTTTCACTCTTAAGAAGTATGCATTAAGGTCCAAGATAATTTGAATGGTCGATGACACACTCTCTTTCATACATACAAAATAAGTTGTGTAAAAACTTAACGTAAAAGTTGTCACTTTAAAACAGTGATGCCTACAGAAATGATCTGAATGGAATGAACATAACTTGTATATTACAAGGAGAAAGTGGTTTGCGAATTTGGGGGATAGAGTTAAAACTAACTATAAATAACTTAGGCAATATCCAATATGTTTAATTTTCTTCTAGAAGTGCTTGCATTTGAGAGAGGTGAAACCACAATTGCCACATTATATTTTGCCAGATATGAATAAGTTTTGAAATTCCTTATCAATGGACATATAGTTCTATAGTGGAGTTTAATAGCAAATTTGACATTTCCAAATGTTACAAGCCTTACTCTTTTAAATTTTGACTTAGTAAACTTTTAAAACCTCAAGAACTATTTTTGATCACCGTTCATTTGGTGATAATTTAAATTTCCTTGACATTATTATACTGCATGTAAAGCATTCTTTTCTCAATTTCAATGGCAATAGACTTAACGACTTTAGATGCTGAAATGCAGTCTTGAAATAGCCAAAGTTAACCTCTCAAGCTAAAATATGCAAATTAATACTGACACCAAAAAGTTGTTTGGCTCTAGAATCGCGTCTTATCTATTTTATGTATACTTTTTGCATTTATTGCTTGAAATACATTTCTAACCACTAGTAATTAAAACAAATATTTACAGTTTATTGAATGGGCACTGTTCAGGGGAAGTCACTCTCGAGCACAATAGCACAGACTTTGGAAGAACGCTTATCGAATAGCGTGCTGATTAAAAATGCTATCTGACTAACTATAGCACCTGCGCAACTACAATTTTCAAATATTTACTTGTGCATTTAAAAATCTACTGAAAGTGACATTTATTACAATATGTTCAGTAGATTTTGGAATTGCTTAAAGCGACACAAAAGAAAAGTAATTTTATTTAGTGCCTTCTTTGGAGGTAAGTAAGTTCACGCTGCTTCTTACCGAGTTTCGTTCACTGAAACAATTTCTTAGTATTATTTGTGTTCCGTTTATTTATTTTTCGTTTTGCTTTTTATTTTTGTTTGATTGTTCATTTGTATAAACTCTATGAGTGAACATAATATTAGTATCCGCATATACAAATTTTATGTTAACAATTCTATTGAATTTTATTATTGTGAACATCATGTGTTCATGTGAATTATTGGTAGGCCTAAAATAAGTAATAAAAACTAATACTAATTAAAAAAAAAAAATTAGTAATTTCCCCTTTTCTTAAAGTAATTTACAGTAAATATAGCAGTGATAGTTTAACATAATATATATTGGCAGTATTATTATATATAGCCTAACTCACTGGCAACATACAATCAAACTTTCAAAGCCTTTCAAAAAAGAAATACTTGAAAAAAAAAACCCTAGAAAAAATGAAGACAATCGGTTATCTTTTAAGACTTATAAAACATTTTCTTCTTTTCATTTTAAATTTGAAGCAATACTGTGAATACAAAATGTTTTATTTTCTGTCAATTAAATAATTTTAAAAAGTGCTTTGCTTTGGCATCATAGTAATCAATATATGTCATGACCATTTCTGTCTTTTTTTCTTTGTTTTATCTTTCAGGAGGCTGGCTTATGTACAGATGGCTTCAAAATAAAATGCGAGATCAGGAACATGAGGATGGTAAACATTACCTAGAACGAATGAAGTATGCCATTCATCTGTAGATTTTATATGTAAAAAGTTTATTTTTGTACAAATTTACTGAATTTAATGCTAAATAATCTGAGGAATATATATTCTTTATTTTATGTGTAAGTTCTTACTAGTCTATAAAATAACCATCACAAAAAATTATAATAAACCTAACCAGCTTTGTTGATTTATATTCCAATTTATTTCTGTTGAAGAATACATAAAACACTTAAGAAACATGTATAAAAATGCATTATACAATAGTGAATTAATCTTAATATATCTTTTATATTATGTTTAAAATTTATAGAAAGTGTTGAGTGTTTAATTAATAATTTATATTTAAGTATTATTGATGTAGCTGGTCTAAAGCTCAAATTTTAACTTATGCAGGAGACAGCATTACTTTGACAGCAATCAGAGAACGTGCAATATGACAGGTATTGATAATATAAGTTTGCCTTCTTTTTGCATGAAATGATTGACATTATTTAAATATCTATATTATTTATATTTATTATGTGAGCATATAATTTTTGTAATCATGGTCTGGTTTCTTTTTTTCAATGTTTTATTGAGTAAAATGCATTCATAAATAAACAGATTAGTAAACAAATATTTGAACAGTATATTTTTGGATTTTGAATATATGTGATCCTCCACCATGACATCAGTCACATTTGTCCCAATAAGCCATTTTTAGTTTTTTAGATGCTTTAATAGAGGTTTGAATGCTGAAAACTATGGTGAAAGCCGTTTTAAAATCAGACAAATAGCTTTTGATAAAATGGAATTTAAAAGTTTTGAAAATTCAAAACCATCTTTACCCTAGCAGCCAGAGATATTTTGTCATAAAATTTACACAAATGTCAATAAATTTATGGCACAGTACATAACTAATAACTGTTATTATTAAAACTATCAATATTCTTTTTGTGTGAAACTTCTCAAATATATATATTAATTAATGATTTATGCATGCTCTTGCCATATCAATAGTTCTTTTGGTAGCATGCCAATTTGAGCCTACACTGCCATTATTTCTATTAAAAAAAAAAAAAAAGGCATAGCCTTAAATGCTTATGCTAAAAAAGTACTTACTGAGTGAAAATAACTATATAGAATATAATGCTTTCATTTTAAAAGTGGCTTCCTACCTCAAACTGGGGTTAGTCAGCTTGCACAAAGCACACCATTCATATATTTATTTGTAATAATTACCATAGATATTGCCACCACCATCATTATTATTTTTAATGGCAGTATTTTCAATTATTATTTTTTATTGAGCTCAAAGTCAAACCTTTAAAATTATTTGCTTTTCCTTTTTTCTTTTGTCTGTTATGACCAACCCTCAAAAATCCTGTTCACAAGCTTGCAAAAATTAAATGACATCTGAAGACAGTTGTCTATTATTAATATAGTACATTTTAAGCAATGGTAGTAAAAAGTACTTTGTGAAGTTATTGAAATAGTGAGCTAAAAACAAAAATAAAATCTTCTACTATATAAATTAAAAGTTTGTGTGAAAGGTATACAGGAGGAAGATAAGATGATAGCCAGGTTGCTATATGATAGCATTCAATTACCCTCATAATCTTCATCAGGCTTAACCATGAGGATGAAAATTTTAAAAAAATATCTAGTCATACAAGATTGATCCAAAATTGACTTAAATTTGGAAAATTTTGGAGAAAGAAACTCCATCATGTCTAATTAAATTCAAAATAAATTTTTAGCAAGCACTGAAAGAGGTTGAGAAATTTTAACATATTTCTGAATTGCACTTAAAATGCAATATCCTGCTATCCCAAGATTATTCAAGATGCCTCATTGACTGTCATAGCATACCACTGACTCGAGTTACTGAAGAATGTTTGTTTTCTACTCTCAGAATCATCAAATCTGATTTGTGAGCAGCAATAAAGCCGGGCCTTAGAGGTGCTCTTTTTAAAGAACCAATTTAATTAAATTAAACACATTGTCATTTTAAATATATTTTGAAGTTTTTTGATATTATATTATTGTATGATTGAAAAATAGTTTAAAGATGAAATCAGTGCAAGCCACTTCTTTGTTTATGTACCTATACAATACTCATACATATAACTCCATATAAGTGTATAATTTTATAACATATGATATTAGTAATAAATTACAGTCGGAATTGGGAGTTGGACTTCTAAAATTTCAGGAATCTGAGTTAGAAATTTTTTGACTGACAAGACAGCTATGTTCAAAAGAGCCGATTGCATCAACAGCAAGTACCTGGCCCTGTTAGACATCATGTGGCCTATGAAGGTATCACATGTTGTGTGGGCTTTGTTTTATATTCATTTCTTTTTCAGTCTGTGCTCGTTTAAATTTTCACTGTCTTTTATTTGAAGGTTGGTTATGACACTTGTTTTCTAAATAGGATGTGAATCTCATACTTTAACAATAAAGTACAATCCTGCTTTTATTTTCAGTGCTGTCCATGCTTCCCAATTTAAGAGAGACTTTGAACAAAGTATTGAGTTCAGAACAGATTACACATTTACTGCAGAATAAGTAAGCTGTTAGTTTAATTTAATTAGTTTATAAAATAATAGATGTTATATGATTGTGCACATCATTTTCTGTATAAAAATGTATTCTGGCTGGTATAATTTTTTGGAGTTCCAAAAATATTACATATTTACTGCAAAGTAAGTAAGCTGTCATAATTAGTTTAAGAAATAAAAGATGTTTATATGATTGTACACATCATCTTTTGCATAAAAATGTATTATTTTGAGGAAATGGTTATTTATATATTAATTCTTATTAAGGTATAAAACTATATTTGATAAAATTATATATAAAAGCAATTTATAAATTGTTACAATTTCTTTATTTGTGTGTATGTATGTTGAGAGGGGTATTAGATATAAGATCAAGAAATTTTATTGGACACAAATTGCCAAACTTATCTTAATATAATTTAATACATGTACAGAGGCATTTATTGTAATTGCTCAAATTTTGCTTCTTTTATTTAGTCCATCTAACAAGATGCTTTTATGGGAAGAGCTGAAGGTTGTTAGTAAGTAAATTGTTCTTATATATATATATATAATCACTAGTTTAATAATATTATTAGTAATATTGCATATTTCATTATTAATTATTATTTCCATCTAAGTATATTTACTTGTATATTTGTGTGTGTGTGTGCTTGCATCTAAATTAACAGCCTAAGTCTTGAATTGGAGCAATGATGATTATTAGTTACTTAGTTATTTGTAAAGGGTAAAGTCTTTATTGATATTAGCCTAGATATAGATTATTATTTATTCAGTTAGCTCAATAATGGATTAAAAAATAAATTTCTCAGTTATTTACTTTCACCACTTCACTGGTACTTTTATCATAGTAGATATGAAATTTTTGTTTCATTGATTTACTATATTGTCTGATTTTTGAAATACTTTTAAGGCCTGGCAAGGGTTGTGACTGGGGTATATGGATGTTGTCTCATGTCCTTGCTACTACGGGTGCAGCTCAATCTTATGAGTGGCTATATTTTTTTGAGCACCTTGAATGGCATACAAGTACAGGTAAGTTTGAAATCCAATATTTCCACTCATCTGCCACACATTCTCTCACCTGTTTACTAACAAAGGCACTAGCTCTTTCCCTCATTGGGTTTATTTTTTGTATAGCAGAGTACTGTTTACTCTTTTCTTTCATCAATTTTATATTACATTTGAAATTCACAAATTATTCAATGCTTTATTTAAACATTTTTCTGTTGCATTTATGATTGCATTTGATATCCTTAGATTAATCCATACTTTCTTTGACCACTTTATATTAATTTTGTTTCTGTCTCTGTTCCATTGTAATATGGAATCATAGTTCTACTTCTTCCCTAATGATAATCAGCAATGAGAACTTTGTAATTGACTATGAGTCAGATTGACTAATTGGTAATACATTTTTTAATAATTAAGCATTATATAAATAATAGTTATACAATGGAGCGAGGATTGAATAAATCATTTTTACTTTTCATCTGCAATTTCTGCCAAAAAGTATTCTTGTTAACACAACAGTTCTGAAACATAATTCTGCATGTCTTTGAGATAAAATGAAGCATCATGGAATAACTTAATTAAATATAATTAACCTTATAGGCAAAGTATTCAGTGAACTACTGTTTTTTTTTTACATATGTTGACTTGCTATTTCCACTTACAATTAAATCTTTCACTTTGACATCGATCATAAATGTTTATTGAATCCAGGACAATTTGATTACGCTGAAATACTTTTTAAAGATTCTTTATATTTCTCAAGCTTATTTGGCCAAACTGAAATACACTTTACAGAATGTTTATTGTATCTGTGTCAGTTTAACCATGCTAAAATAATAATTTACAGTTTGTTTATTTTATGGCCATTTTGTGTAGTCTGAGTTAATCCTTACAGTCTATTTATATAGGCCAATTTGAGCAAAATGAAATGTCTGTCAAAGTATGTTTACCTTATCTAGGTTAATCTGATCAAAATGAAAAATACTGATTTCAGTATGTTTAGTTATCAAGTCTGTCTAGCCAAACCAGAATGATATATATATAATATATATATATTTATATAGCATGTTGTCTTTATCTAGGCCATTCTGACCAGAGTGAAATTCACATTATAATATGTTTATTTTTTCCAGCTAATTTGATCAAACTATAGGTCTACCTACAAGTTTGCCTTTATTGTATTTTATATGCAGTTTTTCTGATAAATATGCAATATGCTATTGAAATCAAAGTACATTTATTATATATTTGAAATATATATACTTTTTGTTTATTTATTTTTTTACTGGTATGTGATTAAGAATATTTCCTATTCATAACCATATAAATTGATGGATGCTTGTGGTACTTCACTAAAAAGTAAATAGAACTTTATTACATACTCATTAAGCATCCATTCAGAAATGTCTGTGTTCGTTGTCCCAGGGCCTGTCTGAGATATCCCTTACAGTATGTTCATTGTTCTTAGGTCAGTCTGAAATATCCATTACATATTCATTGTCCGTAGGCCAATCTGACGAAGCTGAAGGAAAATCAACCTATCCAAAAGGAAGTTCAAGAACGATATTTGTCTCTCATCAGCTATTTTTTGAACCAAGGTATTTCATTCAGACAGCTATATGCTATGATTCACTGATTGTCTGCATATCATAAGATGTAGTTTGACTTTCTTCTTACTATAACAATAGTGCTATCACCTCAATATTTCATTCTCTTTTGTTTTTTTGTCATAACAGCATTGCACTTGTGCCATCTAAATATTGTAACCACATAGAATTTACCATTATTTAAATATTATAATGAGTTAATAATGCAGCCATATGAGTTTTCCATCATTTAAATATTATAGTGAGGTGATATTGATTCGCTGCATAGTTTGCCATCACTTAATCAATTAAAGTTTATTTTATATTTGTTAAAAGGTTTGACTGACCTAGCCAGTTTTGTCAAGCAAGCAGCAGCCAGGGAAATTCAGAGGTTGGTTTAATGATAATTTATTTTATAATTGACTATATTAAGGGAGCAATTTTTTTGTATTATACTATTTATTATGGTCTGCTGTTGATATTTTTGAATAGTTAAATTTATGTAGAATCAATATATATTTCTTATGCAGCAGAAATGCATCATTGGAAAGCTTTTGTTTTCTTTATAAATATCCTAAGATTTAGGGTTTAATTGCATAAGTTACAAAATAATAATTTATTATACTTATTTTGTTATTTATAATTAAATTGGTGGTGGTGGTGGTCGGGTCTGACTCTTCTTTTGCCACAGCTATCAACATTGGTTCCTGTTTATTTTTATAATGATATTTGAGCTTTTTAAAAATAAATTTTGAGCTTCTAGCTTTAATTTTGAACGGACTTTATTTAACCATTTCTGCTAAAGTATACAATATTTTAAAATTGTATGAATCGTTCTCTCTCACTGTAAAAGTAGATAATAAAATATTCTATAGATATATTTTTAAAATGTATCTGTAATATCATATCAGTCATATCCATTTATTAGTTTTCAGTTTTTGCTTCCTGTTGCACTTTGTAACAGAATATTTACTAGATGTCTTCAGTTAATATTCCTCCCTCCTAATTTTTGCTTAGTTTGTTTGCAAATAAAGTTACTTCTTTATTGACAAAGCAAAGGAGAGTCAGTATAGAATAGTTTTTGATTTATTTGTTTGTTTCATTACAAAATGTTCTTGGAATCCGAAGTGCTTTAGTGTTAAGCTTGATTGCTATGGATAAGTTATGACTTCTTTCATCCATGAAATCATCTAACATTAGCAGACATTAAATCAAATAATTTTACTAAAATCTTATAAAGGTTGGACTAGTACTGTCGGTGTAGGTGAGAGTGTTTAGTGGAAGTATTGACTGGATATCTGTTTAAAGGGAAGTAACCTAGTTGTTAATGTCCATCATCAATCAGCATTGTAAATGTGCCTCTGTTGCTGAAATCGAATTGTACAACACAAAATACATTAAACATACATAAATATTCATAATCACAATAATTCATGTTTTGCAGATTGACTCTTTGTCATCACTATACCGGACTTAAATGTATTTTTATCATATTCATTCACAAGAATTAAAATTAATTTTAACAGTAGTAAATTACCAGACAGTGGAAATTATCTAAGCATACTGATCTAAATGGGTAATATATTGTCAATATGAAAATACAATGTTAATTGTTATTTTCACTTGTGTTTTAATGAAGAATAAAATATTAATATTTGATTTAAAAAAAATATTTTTACAAGTTAGTTTCAATTGATTCTTAAAATATTCTTTTTAATATTTGTAATTCAAATTTTTATTACAGTATTTCATTGAAGGAGCTGATGACTATTGACTATGTTCAGACTGTGATCAACTCTATTCGTGAACGTGTGGAGTGTGGAGCGACAGAACTTAATCATGAACCTGCCACTCTTCCTTTGTGTCAGTATCTCTTACCAGGAGAACAAGTTCCAGGCATTGTAAGTTCAGTAATTCATTTCTAACTTTCTTCAGCCATTTACATACAGGTTTAATGGGTAGTTAGTTGTTCTATGGGTTCAGAGAAACGGGCATTTCAGAATGAATCATTTACTGGTGTGAAGATTCTCTCACTGAAGCTAACATTTCAAGCTTTGAAGTATCAGTGAAAAAATGTCATTTCAGAAATTAAAATTTAAAGTCTAAATTTGCATTATGTATTTAGAACTAAAATACTCACAGATTTGTGTAACAAGTGCATTGCATATAGGTTTTATTTATAGTAGAGGAGGCATGGGTTGCGGTACATTCACAGTATAGCCTGGGAGCACTTTTGATTTTTGTAACCATAATTTTGTGGTTCTGCTAAATATATGAGTACACTAGGAACAGTTGCAATGCATTGTGAATTAGCAGAGTACCTTTACAAAATTTTAAATAGTTTTTCTTTTAAATTTATATTTTAAAATAGTTTAGATTTTGCAATTGCATAATAATTGATATTTTACACATACATTTTGCATCATCTGAATGGCTTATTTGGCTAGGAGGTGCAAACATCAGAAGAATTATTTGATAAATTGGTGAAAGGAACACGAGACATTTTGGAAAGGTATGTATCTAAAAGATAGTTTCTAAAAATTAAAGAATAAGCACATTTTAAAAATAAATATTTAATGACTATTTTCCAGAGGGTATAAAACTGGGAGTTAAATAAATATTTTAATGACTGTTTAGCTGAGGATATTATAAAACTGGAAGTAAATAAATGTTTAACGACTGTTTCACTAAAGTTATTATAAAACTGCAAGTAAAATAAGTATTTAATGACTCTTTTATTGGGGATATTATAAAATTGCAAGTAAAATAAGTATTTAATTACTGTTTTATTGAGGATATTATAAAACTGCAAGTAAAATAAGTATTTAATTACAGTTTTATTGAGGGGCATTTCTAGACTCATGAAATTTGGATAATGAGAAAGGGAGTCAATGTTATTATTTATTTATATGTACAATAAAATTTCAAATGGCTTTCTATTCTCCATAGGTAAAAATAGCATATCTTTAGTATTAATATTTACTGAAACATTAATCCTAAATTAAATTATTTTTAGGGATGCCATAAGTTAAAATTGTTTGAATTTTTGGCTGTATTAAATATGTATAATACAGTTGTTTCATCACTCTTAATGACTTGGATTTCAATAGCAAAAATAATGTGAAACAAATATTTATTGGTTACCTTTTATTTAGGCAGTGTTTTAGCACCAAAATTTAAAATAACAAAATAGTTTCCTTCTTGAATGTATGTGTTTGTTTCTTGACTGATGATGTGTTAGTGATTCATAATAATGACCATTTGCCAACTTATAATAACTTCTGTTTGTTTACAAGTTGTAATTTAAATGTGCATTGTCATATAGCAGTATATATGTTTTAACTTATTTTTTATAGTGCAGATTTCCATCTGGTGCTGCAGGAGAGTCTGGATAGAGGATTTTCACGTTTTATGGACACGCTAGCTGATCACTATAGACAAAAAATGGACACTCGTAACCCACCAATGGGGTAATGTCAGCATTTAAAAAAAAATGAATAGATGTATTCGGTCAGAAGTGAGGGCCTTTAACTTAAAATATTCAATATTGAAGATATTAATAGGATAATTTGATGCCTATCAAATACTAATCTGTAATCTTTGTGTAAGACTGTGCACATTTTCACTCTCAACATGCAAGTGTAAATCTTTTGTTATAGATTACAAAATTTTTTGTGATGAAAGTCTTCTTTAGGTACTGATACATTCTCCAGGCTGGAAAATGGCACATCCTGTAAAATATATATTCTTTTTGCCACAGTTGAATTCTGCAGGTGACATATGTTCTTTGGCCATTTGTTGAATGTTCACTAAAGACTGAAAATTGTCTGTAACATAATTGTTTTTATTGGCCACATTCTCTAAAGTCTGAAGATGGAAATTACCTGTTGCATACATTGTCTACATAGGCCACTTGTGAATATAGTCTAAAAGATGGAAATCATATACAACATATGTTGTCATGTTTGGCCACTGATAACATTCTCTATTCTGATAGGAAAAAATCAACTGTATGTATGTCTTCTTTGACCATTTATGCTATAGTCTTTTAGTATAGGAAAAAATCATCTGTATGTATGTCTTCTTTGACCATTTATGCTATAGTCTTTTAGTATAGGAAAAAATCATCTGTATGTATGTCTTCTTTGACCATTTATGCTATAGTCTTTTAGTGTGAAACATAACACATTAAAAAAAATTTTTTTACTCGAAGCATTTTTGGGGTCATACGCAGTTATGTTCTCTAGGCTGAAACACATGTCAAAATAATATAATTCTTGGCCATTTATAGATGCATTCATTTTCTAAGCTGAACTGTGGTAAAATTCACACCCGTAAATTCTTTTTCATCCAGTATCTGTATTCTCCAGACTGATCCATTTAGTCATCTGTAAAACATGTAATTTTGGGGGGCCACACATATTCTCTGTTGAGATGCTTGTTTTATATTGCAAATGAGGTGATTTTTATACTGCACTTTGAGGCGGTATCTCACAATCTTTTGAAAGTTAGTTAAATATCAGAAAAGGTTTAAACTGTTTGTTTTGCAGCCTTCATGAAGTTACTATACCATGCGCTAAGTTGTTGCCAATTGCTGACAGCACAATTACCAAAATGCTCTGTGATGCACCAAACTCTTTTGTACAGGTATTGTATTTGTTATCATTCAAGCATCTCAAACTTTGGAAGTGCTTTAACTGTATGAGTTGTGAGCATTATAAACTCATTAATGTTGTCTTTTTTACAATCAAAGAATGTGCATCAATGACAATTTTTCAGGCACTTACCACTCACAGACCACTCATTTCAACACACAAAATATACAGTCAAGTCCGGATATGTCGAGGGCCTAGGGGTTTGCCAAAAAGTGTCGAGATAACTAAAGATCGAGATTACAGAAAACCAATATGGCGGCAATATATTACAGTACTATAACATGCGCTTGACATTTCTTTATGTACATGATGTGTGTTAATGAATGAGAATGTACATGCACGAGTTTGGTGATTTTTTACATAACAGCGTTGCCGCAATTTGTTTGATGACGCGATCGGCATGCTATAAAAATGTACATACATGTACGTGTTTGCTAACAACAAAAGGTTTATGTACACGCGGTTAATATGGTTTCTTTACAAAGTCTAAACTGCTTTGTTGCTTTTTGCCTTTAACATTCTACTTGAAAACAAATGCTTCAATATTACATATAACGTGCTTGAAATTTCTTTATGTACATGATGTGCGTTAATGAATGAGAATGTACAATGTACATGCACGTGTTTGGTGATTTTTTACACAACAGCGTTGCCGCAATTTGTTTGATGACGTGATCGGCATGCTATAAAAATGTACATACATGTACATATAACGTGCTTGAAATTTCTTTATGTACATGATGTGCGTTAATAAATGAGAATATACATGCACATGTTTTTGATTATTTAACAGAACAGCGTTGCCGCGATTTGTTTGATGACGCGATCGGCTTGTTTTAAAATGTACATGTACATTGTTTGCTAACAAGAAAAGGCTTATGTGCACCAACTAACAGCAGAGATTTACCAGAACATGTATACAATAAAAACGTACAAACCTTTCATTATATTCTCCAACATTGCAAACACAAAGATTGCTCACAAAATCAAAAAAATGTGCAGGGTGTCAAAGTTCGTACAGTATTTACAAAAAGCTAACCAGTATCAAAATTAAATTCGCGAGTCATTTTGTATGTGTGTGTGTGTCTGTCTGTGTGTGTGTGTGTGTTTCACTCACACACATCAAAAGCCGCAATAGACCTTTCATCTTCATGATGTTCTCGTCTTGATTTGCTTCTTGCCTCCCGGTGCGTCTAAGGTGGAGGGCAGGAGGAAGGGGGTAAAACAGATCGCACCTATTAGGCGCACACCCTCAACAGCTCTCCGTCAGTGGGGGAGGGGGAGGGGGCCGAAGCCGCCTCTGAAAATATCCTACAAGCGGACAAGCGGTTACTTCAAAAGTGGGCTAACATAAGTTCTGAACCAGTTGAAGGGCAACAGTGTGCCTATTTTGCCCGTGGCAAACACCGCGCCCAATTAAGAAAACAATACCCTTCTTAAGTTTAAGCTGCAGTTTTTAACAAGACATGGTCATTTATTGTTAGTGATTAGTCAGCAGTAGGGTCGAGATAACCAACTTAAGTGGCGATTTTGGCACTCTTTTGTGCCCGAGATACTAGGGTTCGGCAACATAAAAGAATCGACGTAACCGATGAGAAAATGCTAAGACAAAGAGGGAATTTGGCGGTTCCACTTCAAAAATGTCGACTTACTAGGGTTGGCAAGTTAACCGAGGCCGAAATAAGTGGACTCGACTGTATATATATTTCAAATATTTTTTGTCTTTTTAAATAAAAACTACTTAATAATTAGACAAGGATCTAACTTTGAATTGAAATTATTGATGTTATTCAATATTTTATTTATTTAACATTTTCTTCAATGTGCTAATAAAGACCATAATGAGAAATCATTCAGTACCTTGCTGAAGACCATTATGTAGACCAAACTTTCATTTAATAAAATGTGACCTGCTCTTGAAAATGAATCCTGAGGCAGATTTCAGCACTTTTGGCTTAATGTCACTTTTGAATTTGTCACCATTTCCGTTTAAGTTGGTAGAAGAATCATAGGACTGACTTCAAATCCAGGAAGTTACAAGCATTTGAAGTCAGTGAGTGTAATGGAAGCCATTTAAAAAAAAATCATACATTTAAATTTGGTAACAAAATCTGACAGTTTTTCTTAGCTTATGGCCAAATTCATCATCAGAATCCGTGTCATTGTTTTTTCCCCCCCCCCACCAAGGGTAAATGCAGCACTAAGGACTTTCGTTATAATAAGAGATCTTTTCTTTTGCTTACCAAACTTTATGTACAAGAGTGAGATCTGGCGAAAAGTCAGATCGACATTTAATAAAAAAGACCCCTTGATAAACATTTTTTAGGCATTTATCTCATCTTTAGTGAGTTTGAATTCATTTTACCAGATTAAGTAAAACACATCAGAAACCAGCAGATAATCTTTTTCTTTTCTTTAGAGAAGAAAAGGGAGGTCACTCATTTTACTGTTCTTTCTTTCATTTTTTTGTTGTTTTAAAACTCAAAATATGAATAGATGTACACTTCATACAAGAAGTTAAAGCATTTTCTATCTTATAGGAATTGTTGTTGTTGGAGCAAATGAAAAATCTGGCAGCTAACATCTATGAAGCATTCAGTCAAGAACAGCCCACTCCTGAAGAATGAACACCCCTCAAGTTACCCATAACAGTCCACTCCTGAAGAATGAACACCTGTCAAGTTACCTAAGTATAAATACTTGTCAGTGTGCAAAAGGAACTGAGATAAAGGAGATGCCAATGATTGCTGATAATCTGATCATGATTTAGCTCTGCATAACATGGGATTTGATGTCGATAATGTGATCATGTTTTTTTGATAATTTGATCTTGATTTTAACTCTGCAAAACATATTAGATCTTGTACAAAAAACTATTTTTAATAACTCTGACATCTTTTGCCATCACTTTATTTTAACATTCATATGTTTATTATAAAATGGACATGCCTTATGAAATAACATAAATGGTGATTGGTGATTGAATGGTGATTATAATCAGTATTACTTTTAATAAAAGATGTTTATCACTGATTTTAATTTCATATTCTTTCATAATGTGACATTTTTAGAACTAAAATTGATTTGTACATTTTGAATTTAAAAACATCTTTTATATTTTATTTTTGCCACAGTGAAGAAAACATTCTCTTATGGTGACACCAATAGACAATGTATGAAATTACAAGTTAAAGTTTTAAGAGTTTGCTTAAAAATAAAGAACTTTTAAAATTGAAATGCTTGCTCAGAAATATAGCTCTTTGCTCTTCCAGAAAATGTGGTCTAACATCATGGTGAATCAGTAAGTGAGCTTTTTCAGAATTTTTGGAATGAATATGGCTTGAGGAAGGGCTTATTTACCAGAAGCCACTCAATTAACTGATAAAGCACCCACAGTATATTCATTTTGATCCAGGGAGACACGAATGCTAATCAATGAATAATCCATCTTGTGACAAAGATATATATGCAGTCTGTCCAAACAAAGACAGATTGCTTGAAAAAATGATAGGCAGAAAGGAGAGGAAGAGTTCTGTCTGTTATCACATTCTGTCTTCCTAAAATATTTTTGTTGTTGCTTCTGCTGCTGTTTCTATCTGAGCACAATAGTAAAATCTATCTCACTAGTTGGCAAAGATCAATCAGTTAGATTCTTCCCTGCCATGGAATTATTTTAAAGTGTCATAATTTGTTTGAAATGATATTTTCCCATGTCCTGAGGACATGGGCCATAAAGTTGGGAAGTTGTACCATCGCCCGTCGGCTTTCATTATTTAAGGATTAGGGGTAGGAGAGACACTTCTACTTCCAGCTGCTCTTTGTCTGCCCATTGTACATTTGAGTCTCTTAGGTCTGAGATGAAACCTCCCTTAAACGTATCTGAACCAGGCTTGTATGTTGTCTGCAGGTACCCTGTTAGGTACTGGTTTCTCTGTGAGGAGATTGAGAAATTAAATCAAAAGGCCTATACATATGATTAGAAAAATCTATTTGTCCATGCTGTTGCTTTCCTTGCTAAATAACCCCCAACTGGGGCATGGTAGCTTGGCCTGGGTAGGGTTGAGTGCTTTTATCCCCTGATCTACATTTATGATCATCACACAAAAGTTGTTTCTTCTTAGGCGATTTTTGTGTCTAGAATGAATGAACCTCATGGCATCTGGTTGTCTAATGACTAGATAAAGGAGAACACATTTGATGAAGTTTCTTTGCTACCTGTGCCACCATGCCATCTTTTCAGTACCGAACTGTCTTTGATCACTACACCATCATATTTCTTTTCAGCACCAGTTGGCATGACAACCAAGCTGACTTTGACCACCATGCCATCATATTTTTTTCCAGCACCAGTTCCCAAGCTGACTTTGACCAAAGATGGTGATAGTAATTAAGCAGAGCTGGTGTTTGTGCTAACAACAATTAGTATTTGCTGTATTGGTAACAATCACTGCACACTTGCAGCTCTCTGTTGATAAAAAATACCAATTCCTACTCAAGACACCAACATTATTAGTTGGTGATAGAAAGTTTTGCAGTAAAGCTTGCTTGTTGAAGTAATGTGGTAAAAAAAATCAGATTAGTAAGAGATTCCCTTGCACTCAGTAGCTATTCTTGTACTTGAGGTTAAATGGGTCAGTATAATCCCACTGTTGTCTGTTAAAGGATCAAATTATATGGTTAGAAGTAACACTTCAGTCACTAAAATTAATTGTAGAATTTGACAGCATATTTAAGTAAATTGTGATGAAGCAGATCTGCAAGACTGCCAAGAGTTCTTGCTACTTTTAACAATAACAATCTCAATAATCCATTCTTGGTAAAATGAAGCACACTGTACTAAAAAAGACAGTGATAGTTTAGACTGTCAATCTTTTGTCATTATTTGAAATGGCAATCTTAAACATGTCTCTAGTTTGGGTGGTTTGTTGCTTTTAAAGACTTTTTTGTGAAATGCCTTTACCCTTTTGTACTATGAATTTCCAGAATGTTCAATTTTCAACCCGGAGTTCCCTGGGTTCATAATTTCAAATACTTTAATGTTTTTAACTTTGTAATAAAATTTAAAATAAAGCATATTTTTTGTTATGAATAAATTTAATTTTAAATTTGTTGTCATTTTGCTTTTATTTCTGATACTGTACTTTAGCATGCTATTCATGCCAACAGTTTGTACTGGCTGTCCAATACAAAAAGATGCTTGGCAGTAGTTGCACTGAAAAACATTTTTATCTCTTTTTGTCGTATCTTTATCACTGACCTTTGGGTTCTGAGCTCATTTTAAAAAATATTTTTCACACACATATCTGTTGTTCATTGTGGCATGAGTTGCCTTTCAATTTCATGAGGTCCATCATTCTGAAACGATATTTGTAAATGGGTATTTGATTGCCATTAGCCAGGTTGTATGCCATTTTACAAATTCAAAAGGAGGATTATGTGGTTTTATGTATCCCATTATATCACAAGAATTAATTATATATACACCACATGAACAATTTGATGTATATCACAAGCCATCTTGACCATTTATAGTAGCACTGACATATTTACAACTGAGTCATCCAATCATTGTTGTCTATCTTCCCTAAAGGCATTATATGATTTGGTGCCTTTGGATAGGCAGCAGGCATTCCTCTGTACTCACACCATCATACCACTGTACAACAGTTAGTGGAGCACTGATGTGCATGGAAGTAGCACAGTATACGAACTGCTTGTCTATGCATACAGTGGCTGACACCTATCTATTATAAAGTAATTCTACTGTCCTGATCAGCTTGCTTACTTGCTTATTTCCCTGGATTCCTTTTGGAACAAAGGGCCTTGACAACAAGTCCTCCAGTCGATTTTGGGCAGCCTTTTTTAGTTCACCCCATGACAGGTTGCAGTTCTTCATTTCCTCCTCACAGGATCGTCTTCTGATGGTCTTAGGGCAACCAATCTGTCTCTTTCTTTCCCTGGGGGTTCTTCTGAAAAGCCCTGC
Organism: Sinotaia quadrata; assembly: GCA_028829895.1. Classification (NCBI taxonomy): domain Eukaryota; kingdom Metazoa; phylum Mollusca; class Gastropoda; order Architaenioglossa; family Viviparidae; genus Sinotaia; species Sinotaia quadrata. The sequence goes on from CM054178.1 coordinate 90,535,305, forward strand.
CAGGTGATGTCCTGTGTGGGTTTCTGCAGGATGTGTCCTATCCATCGCCATTTCTGCCTGGTCGATGGGATCTTTGTTTGTCCGCTGCCACAAATCGGCGTTCTTTATTGTTTGTTCACCTGATCTTCAGTATGTTGCGAAGGCAGCCATTGACGTATACTTGGAGCTTGTTGGTTAGGGTGTTGGTGACTCTCCAGGTCTCTGAGCCATAGAGGAGGACAGGCTTAACGTTGCTGTTGAAAATTCGTAATTTGTTGTGGACAGAGAGGGATGTTGACCTTTGATTGGATACTTTAGATTTACTGTCATAATTCTCCAGACATAGATATGCACCATTCATAGATAGTTTTTGTATCAGATTGCCTAAAAGTAAAAATACAAGCATTTTTGTTTATGGTTACTAGGATTTTGTGGTTCTTAGTTGTTTTATTATTATTTTATTGTAGAGATAATGGGGTTGCAATTGATAAAAACGTAGTGTTGGTATCACTTGTTCATTAAAAAATAACAGACAACAGATACTGTGATAAATAAACTTTTATTTTTATGTTATAAGACTTTGTCATATATACAGAAAATGTGCATGTTTCCTGGAGTGCACAATGTGTTGATTGCGTATGGATGCTGAGGCCCACTAATATTTAAAGGTGGATCAGCAGTAAAACTTGATTTACAAAATGTAAGCTGTTTTCATTAAAATATAAACAATTACAAAATGCACTGTTTGACAAATAGATAACACATTTTTAAGTGTATTGTTTGCCTCATAAAATAAAACTGGCACTGGCAGAAATTAAAATAACATACAACAACCTTGTAAATGACTTCTCCCTTGCCTAATATATTTTCAATATTACTTTTAAGCAAAAAACCAGTTAAAGTTCTCGAGTCAGACTTAGATCCACATTAGAATAAAAATGGACGGAAAGTTATAGATACATATTAGAAAAAATAATTGAAAATTTTTTTTAAAGTGTCGATCGTTTAATTATTTTTTTATATTGATGTATAATGTTTGCATTGTATGATTAACATCAATATTTGCATGATTTACAGCCACTTGCAAACTAAAAGTCATGAAAACTGACTACAAACTAACTTCACAAGAATAAACAATTTCTAATAGGAATTATCTTTTCTCTTTCATTGTAAAAATTCAGAATTTAAGAAAAATAATACTTTTGTGCAATTAATACAATGATTATAACAATCACAGTGTGAAGCAGATCTTTAAAGAGAACCTTGATATGTTAATACTATCATAATAGTATCTGTAATAAAAGAAGTTGATGAATATTTTTCAGTATTTTAATCTTGCTAATTAAAACTGTTCATCAATTTACCAAAATTGAACTAACAGCTGTAATAATATCATTTTAATTATTTTTTTTAATTTTTACATTATTGTATATGATCATATTTTTAACACTGAAATATTTCACATATTTATTTACATACACTGATGTATTTGTTCCATTGTGAGCAATTGAAAAAATAAATTTTACACACTTGACTAGTGTATTATACTACTGTTATTTTAATGTGAAAGAAATTGTATGGGGATTTTTTTCTAATTCAGTCCTCTGATTTAAATTACACATTTCCTCTCCTGTTAATGAAAGACAAGAACAAGTCTGTTAAGAAAAAGATATTAACTAATAAAATTTATCTTAAGAAAATTATTACATTAAAATTTACCCTGTTAATGAACAAAATGTTCTGTTTAATTGAATATATTGTGAATTTAATTTGTTTGATAAAACCATAGGTTCAATTGGTGTGCAGATGCCTAGTATGCTAAGTAAAGAAAAAATCAACTTGAATAATTTTACACAAAGATGATGTCATGAGTAAAATTGGTATCTGTCTATTGATATTCTCTTTCAGATCTTTTTAAAGTCAAAGCCACTGAGACTTGCATATAAATGAATAGTTCATATTTCTAGTTCAACTTGATTATTCAGAAATAATTGCTGAAAATAAATACAATTTAAAAAATAAAAATTAAGAGTAATCTTAAACTTTAAAATGTTTTAATTCTTTAAGATACTATTCAGACATAATTTATTTCCAATTAAACGGTAGAATATGAAATAGACTAAGGTGTTGCAGGGTTTAAATTATGACACTTTTTCACTAAAAATAAAAAAGGAATGTAAGTCGCCATTTATGTATTTATAAGTACTGAAAAATATAAGTTCACAGGACATCCTTGGTACAGAATTCTTAACGGTACATTTCAGCACCATTTTAAAACAAAACAATGCTTTTGAAAAGAAAAAATCTCCCCAATTGTTTTTTCATACAAAAGACCATAAAATCTCAAGTATAATGCATACCTGTTTATAATGTGCATTCTGATTTTTGAAAGTTCTGATCATTTTAAAAATCTTATAATGCGCACCATGACCTTGTCCACTGACTACTCATTAGATGGCGCCCATTATTTATATTACTGACACGTGTCAGATTGTAGCCATACACTGGTATTTACATTGCTGACACGTCAGATTGTAGCCTTACACTGGTACATGTATTTACATTACTGACATGCATCAGATTGTAGCCGTACAGTGGTACCATTATATTAATGACATGCATCAGATTGTAACCTTACACCGGTATTTACATTGCTGACACGCGTCAGATTGTAGCCTTACACTGGTATTTACATTACTGACATGCATCAGATTGTAGCCTTACACTGGTATTTACATTACCGACATGCATCAGATTGTAGCCATACACTGGTACCATTATTTATATTACTGACGTGTCAGATTGTAGTCTTACACTAGTACCATTATTTATATTACTGACATGCGACAGATTGTAGCCATACACTGGTACCATTACATTACTGACGTGTCAGATTGTAGCCTTACACTGGTATTTATTATAAGTTGCTTTTAGTACCTACAGTAATTTCTTTTAGATTTACAATAAATATCCACTGGAAACACCAAGACAGCTAGCTATACGTTTCAATGTATCACTATAAAATTTGGAATTTTGATACCTCTTTAGTTTTAAAAGTGCACTTGCTTTCAGCATCACAATAGTACTTTCATGCATGGTAAAATTTAAGTTCATGGTGATATCAGGATTTCATGACATCTTCAGCCTGTCTTCTAAGTACTGCCAAACTTAAAAAGAAAACAACAGTACTCCTATACTTATAAAAAGCATGCATTACAATCAAGATTTATAGCATATCCCACACTTCCATACATACCAAAATCCCAATAAACATATTTTGTATTACAAGCATGCCTGCTAACACATACAAACATGATTCACTGCCAATCATCCCCCCCCCCCATTTTAAAAATTAGTTTTCAGGCATGGTGCGGTACATGCAGATTGAAAGTACCAGTTCCACTAGCTGAAACAAATAGACAACAAACTTGTTAGTTATTTAAAAAATGAATTGTATAAAATGTTTTTTGTTGTTTCAAGAAAACATTCTGTTGACCTTAAATTTGATATGGTGACTAAGAGTTCTTCAGTTCTTTTCTCTTTCATCAATACAATGTACAAGAATTAAATTTAATAAATTTAAGTGAGAAACTCTAGATGTCAACAGCCTAATATTTCCTTCAATGCAAGTAGTCCCATTAACAGGAGTTAGCTACCTTTATCTATCAGGTGCATCTAATGAGTTATAATTTTTTGAGCACAAACAGCATTCTTTACATTTAATTTTACTAATTTTTTTTACATTAACTCAAACATTACATAAATGATAGGGTTAAGAAAAAGATTTTTCAATTATAAATTAATTAAAAAAAAAAAAAAAAAACTTAAGAAATTTAGGTTTTGGTACTGTGGTTCTGAGATCTAAAAATATTTAACAATCTAATTTAAGTATAATTTGTAACTGAATGGAATAAACTAACAAGGAAAGTATTTGTTAAGAAGTCTGCTTTATTATTCTTGCTGATTTTTGCATGATGCTGACAAAGCACCAGAATTACAGTTTTCACCTACAATGAATAATTTATGTATCAGAAAATACCTTTTCACTGAAACATTTTGATAATTTTGACAAAATAATCCCCAACAACATATTTTGAAGCTTTTAACACTTATATAATTTTTTAAATAAGAAACTTTTTTTTTGCAACTCACCATGAAAAGACCAACAACAATGGCAGATGTTCCAATGACAACACCTGTATATGTCAGGTAGATTTGTAGAACATCAAAGCATCCCTGATGTAAAAGATGTATAATTTACTTAAGGCAATTTGCTCTCTCTCTCTTGCACACACACAAACACACATGCAAGTGAAAGAGAAAAAATATTCAACCAGCTTTGTTATTATATTTTAAAATTTTAATTTGTTGCTGTCTTATGTAAAACTATGGCAAGATTTGTTTCTGAAGCCATAACTTATGAAAGGCCAAAGGTCATAAAGGGTAAACACTTACTGTGGTGTATAGTGTGTAATTGAGGGAAGAAATGGGCACAGTTATTGGAGGCCCTTGAGTTGGTGGGCCAGTACCTTTCACTCTCCCAGTACATGCATCTAAATTATTTTTTCCTTCACAGCAGCTGTCAGGAACCAAGCTATTATCTGCAATATAACAGAAATAAAAAAGAAAATCACTAGCTTGTGTGCACTACTGGATTCTTACTACAAATGCTTGCAACTGAATTTTGATCTGATTGACATTTTTCTTTCATATCTTTGACACTTTAGATGAAGAAATCTTGCAAAAAGAAAAAGTTATTTGGTTATGAGAATTAAGATTTAGAGCACCATTTATACTTCAGTATGTTAAGTATAACATGCACAAACATGCACTGTCACCACCACCCGTGAAGGAATGGGGTTTTGAACCAAGAAGTGAAAAGTGGGGAACGTCGCTGTAGCGTACTTCTACCATCTACGTTACGTCTCCGCTGTCACAACTTTATTCACCCCTTTAGTGGCTAGTCAGCACTATGTAGGACCTGTTTGTTGTTCAACACAATGTCCAACATGCATACACCATGGGTGTTTGTCTGGCTCTTTTATTATGTGTGCAAGGGTTATGCATGTTGACATGTTTGTACACGAGATTGCGTGCAGGGTGAGAATGCTGACAATACAGGACAGTACAATGCAGACGCTGCACTCACCCTTTCAAAACAATAGTAGACACATTACTATGTTTTGATGAATATGATTAATTTTATTACTCTATGGCAGGGGTCTCCAAACTTTTAAGCCCAAGGGCCCATTAACTATCAAACAACATTTCGGGGGCCGACCTTACACTCGAGGTCCAAATAAAAAAGAATCAAAACATGGATGTTGTTTTTAATTATTTATTTAATATTATTTTATTCAGTTATTATTTAATAACACATTGATACACTACACATGAACACCTGTATTTGTGGGAATGGTGAAATTGTTTCCTGGATGCAAAATAGCAGACATTTCTGGCTTTAGATTTGATATCATTAACATCAACAGTGACCTGAGATTATCATCAGACAAGTTTGTTCTTAAATTGTTCTTCATGTATTTTCATTCTTGAAAATGTTTGTTCACATAGGTATGTTGTTCCAAAGATTGAAAGGTATCTTGATGCAAAGGTTTTGACATTAGGAAAGTCTTCCTTGGGCAAAAACTGGTAAAAACCCACCAGTCCTTCTTTGAACTTGTCCCTAAGGAAGTCATTTGCTTGCAACTCAATGGCTTTGTCTAATAGTCACAGTTGACTGCTTGTATACTATAGACTGGGTGGACTGGATACTAAGAATATGTCCAACTTATGTAACAATCAGTGACCCATATCAATAATGCTCCTTTATTCCAAATCTGGGTCAGAGTTGTTTGTTCCTTCTCAACTCTCAGAGATTAGAGATAGAAAAATTTAGCAGTGGCTGATCTTGGCAGGATACATGTAAATTTCCATATTTTTTCCCCATAAACAAAACTCCATGGGCCGCATGAGAGGGCCTCGCAGGCTGCATACGGCCCATGGGCCGTAGTTTGGAGACCCCTGCTCTAAGGGTTCTCTTTCATGTGGTGACTATAATCGTTCTTTCCACAAACCATTCTATCATAAAACATGCTCTCTGGGGATAGGAGTAACAGGCGTGACACTAATTATAATTACATAGTCACTTCCATGGCTGGACTATCAAAGCAAAAACAAGAAAAATCATGTGCGACAAAAGCCAAATAAAAAAGAATAACTCTGGCGAGTCCACAGTAGATTTTTGTGATATGCACACACACATCATGTGATACATGTGCAAGCATGCGTATACACACACAGAGTTGGTCCATTTAAACAAACAGTGTATGATGGAATGTTAAGTAGAAATAAATAAATAAACCAACAAAATAGAACATAAAAAAAAATTTAAAAAGTAAAGCCAATCTTATTAATAAAACTCAGACAAACTTACTACTGAATTGCCCAGTAACCCACTGACTGTTTTTGTATAAAGCCCATGACGTAGTGCTATTTTCATCTCCAAAAGCTCCACAGCACTTAAACTGCAAAAAAGGGAAGAAAAAATTGATCTGTGCTTTTGAAACATTAATATTAGAAATAAAACAGCAGATTCTTCTATCCAGGTAAAATTAATACATGTGTGTGTGAGAGATAGTATATCTATAGTGAATGAAGCATAAGGAAGACTTTATGCTTCTGTAGACTAGACACCCTCACCCAGTAAATTCTAGGCAGAAGTAGACAAAGAAATGTTATAACACTGATTGAAGTAGATCAGACGTTAAAGAAAATATAATTTTAAAAATCAAAAGTACCAGAAGTATACTGAATGCCTAAATATCTTACAGGAATGCTAACCAGACTGTATCAGTGACAGAAAAAGAAATTAATCATAAGGTGACAAAGTTGGTGGTAAAAACATAAAAATAATGTATTTGACAGATACAGATTAAAAAGAAATGCATCATAGGGTGACAGAAGTAAATGGTTAAAAAAAGAAGAAATTGTTTGATGATAAATGTAGGCATAAAGGTGTGCACTGTAGGGTGAAAGAACACAAGACATTAAAGAAAGTGTATTTGTAGTGTTGGAATCAGTGGAGTAAACAATGTATTGTATGGAGATGGAGACAGACTAAACAGCTGTAAAAAAAAAAAAAAAGCATCATATGATGATGGAGATAGACTAGATAGATACACAACAGAATGCCTCATAAGATAATGGAGACAGACTACATAGATACACAACAAAATGCCTCATAAGATAATGGAGACAGACTAGATAGATATATAAAAGAATGCCTCATAAGATAATGGAGACAGACTAGATAGATACACAATAGAATGCCTCATAAGATAATGGAGATAGACTAGGTAGATACACAACAGAATGCCTCATAAGATAATGGAGACAGACTAGGTAGATACACAACAGAATGCCTCATAAGATAATAGAGACAGACTAGGTAGATACACAACAGAATGCCTCATAAGATAATAGAGACAGACTAGATAGATATACAAGAGAATGCCTCATAAGATAATGGAGACAGACTAGATAGATATACAACAGAATGTCTCATAAGATAACGGAGACAGACTAGATAGATACAAAACAGAATGCATCATATATGAATGATGGAGACAGACTAAATAGATACACAACAGAATGGATCATATAATGATGGAGACAGACTAGATAGATAAACAAAAGAATGAATTGTATAGTGATGGAGACGGACTAGATAAATACACAAAAGAACGCATCATATGTTAACAGAAGTAAAACCAACAAGATATGTAAAATTTTATATCACGTTCTAGCAAACTACACAAAGAAAAGAATATATCTTAATGAGAGAAACTAGTAGACGAAAATGTTTTACATAATTTTCAAGATAAAAGTAGATCAGATATCTAAACAGGAAGTACAAATCAAACTATAACCTAAACATACTATTCATGTATAAAAGAACATTTGTATCAGGCTGATATAAGAACCAAACATTTTTTCAGATAAAAGACAACAGATGTAATAATCATTTGATTCTATAAAGCAAATTTAATAAGAAAGAATTTAAAAAATTAGTAAAAGAAACAAGACTTTTTCAGTGTTCACATATTGTTTTAATAGAACCAACAAACCCAAAGCCATGAAAAATACAAAAGAAATGAACAATTTTAATACAAATCCTACACATATGGCTATATAGTGTTGATAATTTAGGTACTTTAATTACTAAAAAAATAAACAAACCGAATACTGGATGCTGTTCCATGCTTGAGTTATTTTTCGGTTACTTCCATCATCTTGTATATTAATTCCATAATTCTCTTTTATGACATTCTCCATTTTCTCTTTCACTTTGTTTTCTAGCTGCATACACATAACAGTAAACTTAGAAATGTATAATATACATATGCAATAAAATATATTCATAACACATAAATAAACTTTCCTAAAAATAAAACTGTTGTACATAATAATTGGTTTGTTTCCTCTTGGCATTTAGCATTGAAATGGGCAAAGTTCTGAAGTTGATATAAAATATCCCCATATATTTTCCCTATAAAACAATCTTGCTTGTATAATTTCATCTGAGCCAAATGAATGTGCAGGAGAACATACATACATATAATTTGAGTATGATGAAGGGGAAAGTAGATTCTGTGATGAAAGTAGACCTCCAGTACCCTTAATATAGAGATCTGTAAGAATTTCTTAGAATTCATAATTTAGACTTGTGAAAATATGGAAAAGCCAATATGGTTAACACAAGTGGGAAGGTGCTTTTGAGTGTATGAGAATGAATCTTGTTCATTCAAAATAGACAGGATTAGGATTGTTCTGGACAAATGAAAAATGAAGATAATTTAGAAAAATAGAGGTATTCTAATTAAATGAAAAAAATAATGTAAACATGCACACACAGTTTAATTTTAAAATTACATTAAAAAATTGTTCAAATGAAATAACAACACAAATTAAATAATGACAGATGAATATACTAAATTTCACTTAACAAAATTTAGAGATATTTTTCTTTTGAGATCTGATAAATTCTTCGTGTCTATGTGATCTTTGATCAATTTTAATATCAGTTATTTTGCTAGAATGGAGACTGAATGATATGCCAGCGTTATTGGGAATAGCATGATGTCATTCATTTTAATTTGAGTAAGAAAACAATGTGCTGTTCAAACTGTTCTAGTTTCCTGATATTAATAGGAAATTGGAATCCAGATGACCATGTTTCTAATGACTATATCTGACTATGATACTTCTTTTGAGTAATATAAAATTTACAGCACACAATATGTTATACTATAATGTACTCCCAAACATATAATTAAAAAAAAATTGTGCAAGAAGCAGTTGCTCTGGTAGTTTTTCTTAGAAATGAATCTCTATAAAAAAAAATCAATCTGAAAAGCTAGACAAAAATAGGTTATTTATAAACACTTTTCCACAATTTTGTCATGTCCAGAGATGATGTATCGATAAGTGAAGTGCTGGTGATAATAAATTTAAATAAAATGACTGGACATGTATACTAAATAAAATCAATAAACAAACATCTTGTCAGAAACTTTCACAATTACTTTTCTGTTTCAATCCAGCATAAAATTCACTCAATCTTTTAGTTCATAACTAAAATCAATATACTGCATTCAACACAGAACACAATGGGAATGTATGGGCCTGAAACAAACCTCACTGATCAGCACATATCCCAAAATTCCAGCCACAAATAGCATAACTGCCATGAAGGCTAACAGACCTAAATGCTGAGGAAAAAAACCAGAAACAACATGAGTTTTACAATTAAAATAGTTTACAACTGTTTAATATTAAATGTACAATTCTAAACAATGAACACATTTTGCTTCTTGGAGATGTAAGCTGATTTTGCTGTATTTTCATTCCTGGGAGCATAAAATTATATTATGTAAATCTTAATGGTAGAGAATATATTTTTAAAATAAAATTTTAATATACAAATGCTGACACTTCTCTCTTTATTCACATGATAAAAGCACACACTGTTTAATTATTTACACTATATAATAGCAGTAAAGGAGTTAATTTATATTTATGTTAATGAAAGAACACCACAAAAAAACAATCAAACTTACTACATGTAATTAAAAATTAAACTAATTTATCTTAAAGGAGAGATGTATAGTACTTATTATACCAAAGATTTGCAAAATAAAATTAATTAAATTTTTTCTTCAAATATTTAACTGTTATTATTTATTTTGAAAGATGACTTAATGCATTTACAAAAGAAAAGAACAAAACCTATGTTTATGTGATTTTAATGTATCAATACGATGCAGCAGGAATAAATATTACCAGTCCCATAAGACACTTGTACTGAAAGGCCACGCCACAAAAGCCAAGAAGAGTGATAGCAATTATTGCACTGCCTGCAATGATCATCAGAATGGAATCTACTTGGTAGATGTTGGCATTGATCAAAGATGACAAGTGCTTGTTTCCATATTCAGCTTCATGCGTCCAGATTCCTACAGCTAATATTGTCATACCTCCAACCTAAAACAATATGCATTTTACAGGTATATTTAAATTGGTTCATTGATAAAATGGTTTAAGAAAGAGTAAACTGAAATGACTTTAACATAAATTATTATATATATTTACAATTACCTGTATTCTTTAATTTAATTTTAAAAAAATCATATTAATCATGAAAAACCCTAACATATGTAACTTTAATTAAAATTTATGAGTAAAGAAAAGAAATAAGAAAAAAAGAAATTTAAAAATGCCATTTAGGCAAGGAATGAACAATTATTAAAAAAAAATTAAATAAACAAATGTGTTACAGCCTAAAACCTAATTTTCTGTCTCAAACATACTAAGCAAGTAAAAAACAACAACTATCTTGTAATTTTGTAGTTGCTTTCAAATACTGAGAAAAACACGAACTAATGACAACAGTTTTCCATACTCTGAGGTTTCTGAAAATATTAGTGAAATGGTAAATGACAAATTCTGATGCTAGTATAATAGTTGTCTGACATTAAATCTCTGAGAAGGTATGAAATGTGTATACCTGCAAACAAATCCTCACATAAATGCTACAATATCACAGTAAAAGAAAATGTTGGGAAAAAATGTTAAAATGAACTACTTGGGATATGATGCATGAAAAAGGAAAATACTCATTAAATATGTATTTCTTAAACAGATTAGCTGAACATCAACCGGAGAAGATTGAAATGATATTAATTTTTAAAAAATAATATCTTTATACAATACTTAATTTTATAAAATTTTAAGCAGTTTAAAATATTTACACATAAAATATAAAAAAACAAAAATCTTTATATAAACTTCTTAAGTTACTTAAGAAAGCTGAAGATGACAACAAATTAAATCCACAAAGCAGAAGATGATATAACAAATTAAATCCACATGTAAAATGATAACTTGATATAAAATGGGTTTACAAATGTATAGCTTGGATAACGATGACAAAGAACAGAAAGTACTATTCTTTCTGATGAAAAAGATGTGTCTTGCAAGATAAAAGTTCTCTTGAAAATGTCCCTGGTTTCTTTGAGTCTTATTAAGATAGCAGTCAGTACATTTCAGGATGAGAGTACTAATTAAATAAAATAAATTACCAATTTTAATACTGATATTATAATAATTCTAATGACAAACAATACTATATTGAAGACTTGCAATCACTGATCTTATTTTAGAATGTAACTGGAAACATAAAATTATTAAATTAAATTAATTCTTAATACAGATGCATCTAATCATCAGAATTGTGTTTCTCAACAAACATGAACTTATTAGTTGAAAAAATCTTCCTGTAAAAAAAAATTCTTTTGTTGTTAAGATCATCCTTTGTAGTGTTTGTGGAGTGTTTGGAGTCTATTTGTATAATTTTACTGGAATAACTTACTAGAACAATGATCAAGAATATAAGATGGAGTCTTCGTATCCACAACATTCGACGACTGTTTTGATTCATATCACCATACAGATTGTCAAACTCTTCATCTGGACTGAGGTAGGTTTGTATAACTGATGCCATTTTGTGTGTATCCCTAAATTACATTTTAAAAAACAACAAAGCAAAACAATATAGTCTTTTGGAATTATAATGTCTTCATTCAATAAGTATGTGATAATTAAGTTAATAATTTCTCATATTATTTACAATCTATATGCAATAAACAGCAAAGAGATGCTTATCATGAAGTACGTTTTGTCAAAAGCCTTCATTTTGTTCAGGAGTAAAGAAGAAAACAGATATATAGGTCCATAATCTAAGGCTCAGACATTTGACTGCCACTATTCATCTGTTAAAAAAAATAATAACAGAAGACTGTTTTGGCTAGAAACTTTTACAAATATTTGTCAAAACTTCATTTTTGTGAATTTGCCCCTGTTGTTCTGAATTTCTCATTATTACAGATCTTTGATCGAACATTTATTGTAGGTGCTCTGTTGTGCTGTGTGTTTTTTTCATAGTGAAAGTGTTTTATCAAATTAAAGTGTTAGTGTAGTTTGTAAAAGACCTAACAAACTTTAATCAGAGTGGATAAATTTGAAAAGCATGAGAGTTTCATAACTTAGGCATTATATCATACTGAAGGTGTTCATATCATAGTGAAGATGTTTCAGCAAACTGTATTATAGTGTAAGTTATGGTCACAGTTTAGGTGATTTACACAAATGGAGTAATTTTATCACTGATTAGTGTAGGTGTTTTAATATTTTATCATACTGTAGAAAGTAATGAATAGGTTTTATTAGTTTTGTTATTAATTAGATAGGTGTTTTATTGTAACGCAGTGTAGTAGTTTTATCAGTGAGTAGTAAAGGTTTTTATCACAGTGTATTAGTTATATCAGAGAGAAGTTTTATTATAGATTATTGTAGCTGTTTATCATAGTGTAGTTATTTTATTACTGTTACTTTTTTAGTGGGCTGAATTGGTATCATACTGGACATTTTACCAAATTTTATGAGTTTTATTAAAGTTTACATAACACAATGAAGGCATATTATCAAATATAAGATTACTGACAACAGTTTTCAACATTGAATCATTTGCTCCTTAAACACAATTTGTAATTTGCTTTTCAATTATAAAATAAATTTTAATGAAGAAAGGTATTATGAATTTTAACAAATTTTAATTACTATATACAGATATGAATTTTAACTTAATGAAATGCTTAATGACAAATATACTTTTTCTCTAAGTTAAATACATTGCCAGCAGACGTCTAAGTTGTTTTAAATGTGCTTTAGCTTTGTAATTCCAAACAATGAGCTAAAGGTTTATAACAAGACAAACAACAATTTGGAAAGTACAAGCATCATAATTTTATCAAATAAAGTTCAGAAATATAACTTGAGAAAAAATATTCAAGTTAAAGAGCTAAAATGAAAATATCTGAATTGAAATAGCATTTTTCTTAAAGCAAAGACAATCAAACTAAACTGAAGCAATTAAAAAAAATATCTGCAATAAAATAACCTTCCTTTAAAAAAGAGAAAGAAAATCAAACTATATTTAATAATTAAGAGATCAAATCATGCTTTTGAAAAAAAATACAAAACAAAATCAACATCACTGCAGACTGGAAAAAGTACTCTTTAAAGAACAAAGACATGAGCTGCATGGTTAAATGTACTTGAATGGATTTATACTCTGTGAACAAAGCATATGAACCAGACACCTTTTTCCAGTCAAAAGAACTGTAACTCACCTTGCACCACCTCACTATAAATCTGTATGCCTTGTTGCAACAAAAATCATTATCCACTCTGGAAAACTGTGCTGGTGCTAATTCACATGAGTCCACCAGTGCTGCCAAGTACATATAAATTATTATGATTAAGTATATGATGTTAAACACAATAAAATCACTGAGAAGCCTACAACTAGACTGTAACCTTTTCTTTAAAATATTTGATATTGGGAAAATGTTTGCATATTTTATCTAGTTCACTACCAAACAGTAATACAGTGTACATTATGCTACCTATCAAAAGATTATAAGAAGGAAGTAAAACAATTATAAATCAAAAAATGAAAAGTATACATTTGCACCAAACCTAAGTCTCTGTTTAAAAATATGTAAACACTAAAAGTAAACTGATGTTAAAAATTCTATATAAGCAAGAACTTAAATTACAGTCTAACAACTATAAAATTTCATATAAACTACATGCTAACAAGTGTAAAATACCTTTGTATAAAATATCCAAATCCAGAGTATACAAATGCAAAAGCCTTTAACATAAAATAATCTATAATACACACTATTAAATATGTTTGTAAAAAACAAAAACCTAGCAACCTTCATACAAAACAATAAAATTGTACATAAATGCTCCTAAATGATTTAAAAATCAATTTTGCATGAACAGCTAAACAACAGGCTAAAATTGTAAAATTAAACTTAGTATATAAAAAATAAAGCTAAATAAAAATAATAACTAGATTACAATTTTTTAAAAAATTACATAATCTTATAAGAGAAGCTCTTCCTCTTTTTATGCTGAAGAAAGATATATTGTCAAATAAATATTGATAACATGGAGACAGTTATTATCAGATTTAGATTAAAATAGTAAAAAGTTATTTTTTTTTATCCTGCAGAAAGAAACACAAGATTAATACATGTATATACAATCTGAACATATTTAATTATTGTATAATAATATATATGACTTCTCTGTGGTATATAAATTATAATCTAACTAATGTGGGTCTGTCTGTATGGTGTCTGTCTATATGTTTTTGTGTTTATCTGTCTATATGTTTGTGTCCATTTCTATATGTCTTGGGATTCATGGAGAGAGCTAGGAAGCTGAAATTTTTCATAGAGGCATGGTTTACCCCTTCAAATACACAAGGAGTCAGAGTCTGTCCATCCACCCCCAGAATACTTCACCTCCCTTTTGCACCTAAACATATAACTTTTTATAAGATGCACTATTAATATAAGGGAGAGATTAACAAGCTGAAATTTTTCATGAAGGCATGGCTTACTCTCAGGACATACTATCATTAGCATACACCAGGTTTTGCTGCTAGTTTTACATTAAATGAATGCTGTGCAATGGCAAATATGACATGAAATAACTAATATGACATACATGGTCTAAGAGCAAGACTGTATATATGTAGCGCAGCAGATTTAATTAGATAACTGAGGTGAAGTTGTTGTATATACTTCATAGCCTAACTCGTTGAATATACTTTATAAAGTAGCTTATAGAAAATAATTTATAAAGTTGTGGATATAATTTATAACATAACTTGTAGAATATAATTTATAATTTGTAGAACTTAATTTATAATACAACTTGTAGATTATTTTCAGAACAATTTATAAAATGATTTATAAAAATTAATTTATAACTTGTAGAATATTCTTTTTGGACACAGTTCAAAGAATACTTTTACTTAGAGAATTTAGTATATAATATTACTTGTCAGCCACTGATTTTGATAATTTATAACAGAACTTGTAGAATACTTTACTTTGCATAGTTTGTAGAATATCTGAAGTATATAATGTACAAGTTCAGCATCAAGAAATATAAAAATGTGCATAGTACTCCTGTGTTAAAACAGATTTAAACTGTGTGATCTTGAACATTACATGAATGTTGTGTGTTCTTAAACATCATAGACTGTTATATAATCTCAAACATAATATGAATGTTTTGTGCATTTTTGCATATGCAATAGTGTATATTAGTATATAAATAGCTGTACATTTATTATATTACTGTTGTGTAATCTCAAACATTATATGAATATTGTGTATTTTGGAACATTACTTCTTGAATATTACATGAATGTTGTACAGTCTTGAACATTAAATGAATTATGGTTTTCTTAAATAAAGCATAAATGATGTATTTAACTGAATATTATATGCTCATCTGAAATCTTGAAAATTACGTGAATGTTGTGAACTTATCAATATTGAATGATTGTAATAAACTTTTGAATATTCCATGATTATTATGAACTCTTCATTACTGTTTACCATGTGAATATTTGTACTCTTATCTGATGAAAAAATGGACTTTACTTAACACATTATAGTTTGAAACTAAATCTTACCAATCTTAGGAACCTAAAAATCAATGAAAAATCAATCATAAACCTTTCTGTACAAAAACAAAGCCCTGACTTAAATAGCGAGCAACACTGGTCTCAGTTTACACAGAATAAAGAAAATGTCTTGTGTGCACTACTACAGCACACAATGTTGGCTAAATGTCAGTGCTTATTTGGCTCTGTGTCAACATTTAAGAGAGAGAGAAAAACTATTTACAAACATATTACAAATAATCCTTCCCTGTCAAATATTCAGAAAAAATAAACAACTTATTATTAACCCATTTGCTTATTTTTATTCCTAGAATAAACTAAGAGAAATATGGAATTGGATTTAATATGAATGACACTCCAGGCAATAGGTTAACTCAGGCAATGAATATTGATCTGAAGTATGACCATCCCAGAAGTGTGACCAGATTACTCTAAATGCTAACTAAAGGTATTGTTGAGAACTGTGACTTGACATGTAACCATGTAACCAGTTCAACCTATACATTCTTTAGTGTCATATACAGTTTATTGACTGTTTAAGCTGTTAATGTAAGTCAGGATTGCTAGTTTTTCAGTAATGACCTGAAATGTGGTCACCTTTGAAGTGAGACCAGTTTATCCTAAATGTTCACACTATATATTGACCTGAAGTGTGATAAAACTCTAGAAGTGAGACCAGCTTGCCAGAAATATTCACACTATATATTGACCTGAAGTGTGATATAACTCAAGAATTGAGACCAGTTTACCGAAAATGTTGAACCTACCGTAGGTATTGATTTAAGTAAGACTATCCCAGAAGTGAGACCCATTTACCCTGCCTACTAATCTAGGTATATTATGTTTATAATTATAGATTAAGCTGTTAATAATTTTCAGGGACACTTACCTTTTATTCACATTGTAAGTCACTAATAACTTTAATATATAAAATGTGTACTAAAATACTCTGAGTGATAAATTTAAGGTAAAAATACAATTATTCATATTACATTTGATCCAAAAATAGTGCAGCATCTACTGATATTGATAATAGTTTCCAAATTTAATTTAATTCATTTTGACAAAACAATTCCTAATCTGATTCTTATTAAAGACATGTACAATGTTAATGACTGTGGCTTTTCAAAGATAATAAAATCAAATCAATAAAAATCAATAAATAGTGCAAAACCTACTGATATTGGCAATAGTTTCTGAAATTTAATTTAATTTGTTTGGGTAAAATAATATAATTCCTAATCTGTCTCTTATTAAACGTACAATGTTAATGACTGGCCTTTCAAAGATAACAAAATAAATTAAAAAAATAATCATGAAAACTGAAACCTTTTATTATAATTCAAATGAGCTAACTAAATGGGTGACACTGAGAATGAAAATAGCTGTTTCTTTAAAGTACCTGTTTACAATGCATTTGTGTTTTGATGGCACTGTAGACAAGATTGACACATATGTCACTGAATATCAGTAAACAATGGCAAAAGTCATCCTTCTTTCTTCTCCTGATGAAAGGATATTTTGCCACATGACCTATTTACTTTTTAAAAAGATACATGTCTTCAATGAACTAAGTGTATTTTTCTACTGTATTATATATCCTGAAATTAGATGGCTGCCACCACTAATAACCAGTCTTTCATGAGGAATGGGCTGGTCATCTAATAAGATAAAGAATCTATTCATATTATTTCTATGACATGTGACTGTGAGCCATGAGGTAAGACATAAAACTATATCAGTGGATGTACAAATAACAAAAACTGAATAACATCTGTAGTACCAATAAATGATAAAATGAAAAAAGTTAAATACAGTTTCTCGAAAAAGGAATAATACACATTATATCAGTTTTTGTTTTTTTAAATGACACCCCCAAACAGTTAAGACAAATATACAATGATCTTTACTATTTAGATGTAAGTAGGTATAAGCAGTGTTATCATAAATAAATTTTGAAAATATATTGCTATCAAGTTATAATACATATTGTTACTAATACTAATGAGTGAAAAGTGGTTTGTAGTGCAACGAAGTTGTTATGCTTTTTTTTTTGTGGCAGAACTAGTGTCATTAGGACTAGTAACTAGTTGTATGACTTGTGTTACAACAGATGCATCTGCCCATTACATCGCGCAGATCAGCGTTGTGAGTTATGTGTAATTACTAGGTACACTAATAAGAGATTTTCAAACTAGCTTCTTATTTTTGTCCACCTGAACTACTTCAAGAACCAGCCCACAGCAGCCTCAAGTCGCTTTCAAATTTAGTCAGCAGCGAACGGTTTTGTAAAACTATTCTAAGCCATTTTGTCTCAATTTAACTTGAGACCGATTAATTCTTTGTACACTAAGTCATTCGTGTGTCATATATTAGTGATTTACCGTACTTGTTTGTAAAGGTCGCCCTTGTAGGAGTGTTGGAATTAATCAATTGTCTTGGTGCACAATGAACACGGTATAACTATAAGATTGCACATAGTACATACATGTACATTGAGTTACGAACACTCGTTACGTATAAATATGTTTTCATTTATACATTTGAAACAACAAAAATTTTGTTTTATCTAGATTACAAATAACAGTATTATTTGGCATATTTAAAAAAAGAAGTAATTATATGGCACTGTTAAAATAACTCTTCACATAATTAAGTTACAATATGTTGTAGGTTTGTAAGAACACTTAAAAAAAGATCAGTGCGATCACACTCTCGGTTTCTAGAATTTAATTTCAGGCCCCTAATACTTTCTTTTTTACCCGCCTCAGATTCAAACACATCGATACCCTAACCCGAACGGTCATGTGAACACTAGATAATGGTATCTTAAGTATTGACATTGCACTGACCTGCAATACATTGTACTGTTCCCCAATGGCAGACGATCGATCAATGGCAACAGGTGTCAACTTCCGGAGGCAAGTTGCTACCTGAAAGGTGTGTTAGGAAATATACATGTTAGGTGTTTGGGAAGACTGCGTATACACTATTTTATCATTAGAGTTCTGACCCGATATTAATAATTTTCTATTTATAGCTATGATTCGACTAACTGCACATGTTTTGGGGTAAAGGTGTAATACGGTAAGCTCTGTACGAGTTCTCGTCACTAGGACTTAGAGTTATTTCCCTTGCAAACCACTGTTGTGGTCGATGTTAATAGCAGCGTTTTTTTTCAACCTTTCCGGTTCTAGGCGACTCTAGTGTGTCAGGATTTGTTCTTAGCGTTCAAAGTCAGAAAACACCAATTGTATTTATGCTAGTGCAGTTAGGCTAGGTACAAAAAAAAATAAAAATCCCGCGGCTCCCCAGTAAGTTGGAAAACACTGGTCTAAAGTGGTGGTCCGTGAACCGGTGCCGGGCAGCAGTGACCCACCAGGAACAAAAAGAAATTTGTTATGCACCACACAGCGCCACAGTTTGCACTTGCAAGCACTAAGAACTTTAAAATTTCGGCAACAATTGGCCACTGGCTTTATGCACACACACAGCCCACAACGATAGGTATAACGAACAAGCTAGTGTTGACACTGGCTGCTGACAAAGACTGAAATAAGTTTTGAAAAAAACAGATAATCTGTGTATAATAAGTTGATTAAATAAACGAATATATCAATATATATGGTTCTCAGTTGTTTAAAATGCATGGTGTATATCTTTGAATAAGTTAGCGACATATCAGTTGGGAATTTGGGGTTGACTGTGGCTGCTGACAAGGACTGAAGATAAGTTTTGAAACTGCAACAACCTTGGTTTCCATTGTGATTAAAGTGAAAACAGCATATCCTGGACTTGCTCTGTGAAACTCTTTTCCCATTTCCCTCAACACACCAGTGTGAGACTGCTATCTTGAACACTGCATACATCTGCGAAATTGCTATCTCAACCAATACACACCCAACCTTACACACCTCTGCGAGTTTGCTATCTCAAACATTACACACCTCTGTGAGACTGCTATCTGAAACATTACAAACATCTGTGAGACAGTTATCTCAACCATTACAACCCTCTGTTAGACAGTTATCTCAACCATTACAAACTTCTGTTAGACAGTTATCTCGACCATTACAAACCTCTGTGAGACAGCTATCTCAATCATTACAAACTTCTGAGACAGTTATCTCAATCATTACAAACTTCTATGAGACAGTTATCTCAACCATTACAAACCTCTGTGAGACAATTATCTCAATCATTACAAACTTCTGTGAGACAGTTATCTCAACCATTACAAACTTCTGTGAGACAGCTATCTCAACCACGAGTGTCATCAAGTCGAAGTACAGGAACAGTATCAATATTTGTTCTCCACTAAGCGTAGCACCGTCTTCAGTCGAGCAATAGCTTGACAAACTGGCGAATACTTTTCACACTAGTAATGTTCACGTGACGTAACATCATTATTGAATAAATATGAGTAATAGTTAGTTGACCCGTAACTTCATTGTTGAATATAAATGAGTAATAGTTACTTGATATAACATCATTATTGAATAAATATGAGTAATAGTTAGATGACCCGTAACTTCATTGTTGAATATAAATGAGTAATAGTTACTTGATATAACATCATTATTGAATACCTATTAGTAATAGTTACGTGATGTAACATCATCATTGAATACCTATTAGTAATAGTTACGTGATGTAACATCATTATTGAATACCTATTAGTAATAGTTACGTGATGTAACATCATCATTGAATACCTATTAGTAATAGTTACGTGATGTAACATCATCATTGAATACCTATTAGTAATAGTTACGTGATGTAACATCATCATTGAATACATTTTAGTAACATTTATTTTGCTTCTTTTATCTTAACCGAAAGTAATATCTTGTTTGAATATTTTTATTTCAATCAATAATTTTTCATTTAAATTATTTAATACCTTAAATTTGGCAACTTTACACCTGTCCCTGACATTCTCAGGAAAAAATTGCCCGGTCCGCAAAGTCAGATAATTTGAGAAGCACTTGTCTAAATTTTTTTTTAAATAGAAATTTTCACGGTAAACTTTCTGTGACACTATTAAATTGTTTTATAATTTGTAAAATACTTAAAGTGAAATTCTTGCATGTTTTGCGTGTACTCACTCTTAGAGTAAGTTAGATAAAATAAAGGTAGTCACGGCACACGGGCAATGCGTGACTAACTCAATTAGTCCAGTGATTTTGGCCAAAATAATGAGAGAGCCTGTAACTTCACGACCATAAAGTACATCACATAATCAGTTTTCAAAGTGCCTGTAATTTACCACTATAAACTATACCACAAAATCAGTTTTCAAAGAGCCTGTAATTTCACGACCATAAAGTACACCACAAAATCAATTTCTAAAGAGCCTGTAATTTTACGACCATAAAGTACACCACAAAATCAGTTTCTAAAGAGCCTGTAATTTCATGACCATAAAGTACACTAAAGAGCTGTAATTTCACGACCATAAAGTACACCACAAAATCAGTTTCTAAAGAGCCTGTAATTTCACGACCATAAAGTACACAAAGCCTATTTGCACCTATAGTTTTCGGCTCCGTCACGTTTGCAACTTGCACCTTGTAGAAAAGAAGTTGCTATATTTAGATCCGGCTTTGATGTATCATCCCACCTCATACCAGTCTTAAAGTAAAGAATGTGATACGCTTGCTCATATTTGATTATGTGTTATCGTATAGGCTCTCGCAGCTGAAGTGCTATTTTAGTCCTACAAACGCGAGAGTATATTGTACTGAATCAATTTTGCAGGACCCCTCCCCTCCAAACGCGCTAATACAAGATCGGTTTTGCAGGACCCATCTCCTCCAAAATAAAGATCAGTTTAGCAGGTCTACTACACAAGTACATGTGACTGATTCACAATCTCTACCGCATGAACAAAGAAACAAGTATAAAAATGGAATGAACTTGAAATTGCTTATTTTTCACTTGATTTTTGTGTGTGTATGCACTGGTGTATTCACAAGTAACTCTAATCAGTGATCCTAATATGAGTCGATTAACGTAAGTCTAGAATGGACAAACGAAAAGGTAACCATATAAAAAGGAACACATTTTAAAAATCACTATTTTCCTTTTTGCACTGCAGTTAAGGGCCAAGATTTGTAAACAGCCAGGCATTTATGTATTTTGAGTTAGGATTTGATTGGAATAAATTAAAAATAACGGAACCTAATAAACTAAGATGCTTAACTCTCAGTCACCTAATTGGTTTAGATATTAAAATATTTTGAGAATATATGATTTGATAGTTCAATCACCGAATTTGTTGTTAATTCAATCTGAAAAGGACAATTTCCAGTTAAATACGGATTGTTTGGTGAAGCATTTATTTGGATCTGTTCTTATTGCTCTATATTATCGGAAAGACGCCTTTAGTTTTCTTGACAGTCTCGTGCATGAAAGAATTCACGTCTGGCCCATGCAACCTAGCAGACGAAGGAAGCGAACGTTAAACTTAAATTTACCAAAAGAGGTCCGCACTATACACTCAGTGACAAACATTGCGACAAGTTTAAAAATTAATCGCTCTAATTCAAAGCGAGGCATATATCCTCCCCGTCGAAAAGCCAGGGACGATAACGCTGGTACTGTGTCGTGTTTCGATTGGTGATGAAAAGTCTCAGTAAGAGGTCACGGTCATCTCCGGTGGTCTCGTCGAAAATCAAAATTTTACCCAAGTTTGTTTTTCTAACCGTTTCACGTGTACTCATTTATAGTGTGACGGAGCAAAGTTGTCCTCACATGTTTATATATATAGATGTACGGAAGTAGTTAACATTTTCTCCTATGCATCCGGATGCTAGACTAGCATTAAAAAAGCCAGTGGAGAGTATCTGCCTTGTAAACAACGTGACAGTTGAGTCATTACAGACATACTGATATACATAGTTATTATACGGACAGACATTATTACAGACATACTGATATACATAGTTATTATACGGATACTGATATAAACAGTCATTACATAGATACTGATATAAATGTCATTTCATAGTGTCTGATATAATAGACATTACAGACATATGATATATATATATAGACACTACAGAAATGATGATTAGCGCTAGATTTAACTTTATTGGTTCAGAGGAAATTTGACCAATTAGTCTTTTCGGTCTGGAGATGAATTTACATTTTGAAATGTTCTCTCGCGAATGAATGGATGAGTGAGTTAATCAATCACTCATTCAGTCAGTGAGTCAGTTCCTCAGTTCACGCCTACTTAAGAACGACTGAACCTGCATGGAAAGGTCACCATCGTTTTTTAATCAAAACTTTTCGAAACTATCGAGAAACTCCATCTCTGACCATCCGCCGTTTACCCAGGGTCTACTTTCGTCACTATCAGGCTTCATGCTGTCCAAGATGGCGTCTTCTGCCAGCGGTTCTCCATTGATTGACAGATGAGACCTGTTTGGTTTCCATTCACAGAAAATTGAGGAAAGCGTCAGTGTCGACCCGAATGGTGCAAAGTAAACTGACTCCAATTTCAGAAGATCGAGGGAAGAAAATACTTGATGTCATTGACAATGTCTTAAAAGCAGATGGGCATTTTTCTTTTCTTTCTCGTCCTCTCTCTCTCTTTAGCTGAAATAGAAATCATTTGCTGTCTTCAGTCGCTGGACAGCAAACAGGTTTTGGATTTAAATTCATTTAAAACATTTGCCGTTGCTCTTTTCCCTCCATAGTTTGCAAATTTCTCCTTTACTGCCAGTCTTTCAATATATTTTAAAACAAAGAAACTGCATATTGTGAATATATTTTTTACTATCAGTCTTTTAATAAATTTTTAAACAAAGAAACTGTATATTGTGAATATATTTTTTACTGCCAGTCTTTTAATAAAATTTTAAACAAAGAAACTGTATATTGTGAATTTATTTTGTAAAACAATAACAACAGTTCTCTCTAAAAACCTGTAGGCGTGTTGAGATTAGAAAAAAAGAAAAAATATCCATGAAACATATTGTAATATGTACATCTTGTTACAAAGTCTTAAAACAGAGAACATTTGGACAGGTTTAGGGATAACTCGAAATAGGGATTTAGGATTAACTCGATGTAAGGATTGGCTTAAGATTAACTCGAAGTAAGGATTTAGGATTAACTAGAAGTAAGGATTTAGGATTAACTAGAAGTAAGGATTTAGCGTTAACTGGAGTTAACATCTGATTCGTAAATATTGCTCAGATAAAGAACATTGTAAAGTGTGATCGTCACTTTGTTCAGTATGCGTACTTCTACTTTTACCTCCTGTACACAATGTATTGGTTCAGTATGCGTACTTCTACTTTTACCTCCTGTACACAATGTATTGGTTCAGTATGCGTACTTCTACTTTTACCTCCTGTACACAATGTATTGGGTCAGCTTGCAGTCTTCACGAGTATAAGTCTCCACTCATTATGAGAAGAAGTCTGCAAACATTATGAGCGCATAACTGCACTCATTAGGATTGGAAGTCTGCATTAATTACGTATGTGTATGAGTGTGTGCGTGTTTATGTGCCTACATTTTGTACCAGCGTTTGAGTTTGCGTTCATTATGAGTGAAAGTCTGCATTCATTACGAGTGTTCGAGCCTGCATTCATTAGAGTACATCTGTATTATTTACGGGTGTGTATATCTGCATTCATTACTAGCGTTTGAGTCTGCATTAATTATGAGTGTATGTATATCTGTCTGCATTAATTACTAGTAGAAACCTGCATTAATTACTAGTGTATGTCTTCATTAACTACGAATGTAGAGGTCTGCATTCTTTACGAACGTACATCTACAATTGGTATGTCTGATTTCATCACGAGTGTACACGTCTGCCATGCATTGCAAAGTGTGGGAAAGAAAGGGAGGGGGAGAGAGAGGGGAGAGAGAAAGGGGAAGAGGGAGAGAGGGATAGAGTGAGGGAGGAGAAGTGGGGGAGAGTCAATCATCTTGGATCTATCCGACATGCGATGAACACCTCTTTTTTGATGGCTGTTATGGCGTTCCCAGCGATTTAATCAGCATCTTTGGCAATTTGTAAGTAGATACTTCAGTTCTACACGCTAATCGTCACAAGTCAAGAATTAAATATTTTCTACATCACTAACAATACAGATCTATCAAAAATATTATTCACGTGACAATTATTTGCTTTAAGGATGATTAAAGTGACAAGGGACCTCTTTTATCGATCTTTGGAGTGAAGCAGATTGATTGACTATTTCCTTCCAAGAAACTGACCGGAAGTACGGCCTAAACATCAAAGGTCGACAGAGTAAACGAAGCCAATTATATTGTATGTAGACGGTTCGACTGAAGACTTGCTGTCAGAAATACTTCTACTAGCGACATTTCGATTTCTAATGCAGTACATTTAACACTTCATAAGAACTAAC
This sequence comes from Sinotaia quadrata, assembly GCA_028829895.1. NCBI lineage: Eukaryota > Metazoa > Mollusca > Gastropoda > Architaenioglossa > Viviparidae > Sinotaia > Sinotaia quadrata. The sequence continues at coordinate 90,560,796 of CM054178.1, forward strand.
TAAGCAAATAAATAGCTTGCGTATCTCAGCATTATAAGAAAACAAATATCTTATACCATAATATTATAAGCAAACAATCATCTTGCATAACACAAAACTATGATCAGTCAAATATCTTGAATACCATAGAATTATAAACAAACAAAAATATCTTGCATCCCATAGAACAACAGCCAGATATCTTGCATACCATATATATATAATGTATATCTTAACGTTATAAGCAAGTATGAAAACATAACACTATTAATAATGTAATAGTTGTGCTTACTTAACTAAATTAAGACAGAGAAGTCTTTTAACAAGGGCATATATTGTGATCGATTATACCAGACTTCATTATAAATATATTTCTGTATTACGCAATATCTTGCAATATGATGATACCAGACTTCATTATAAATATATTTCTGTATTTTGCAGTATCTTGCAATATGTTGATACCAGACCATTACAAATATATTTCTGTATTACGCAATATCTTGCAATATGTTGATACCAGACCATTACAAATATATTTCTGTATTACGCAATATCTTGCAATATGATGATACCAGACCATTACAAATATATTTCTGTATTACGCAATATCTTGCAATATGATGATACCAGACCATTACAAATATATTTCTGTATTACGCAATATGATGATACCAAACCTTCTTACAAATATATTTTTGTATTACGCAATATCTTGCAATATGATGATACCAGACTTCATTATAAATATATTTCTGTATTTTGCAGTATCTTGCAAAATGTTGATATGCAGCATTAAACGTTTGACCTTTTGCTTGTTTATGTCAAACCTTGAATTACGCTCAGTTGATTTGAACATAGACGTTTTCTACACACGCATATACGTGCATAGTGCGAGTCAATGTACTGACGTTCCCAGCAGATGGCTTACAGCACTCGTTTTTCACTTGATGACGTGTCAGTTAAACACACTTCGTTAATATGATTTGGATCCATACGAATTATACTGAAAATGTCAATTAAAATAGAAAAGTTGTCAATGGATGTCAAAGAACATAGGTACTGTCACGGTACAAGATGAATTGAACTAGCTGTTGGAGATATTAAGATTTTTTCCCTTGCTCTCTCAATGTGTTCGTCTGGTGCAAAATGAAAAAGAATCGAAATTTATTCAGTTTTGTTGCACGTGTTTAGTCGAATTAACTATAGTTATTGAAATGGAATAGTCATTTATCACCTAAAAGGCTACAGGTGTTTAGTAGAATTAACTATAGTTATTGAAATGGAATAGTCATTTATCACCTAAAAGGCTACAAGTGAATATTAAGATTTGTATTTGTTTTTTGAAAGAGAACAATAACTTATGAAGTAAAATGATAGAAGCTTAAATCAAAGTTACAACTGAACGTTAAGATTTTTATTTATTTGCTCTTGAAACCAGAGTGCAGCTGAAAAATTTAAAAATTAATTATGCTTGTTTGTGAAAAAAAAATTAAAATACTGTAACACATCATTTGTAACTGTTATTTATGCTGTGATAAATATGCACTCATGCTTTATTTAGTGTTTTCTTATTTTCATAACACTGTCTACTTAAACACTCTTCACACTGCAACAAACATAGGAGCAACATAGATATATAGGTACATTTGGCTAGAAACGAGGAAAAAAGCAGGCAGCTGAATTAACATTTCCCTTAAAACTAAATGCATAAATAATTAGTAATTATACTAGCCTATTTAACTTGTTGCCTAAATAATTAGTATACAAGTATTAGTCTATTAACTTGTTACATAATAACTTAAAAAGGGATGTAATCTTACTCATTATTATATACTACAACCTACTAGCAAATTAAAAATAAATGAATGAAAAAAATCCCACTCCAGTTTTGCTATTTTCTTTGCCTAGAACAACATACATTTTTTAATTTAAAAGAAAAAGGCAAAAATTACTTTAGCAGTCATGGTGGTGACTTAGCCTATCTTATCTGCAAGACACAACTATCTTTTGGTATTGCTGACACTGCACTCTGCAATTATATCAACTCAGATGTTACATATGGTGACTTCAAAACACTTTGCTCTGCAATTATACCACTCAGGTATTAAATATAGTGGCTGAATTGCACAATGACATCTCAAAGATGATGTGCTTTGGATGACTCGGTAGAGTGACTTTTTTACATACTGATTAATCAGAATGCAGGTCTCTGAACCTAAATCACAACAGGATGGCATTGACCAAACTAGTTTAGCATCAATGACTCATTTAAAAATTCTTTTCTTCCCCAGCTTGATTAAGTAATCTTTTATACACTAACTGATGTTATTCATAGGTTATTTTAAAAACATTCCCTATGAAATAGCAAATTCCAATTTTGTTATTAAAATAATATTTATTCTACATTCAATTAATGTATCTGATTGAAACTGAACACAGAGTGATGCCTTATTCCCATAATTTCATATCATTTGTAATTGTTCAACTGCTTCTCTGGGACCCCCCAAACCTTCAGCCATTTACATTGTGTTCACTTTCATTGAAAGTCCAATCTTTGCAAACCCCAACTAAAACAAGATGAAAAAACCCTCAGAAAGCCCTGCTCCCAAATTAAATAAAGAAAGTAAACCGCACATAATCATATCATAGGTGAATGTGATTATGAGTAACATAAGAGTGGTAGATATGTCCTGACTTAACAAGGGGGCCTAAAGATAATATGAAGATACAGTAATACTATAATAGATACAGTGAAGGCAGCTGTGCCAATTAGCAAGGAATATAATAGTAATGGGCTTGAATTAATAAAGACAATGAAGATAGCTGTGTGTTATATTAGCAGAGAATACAATTGTAATGGGATTATATTAACAAAGACAACGAAGGCAGCTGTGTGCCATATTAGCAAAGAATACAATTGTAATGGAATTGGATTAACAAAGACAATATATTTACATAAGGTCAGGGTATAAAATACTGTGGGCAGATTTGGTTGGGATTAATAAAGACAATGTAGGTAAAGGTTGGAATTAATAAAGATAATATAGGCAGATATGGTTGGCACAAATAAAAGATAATGTAAGGCAGAAATAACTGGGAATAACAGACCCCAATAATAATGTAGGTAAATGTGGTTGGTATTAATAAAAATAATGTAGGAAGATTTTGTTCAGATTACAATAGATAATGTATCAGGTATGGCTAGAGAGGAGATTTTACTGGTACATATGAAATAATTTTGTTGTTATTGGTGTTTTGGTTTTGCAGATTGAACGATGGTTAATATTGGGACAGATAAACGGAAACACAAGAAACTGAAAAAAATAAACAATTGTAGTGTCTCGCTTACCTTACTCAGGGCAAAGGCGGATGATAAACATGTAATTTAGTTTTAAGATTGTTATTTCAAATTGCAACATGCTGGAGAAGACATTCTAAAAACAAACCTAACAGCTAAGTAAACAATGTAGAGAAATTGATAGATGATTAGAGAAGTAAACAGAATGATTCATGCATATCTAGCCAGGCATGCATGTAGACAGACTATCGATAAACTGACAGACAGACACACAAGCAGATATAATTAGCCTAGAAAAACACAGTAATCCTGCGAGAAGGAAGACAGCGAAATGTCAACATGTAGTACACGAAGACCTTAAGATTAAAACTCAAAATATTGTATCATCAAAATATTTATTTAATCAAAACTGCATCTCAATTATTCAAACCAATCAAATCGTATCTATTAAGACAAACCAATCAAATCTACTAAGACAAATCAAACGAATCGTATCATAACATTCAAACATTTCGTATTTACCATGACACACCAAACATATCGTATTTACCAAGATACACCAAACATATCGTACTTACCATGACACACCAAACATATCGCATTTACCACGACACATTAAACATATAGTATTTACCATGACACTCCAAACATCGCATTTACAAGCCAACGCAGGGAGAACGATTGTAATCTAGTATGGTCACATCTCGCTTCTTCTAACCTCTAGAATAAGTTTCTTTATGTAGATATGATATGAAATGTTATGGGTGGTTTTATCTTCTCTTCACTAAGCGGTTAGTTGGACAGTAAAATGTGAGCTACTGTCCACAAGACATCCCCATGTGGACTATTTCCATACTGAAAGAACTGAAATCGGAATTAAGTATGTGAAAACACTTCCTGCCAATTTATGTCGGATATCATGCTATGAGGAAGCATTTTAATATGTGCCAATCAAAATGACCGTAACAAATTTAGAGGGATCCTCTGACATTGACACTTGTAACAACTTCGAGTCAAGTAATAAATGAGAACAGTTAAGGGATAACATTGTATCAAAGCACATACAAAACTTTAACGTTTACATTTAGGATTTTATAAACTAGAGATCTATACCTGGTACTGTGGTGAAGGCTTTTAGTAAAGTTATGACGTATATCTTATACAATCAGGTGATTAGGTCGCAACGCTCGACACACACACAAACACACACAAATACTGCTTGTCATATAGTTTGCGTTAAACAAGTGGCCTGTAAGTCAGTAAAATGAACGGGTACATATATTAAGCAAGATAAACATATCCACGTCAACCGTCCACCTTCCCAAATCCTCGTATCTATGCGAGTACAAACTTGCAAACAATTTGCATCATCCACCTTTCGAGTACACACCACTTCACCAAATTAGGATTGGTAAGGGTGGGAAAGCAATTGATAGTGAGTATGATAAACTTAACGGTACTGCTCTGAACTTTGGACATCTC